>JAHRHZ010000041.1:34511035-34523468 GCA_024137785.1 Ginglymostoma cirratum
GCCACAACGGGTACAGCAGATGCAGTATACCACATTGGCAGATGTGCGGACCGCTTTGCAGAAACCAAGCGGAGGCTTGGGGACGCTTTGCAGAAACCAAGCGGAGGCTTGGGGACCGCTTTGCAGAAAACCAAGCGGAGGCTTGGGGACCGCTTTGCAGAAAACCAAGCGGAGGCTTGGGGACCACTTTGCAGAACATCTGCGCTCAGTTCGCGACAAACAACTGCACCTCCCAGTCGCGAACCATTTCAACTCCCCCTCCCATTCCTCAGATGACATGTCCATCCTTGGCCTCCTACAATGCCACAGTGATGCCACCCGAAGGCTGCAGGAACAGCAAATCATATTCAGCCTGGGAACCCTGCAGCCCAATGGTATCAATGTGGATTTCACAAGCTTCAAAATCTCCCCTCCCCCAACCGCATCCCAAAACCAGCCCAGCTCGTCCTTGCCTCCCTAACCTGTCCTTCCTCTCACCTATCCCTTCCTCCCACCTCAAGCCCCACCCCCATCTCTTATCTACTAACCTCATCCCGCCCCCTTGACCTGTCTGTCCTCCCTGGACTGACCTATCTCCTCCCTACCTCCCCACCTTTACTGGCTCCATCCCCGCCTCTTCGACTTGTCTGCCTCCTCTCCACCTATCCTCTCCTCTATCCATCTTCTATCCGCCTCCCCCTCTCTCCCTATTTATTTCAGAACCCTCTTCCCCTCCCCCATTTCTGATGAAGGGTTTAGGCCCGAAACGTCGAGTTTTCCTGCTCCTATGATGCTGCTTGACCTGCTGTGTTCATCCAGCCCCATGCTTGTTATCTCGGATTCTCCAGCATCTGCAGTACCTTTTATCTCTGAAGAAATACATCTAACTCAGCTTTCCTCTCTTTGAACTTCAGAAAGCTGGTGTCACACACTGGGCAGGGAGCTTTCAAATTCTCAAGCCGTCTCCGCAGCAACCCAGAACCATCTCTCAGAAAACAGCATTCAAAAAAGCTTTAATTCTGCTTCTGCCCTGACAGACTGATCACTCTCCCTGAGGGGTTAGTCACCATTCAGCAATTGTCATCTGCTTGAACATAAAGTCTGTTTCAGACTTGGTCGAACCAGCTCCCGTGTAATGACCTCCTTAATAGCTGAACTTCTGCTACTGGTTTAAACACGATGCTCTTCTCAGGGATTTCTGTGTCTGTTGGAATCTCTTTAATCATGAGACAGCTTCAATTAGCTTCCAGGCCTGGCCTCACCAATAAAAAAAACCTTGTTTGGCCTGTTTTCCTTTTACCTCAAGCTGTCCCAAAATCCGCAAAGCATTTCCAGCTCACCATTCAAAATTGATAAAAGAATGAAAATAAAAATAATAAAAATCAGCGAGGGTTCAAAAATATAACTTGCAATTTCTGACTGTACAAGGGCAAATGGAGTGAAATGCTCTGAAGTGTTCTTTGTGGATTTATAGTCATTGAAGGCAGGGAAAGGATGGATTGGAAGCTGGTGATTCTAGTAGGGCAAGGCAGAATGCATGAAAGATGCAAACATTGTCTGAGCTTATTAATCTTGGTAAGATCATCAGATTTCTTCCTCTACTATATGTTGATCCTGGAGGTGATGCTGATCACATTGATGTCCCATCTCTTCTCACACAAATCTCCAATTGATTATCCATGGTTATAGGTTTCCCATCCTGTTCTCGACTTGCTTCACCACGATTCCCATGGCTGTGTCACATAAGCTCACAACCTGGCTGGAATTCACCCTGGCCACTGGTATTCTGCTTTCCCACTTCAAACACCAACTCTGTCGCTTTTCAGCTTCTATCGCAAAATAGCATGTTCCCTTTCAGCTGCAAGTTACAATGTCAAATTGTACATCTATAAGTTACTGAAGTGACAGTAAAGGTGTACATTCAAAATTGGGAACTCACAAATGAGGGCTGATACTGAAACTCACAGATGTGATTAAGATCTCTCCTCATCAAGGGCTAACTCGGAGCATAAATGAATCCTACTGAATACTACCAAGGGAAGCCAATTAATCAAATGACATAAATAGATTCAGTGAAGAACTGTTCCTTATAATACATAATCAGGAGTTCAAAAGGAATTTTACGCAAGGAGTGATTAGAATGTGGAACTTGCCTCTACAAAGAGTAGTTTAAAAGAATAATGTAGATACATTTAAGGGAGAATCTAGAAAAGTACATTATGGAAAAAAGAATAGAAAGGTGTTTTGATGTGCTTCGACATAGAGGAGGAACTTGTATAGTAGTTGGGCCAAATGGCCTCTGTGCTGTAAATTCAATGCAATATGGAATTCTATGTAAAAGATAGGACTGAAGTACATGATGAGAAGCTGGCATTAGGTTTGATGGGAATACTTAAGAATTTCAGTCAGGGATAAGTCTAGTGATGACATTGGAAAGCTGGTGACAGAGATGTCCCCATTCTTTCACTTATCAATAAATTAATCTTTCAAAAAGAAAAAATTATGCTGGCCTAAATTCATGTTTTGTCCTCTCAAGGAATGGTGCTCATTGAACATTTAAAGTAATAAAATAACCCAAATAAAGTCTAAAAACTGATTTATTCCTCGATGCAAATGATGAAGCCATGTAAAAGTCAATGTCATTAAAATGATTTAAAATGGAATGTTTAATTGGACACGATATTTACTTTTGAACTTGTGTCTAAATGCTTTCTGTTTCTAGATTAAACAACGCTCCAGTGAGAGGCTATGAAAAGGATGTTGGAGACAAAACCACTCTAAGGATCTTTTACCCGGAATCAACAATTGAAGATCCCACCATCGAAAACAATCTTGATACACTGTTTGTGCTTGTACCGTTTAAGGCAGCCGACATCAACTGGTTGAAGGCCATCGTGTACAATGAGACAAAAGTAGGTATCCTGGATTGGAACTGTAATGGTTCACAGCAGCTACATCCAGAACCGGAGCCATTTGGAATTACTGTGTGATGCTTCTGTGCTGTGTTCATGAAATGGTAAAGAGATGTAGCTAAACCTTTGTAAGCAAAAGCTCAGTTGTTCAGGGGCCATGGTCTGAGTAAATAATGGAGTGAATTTACACCCACTATCTATAAAACAAAAGTGTTCTGACTCAGTCACATTGGTACTGAAGGTAAGGTAACTCCCAGAAGAAACAGGCAGGGCAAATAAATGGGTTGGTGATCCCACATTTCACTGAAATATAGGAATGTGATTCACTGCAAATGAGGTGGTTAACTTCGTCCACACACATGAGCTACTGAGCATAAACATAAGCAGCTATGTCATGATGAAATCAGATTCTGTGGGATTGCAACCTGATGGAAGACGGCTCTTTTAAACTCTTGCCTCTGTGTTTTGTTTATAGGCAATAAACATTAACATTTTGCACTCACCTTGCATTCTGTTTTTGGATGTTTTAAACCCATTGAAGTGCTTAATGATATTATCGCACTCACTATCAGAGGAAATGGTTGAGATACATCGTTGAGCTGGGTTTCAAAGAAAACTAGATGAGAACATTCATGAAAGGGAAAAGGAGGTGCTGAAAGGCTGGAGATGAGGATCATGGGAAAAGAGAAGACTTGTCTGTGACATAAACTCCAGTTCAGATCATTGGACTGTGTTATAATGTCTATGCATGAAATCAGGACAAAATCTTTTAAATCAAAGAGGAGCCCTGTCCCTAAAGCCTCCTCTCCACCTATCCTCTCCTCTATCCATCTTTTATCTGCCTCCCCCTCTCTCCCTATTTATTTCAGAACCCTCTTCCCCTCCCCCATTTCTGATGAAGGGTCTAGGCCCGAAACGTCAAGTTTTCCTGCTCCTACGATGCTGCTTGGCCTGCTGTGTTCATCCAGCCCCACACCGTGTTATCCCTGTCCCTAAAGCGCCTGACAGTGCTTGATCAATTGAAAATGTTCAAGGCTGAGATTATTTTTAGTGGTCAAAGTTTTTTTTAATTCACTTGTGGGATGCTAGCCAGCATTTTGTTGCCTGTCTCAAGGTATCCTTGAGAAGGTGGCGGTGAGCTGCCTTCTTGAACTGCTGCAGTCCATGTGCTGTAGGTAGACCCACAATGCCATTAGGGAGGGGATTCTAGGATATTGACCCAGCAACAGTGAAGGAACAGCAATATATTTCCAAGTCAGGATGGTGAGTGGCTTGGAGGGGAGCTTGGAGATGATGATATTCCCATCATAGAATCCCTACATAGAATCGCATGTATCCGCCACCTTTGTCCTTCTAGTTGGAAGTGGTTGTGTGTTTAGAAAATTCGGTCTAAGGAGCTTTGGTGAATTTCTGCAGTGCATCTTGTAGATAGTTCACGCTGCTGCTACTGATCATCAGTGGTGGAGAGAGTGGATGTTTATGGATGCGGTGCCAAACATACAGGCTGCTTTGTCCCGGGATGGTGTCAAACGTCTTGAGTGTCTTTGGAGCTACACCCATCCAGGCAAGTGGGGAGTATTCCATCACACTCCTGACTTGTGCCTTGTAGATGGTGGACAGTCTTTGGGGAGTCAGGAGGGTGAGTTGCTCTCTGCAGTACTCTCCAAGCTTCTGACCTGCTCTTGTCACCACTGTATTTATGTGATGAGTCCAGTTGAGTTTCTGATCAATCATAACCCCAAGAATGTTAAGGGGCGATGATTAGATTGTCCCTTATTGGAGATGGTCATTGCCAGGCTTTTGTATTGCTTGCTACAAAGTCTCAAGAAAGAAATGAAACCAGGCGGATCACCTGGCATCAATCTAGGCACTGGGAAAGGCAACGGCAGAAACAGTCCTGTCCACTCTGCAAAGTCCTCCTTGCTAACACCTGGGGGTTAATGCCAAAATTGGGAGAGCTGTCCCACAGACTAGTTAAGCAGCAGCCTGACATAATCATACTCACAGAATCATACTTTACAGACAATGGCCCAGATACCACCATCACCATCTCTGGATATGATCTGTTCCACCAGAAGGACATCCATTTGATTGTTCACTCAGAAGAGGTCAGAACCATAGAAATCTCAGAAGCCAGTAGTTGGAGCAGAACAGCGGAGCAAGCCTGAGATAAAGACTTGCATTCATATTGTGACTTTCTTGATTTAAAGTCTTCCAAGTGCACTTTACAGAGAAAGAGCACTTCTGAAGTATCTATGCTATATGTGAAGAATAGTAGCAGCCACTTGGTACCGAGGCTTCACAAGACAGCTATCATTGCTTGTTTTAATGATGTGGTTGAAGAGCATTACTAATTAGGATGGCAATGAGAACTCCCCAGATTTATTGAAAGTAGTGCTAATGGGATCCCTTATGTTCACCCAATAGGGAAGATGAGACCTCAGCTAAACATCTCGTCTGAAAGTCAGTACCTCTGACAATGCAGCACTCCACCAGGTAGAATTTACCCGACCCTGAATGATGCAAGCTATGCTGTGAAAGTTAGGACAATTGTGTAAGATAACCAGTCAGGATCTTTTCAAAATCAAGAGCCAATTTTCCAATCAAGTGCTTAATGGTGAGATGAGGTTTGCACGACCAAATGGCACAAGTGTGTTTGCATGTGTTAGTGTATATTAGCATCTCATTACAACCTAATTTTCCTTCATTTACAAGCAGTTTCCAATTCTCCTATTGGTCGGTTAGAAACTAAAAGGCAACAATTCCTGGTGTGACAGTCGGAGCGGGTATCTGGTGTTTTCAGCTTGTCACCTGCCCCTCTGGGCCTCCTTCTTGGGCACCTAGCACTAAGAGCTCAGGTAGCGCTCCGTGGACAGTGACCACATGCAACCTCCATCCACGGACATTGGCATACAAGCTACTGTATCTGGGAGAATAACGTGGGGAGGTGAAGATTTACATACATGTTTTAGGTGGGAACATGGGGACGTTCAAAGATGATGGGGCTCAAGGGAAGGAATACCAAGGAGGGTATGTGTACATTTGGGGGATTAACAAGGATAAGAGTTGTGGGGAGCAATCGTTGCTGCCTTCCCTTGTGCTGTAAATAGCAAGAGCCTAACAGAGAGATAAATGGGTATGAGCACACCCAGAGTGGGTGGGGGTAAGTATTTTGTTTTGTGAGGGAGGGGGCTTCACTTTTGAGCAAAGGACAACAGCATTACACAGGCACCCACACAGCCCAGGCGAGGGACTGGGAACACCATGTGCTGCATTTGATCCTTTGGTATTATCCCACTGTGAGATAAGCTTGGCCTGTAGCTCTCTTGATCACATCATGCAGCATCAGGAATCAATGACTCTAATGACTATGAGGTACAGTCATTGCATTATTGCCTGGAAAGATTCACTTTCATTGTCAAACTAACGAGCACCTTTTAAGCTCCCATGGCCTGTTCATGGTGCAGGAGCTACCCACTTCATACCTTGGACAATCAAACATCATGTAGCACTAAGGATGGCTAGACTCTGTACCTTCAATGTTGCAGCTGTGGGTAGAAAGACTTCCACTCACACAGCTGGTGGTGGCAGGTGAACATATGTGAGAGCGTATTTGCAAAGCAATTTCAGCTGTAGCAGGTATGTGCTCTTTCTCTCCCTCTCACTGTGTCTCAGTGCAATCCTGAGGTCCACAAGTGGGGTAGAAGCTGCCTCCTCTACAGTATCACCCATTGGGCCTGGCATTTTGGTTGGGCATTCCCGAGGGTGTTTGTATCTAGAAGGCAATAGAAAAGAGCGAGTGGCGTAGTAGAGAATAGAATGTGGCACATACCCAGGTGGAGAGAGGAAGGTCATTGACCTTGAACAGGTAAAAAATTATGAGTTATTCAGGGACACTGATATTGACTTTGATGGAAGTCAGATGCTGGTCACCATGCACTTGCCATGGTTTCCATGCGCACTGATATAAGGAAGAATGCACAGTGTATCACTGTTAATAGACAGATAATCACTTCTCTCCACATGTGTTGGAAAGAATGAGGGCATGGGAGAAATGGATCATGAAAAGCTAAAGTTGCACTCCCGCTTTCAGTTGCAATCAGATATTTGGATAGGAGGTAATGCTGGAGTGGGTCTGCCCGTGTATCCAGATTTTAGTGTTTCTCTTTGTTATCTTTCCCTGAACGCAAAATATTTTTCTCACTAGATTACAACAGGATTCTGGAAAAGGCCAGCCTTTGTAAAGAATTTGGATCCTGCCAAGGTTCGGATACTCAATCCCTATTTTATGTATCAAGCTGCAACGAGGTTACTGGCTAAACCCAACATGATTAAACAGGTAAGGGGAACTTACTGTTCTACTCTGTAAAGGCTGTTGTGATATTTCTTAGGGAAGGCTGTACCAGCGGATCTCAAAAATAGAAAGTTTATTAGAATGGAGATTTTTTACATGAATTTCAATAGTAAAGTTGTAATTATGTATCATAGATTCAGACGGCAAAGTAAAGGCCCTTCTGCCTGTCAAGTCTGCACTGACACCACTACTACTAAACGTGCGCTAATCCTAATTTGCTGCACTTGCCCTGTATCCTTGAATACTATGACATTTGCAGTACTCATCCAATATTTTTTAAAGGTTGTAAGATATCCAACCTCCACTATCTTTCCAGGTGGTGCATTTCAGGTTTCTACCACCCGTTGACTAAAAAAACATTTTTTCCCAAATCTCCTCTGAAACCCTCAAAGTATGTCATCTTGTGAGTGACACCTCAATGAAGGGAAACAGTTGCCCTCTATTCACCCTGTTGATACCCCACATAATCTTTGATCATGTCCCTCCTCAGTCTTCTCTGCTCTGAAGAAAACAATCCAAACCTATATAGGTCTTTTTCTCCATCTCAGGCAAAACTTGATGAAGCTTCTCTGTAGCCTGTCTAGTGTTGTCACATCCTTCCTTTAGTGAGGTGACCAGTACTGCACACAGTACTTCAGATGTGGCCTGACCAACACTCTAATCAATTCCAACATTGCTCTTACACTCTGTGCCATGACTGATGAAGGCAAGTGTCGCAAATGCCTTCTAACTATCCAATTCACATGCTCTGCCAACTTCAGGGATCTGTGAATAATTATGCCGAGATTCCTCTGTTCCTCTAAGCTACCCAGTGTCCTGCCCTTCATTAAGTACTGGCTCATCTTGTTTCTTCTTCCAAAGTGCATCACCTCACAGTTATCAGGGTTAAATACCATCAGCCACTGGTCTGCCCATCTGACCAACCCATCTATATCTTCCATCTTCTTTGCTATACCACTCTACCAATTTTAGAGTTGTCTGCAAATTTTCTTACATTCCCCCACATTTTCATCTCTATCATTCATGTATAAAACAAACAATAAGGATCCCAGTACTGTTCTTTGTGCTACATCACTGGACACCAGCCTCCTGTCACTCAAACAGCCTTCTGCCACTATCCTTTGTGTCCTATTACTAAACCAGTTTCTGAACCATCTCACCAAATTTCCCTGAGTTCCCTGTGCCATAACCTTTTGAATCAGTCTCCCATTTGGGATCTTAGCAAAAGCTTTGCTAAAATCCATATAAATGACATCAACCGAACTTGCCTCATCCACACAATTGATCACATTTTCGAAAAATTTTAACAAATTTGTTGAGCATAACCTCCCTCTGACAAAGCCATATTGACTTTTCCTAATTAACCTATGCCTTTCCAAGTGGGTATTAATTCTCTTCTTAAGCATTTTCCCCCAACAATTTCCTTAACACAGACATGAGACTCATTGGTTTGTAATTTCCTTGCTTCACCTTTACCACCCCGCTTAAGAAATGGATCCACTTTAGTGGTTCCAATCCTCTGGCACTTCCCCTGTGGCCATAGAGGAATTAAAAAATTGTGCCAGATCAGTTTTAACAAAAACTTCTTAAGGTGTATTATAGAAACATGTTTGGAGCAGTAATAAAAATTTGAGGAGAAGCATCTTTACTCACGGAGTAGTATGAATTTGGAACCTGCAATTACAGGGCTCAATTGAGGTTGATAGAATATTGCCCTTAATTTGAATTTGAGGATTTTCTCCATTTGGTCATAGAAACAAAAACAAAAAGACATGTATATATTTCAGGCCATCCATTAGCTCAGCATGATCCAAAACACTTACCATCTTGGAAGTGCTCACAGTTGTAATGTAGCAGGAGAGGTCAAGAAGTATACCACCACAAGGGAGAGTCTATAGAAGAACATAAATAGGTTAAGTACATTGGCAAAAGTTGGCAAAGTGAGTGTAATATGCAAAAATGTTAAACTGTCCATTTTGTCAGGGAAAATAGAAAAACAGGATGCTATATAACAAGGGAGAGATTGCAGAACTGGGTGATGCAAAAGGATGTGCGTGCCCGATTGCATTAATCACAAAAGGTTAGTATCCAGGTTCAACAAGTGGTTAGGAAGGCAAATGGGATATTGGATTTTATTATAAGAAGAATCATCACGATCATCACCATCATCATCACCATCACCACCATCACCATCATCATCACCATCACCATCACCATCACCACCACCACCATCATCACCATCACCACCATCACCATCACCACCACCATCACCACCATCACCATCATCACCATCACCACCATCACCACCACCATCACCACCATCGCCATCACCATCACCATCACCATCATCACCACCATCACCACCACCATCACCACCACCATCACCACCACCACCACCATCACCACCATCACCATCACCATCACCACCATCATCACCGTCACCATCACTATCACCACCATCACCATCAACATCATCACCATCATCACCATCATTATCATCATCTTTGTCACCACCATCATCGTTATCAAAATAAAATAGTTTCCAGAAAAAGGCAATTCCAATTTCATTGCCTCACTGTGAGATGAAAGACAGTGCTTCCTCTGTTGCTGAGCAGTGTCAGCCGAAATTATGCTCTAAAGCTTTGACTAAGACTTGTGTTAAACTCATGTGAGCGTGTAACTAATGTGGATATGTGTTATTAAATATGGAAACAATGCACAATTGAGTAGCTTGGCAAGAAGGTATTAATATAAGACAAACAGCAGATTATACACTTTTTTAACATTCAGAATGTTTTAAAGCATTTCTTAGGGGGTAAGAACAGAGAAAGAAAAGTAACAAAGTGATAAGATGTTTTACTTCAACTTCATTCTTGCGATAGGTCATTGCTTCATCATTAACACTTACGGTCCTTGCTTCATTAATCTGAGAAGGTGGGGGTAAACCTTCCACTTGAACTACGGCAATCCAAGTGGTTAATCTGCTCCCATTGTGTAGGTGGGGAGGATGCTCCAGGGTTGGTGAAGGAATGGCAGTTACTTGTCCCAATCAAGGTGATGTATGACTTGAACAGAAACTGGGAGGTGGGGTCCCTATTCAGGTGTGACCCTTGTCCTGAGTGAAGGTGTGAAAGTTTGAAGATCCAAGTAGAAGGGAAGCTGTCATGTGGGTTATAACAAGACAGAGATCAAGACATTCAAGGCTGCTGAGAATGATATGATGAAGAGAGGACTATACAAAATTATAAAAAAAATTATTAAATCAGAGAGCCAAAGAGCCCAAGAATGGATTAACAAAGGATGTGACAGCATTGAAGTATGCTTGCAACTAATGTTTGGCAATACCTCTGAGTGTCTCACTATGTCCTTTGATCACAAGAAAGATGCTACAATTCATCCTTAAGTATATCCATCTAGAATGTGTCTAAAAACTCCAATTGATTGTTAAAAGATTCCAGGTTTTCTTGCCCCAATCTCTGAAAGAATGTTTTGATTTGGTTCCCTTTATAATGAACAACTTCCTGATAACATTTAACTTTACCTTTTTACTGTTTGAATATTTGAACGATGGACTAGCCTCTACAATTAATTACAACAGTATATTCTGGAGTTACCTTTCCTATATTGCTCATGATCTTATAAATCTCTAGAATTAACCCCTGAACTTTCTTTCTTCATGGACAAAGAGGCCAAGTTTCTCCATCCTCTGTTCATATCTTGGACTTTACACACAAAGCTCTTTTCTGCGCTGCACTCAATGCTTCAGTGTATTCCATGTATTTTGATGATCAAAGTTGGACTCATCAGAATTATTTCTTACGTATTTTGACTGTCATTGTTTTTTCTTGTCTGTTGTAGTTCAACTTTTTGTAGGTTGCATTGAATGCTGTTCCAGCACTGGCTAGGCATTCTGAGCTTCTGGTTTACTAAGGTACCTGGGTTTCTGTCAACTTTAATCATTGATATTTCACCATCTGTCCTGGAGTTTCTGTGTTGTCAATTTTGCCTTTAAATGTGAATGACTTTACATTTGTCCACATTCAATTTAATTTCATCCCAAAGAATCTCTTATTATCTCCTCTTACTGATTTTAAAATGCCTGAATTTCTCTTTCATATCGTGCAATTATTGTCTTGGAGGTATTTTTATTGAGGTCGGAGCAGAAAGGAAAAGACCAGGTCCTTTGCTGAGCACGGATTGTTCAGCATTAAAGAAGGTAAGGACAGAGGTTAAGGACAGAGGTTATATACAGCAAGAAATGGGATTAGATGAAGGGGTAGAGTTGGAGGAAAGAATTAATATCAATTAGTTTGTGGGGAGCAGAACGATACAGAACAATATTTAGTTAAATTGCCATTGAAACAGAAAAGTGGATTATATTTATTGCAAAGTAAAAGGCCGTTCAGCTCATTTTGTCTGTGCCACGAATCATTGAGGAAGCACCTAGATTTGAAATGAGCTCAAGCATTCAATTCTCACCGTCACCAGTTGTAAAACTTATTGCAAAGTTGGATAGAGTACACATGGTTTGGGAGGCTGAGGTGCTGGGGGGAAGCATTGCGTGGTCCCTTTAAAAGATCATGTGCTTTTTCTCTGCTTAGAGATTTAAAATGGATGTCTGTGAGCAGCAGCTTGAAAGTTGGCAAGTACAAAGAAGGCACCCGAATTGGAAGATTTGTTTCAAAAGGCTGTACAGTTAGCAGGACAAGCAGCAGTTTTTACCAAGAAAACAAGTTTTGAACTTAACCAATCAATTTGAACCAGGCACTGAGATACCAATTTACAAATTTAAATGTGATGGTTTTAACAACATAGGGCCAATCCTATTGTAAGAAATATTGATATGTCATCAAGGGTATAGAAAGAAGGGGGCGGTTGGATAAAGCTACAGAACTAACTGCCATCTGCCAGACCTAGCAGTCCTCAGCTCTCAAGAGGAAAATTGCTGGCTCTCATAGCCTTCTCTGTGTCTTAGAGAAGGCACCATCTAAATAACAATGTTACCAATGGCAAAACTAGTTAATATTCCTGACAGAAGAATTGACAGAGAAGTCATGGAACATTCCAGAAAACATGTAACTTGGCTGTAATTTCAAGAGACTAAATTTTTTTTTATTTGTAAGTGGGTCTTGTATTTATTGGAACACCATAACATTGGAATCTTGCTTTATTTGGGAACAGTTAGTAG
>JAHRHZ010000041.1:34533468-34563551 GCA_024137785.1 Ginglymostoma cirratum
CCCAGCATGGGAAAGAGTTGCACAGAGTTAGGGAATGGGGGAGAGGTAGATGGGCTGGGGAAATGCTACTGGATAATAAAGGTTGTGGGGGATTTGGATATAGCTGTATGGGAATTAGGACACTGTGAGGGAGAAGGGTTTATCTTTACTATTGTGGACCCGTCTCCTTTTTTTTTCGTTTCTGACAACACGGCCAACAATTTTGTTTCTCTTCCTTTTCAAGCAGCTGCTGGGTTTCCTTGATGGTGATGGCTATTTTAACAGGATTGCGGGTTCTGAAGTTCCAGCCAAGTGCTGGTTACAAGTAGCAAAATAACTGTATGGCACTAAAAAAAAGACAGCTGCTAAATGTTAGAATGATGACTTGGGTAATTTGAAAATTTCGAAGCCATTAAGCCATGAAAATGTGAATACTAAACAATATATTTACAGAGAGTACTGTTTTACAAGGAGATGAGACAATTACATGATAGATCATGCCATTATAAAAAAAAACATTAAATAAGACATCATGTGTTCAAACTGTGGAAGAAGGAAATTAGCAATAATATCCAACCACAAATGTGGGAAACAGACTGAGTAAGTTGATCACCATTGATTCAAAATTCCACCCTAAAGTTTCTTTGACCTACAGCTGGAAGAAATAGGTTCTCATTCATATGTATCTGACACTGCCTGTACTCATTTAAATTGGGAAAGAAGTGACTTGCAGTAGAAATAAAAACATAAAACAAAAGATGCTAGAAAAAGGAGTAGGCCATTCAGCCCTTTAAACAGGCTCTGCCACTCATATGATCATGGCTGATAATCCAATTCCATGCACTGTTCACACTCTCTGTACTTTTTTAAAATCTCTTTAGCTCAAAAAATTATATCCAACTCCTTCTTGAAACATTCAGAACTTTGGCCTAAACTGCTTTTTGAGTCAGAGAATTCCTGAAGCTCACCATTCTCTGGGAGATGAGATTTCTCTTCAGCTCAGTCATAAATGGCCGAATCTGTAGCCTTAGACCATGATCCCTGGTTCTGGACGACCCAGTCATCAGGAATATTCTGGCTGCATTTGTCCTGTCTAATCCTGTCAGAATTTTATTGGTTTCTATAAGATCCTCCCGTACTCTTTTAAAATCCAGGAAATATGGTCCTCATCGAGCCAGTGTCTGCTCATATTATCAGTCTTGCCATCAGTCCAGTAAAATTTTGATTTACTCCCACCATAGCCAGAACATTTTCCCTCAGATAATGAGACCATACTCCAGTGAATATAATCCTCACCAAGGCAAACTTCTCCCATATATCAGTCCAACATATCATTTATATTCTTCACTGCCTGCTGCACCTGCATGCTTACTTTCAGCAACTAATGTACCGTGACAGCCAGGTCCCAATGCACCACCCCCTTACCCAATCTATTGCCTTTCAGATAATAACCTACCTTCTGCCTTTGCGACCAAAGTGGAAACTTCACATTTCTCCACATTATACTTCATCTGCCGTACATTGTCCAAATCACATTGAAACATCTCTGCACCCTCCCATGTTTCACTCTCCTACCTAGCTTTATGTCATCGACAAACCTTGAGATGTTATATTTATTTCCCTAATCTAAGTCATTAGTACATATTGTGAGTAGCTGATGTACAGCACTGATCTCTTTGGAATCTCACTGGTCACTGATTATCACTTGAAGAAAAACATGTTTACTCCTTCCCTTTCTCTATCCACATTCCCTACTTGCTTTTTTAAACAGTGGGGTTACCTTAGCAGCCATCCAATCTACAGGAATTGAGTCTATAGAATCCTGAAAGATATCAAGCATCAGAGATAGTAGGAACTGCAGATGCTAGAGAATCTGAGATAACAAGGTGTAGAGCTGGATGAACACAGCAGGCCAAGCAGCATCAGAGGAGCAGGAAGGCTGATGTTTCGGGCCTAGACCCTGCTTCAGAAATTTTCTCTACACCTTGTTATCTCAGATATCAAGCATCCATTGTTTCTCGAGCCACTTCTTTAAATGCAACTGCAGGAATTTTATTGATCCTGGGGTAATTTTGACCTTTAATCCCACCATTTGCCTACGAATATGTATTCTCTTCAGTTCCGCCTTCTTGTTTAACCCTGTGTTCCCCAACATTTTTAGGATGTTATGTTCTCCTTTGTGAAAACAGAACCAAAATATGTATTTGATTGATCTGCTACCTTTTTGTACCCCAGCTAACTTCCCCTGTTTCTGAATCTAAGGGACCCACATTTGTTTTCCCACATCTTTCTCACTTAGAAACTAATACAATCAGTTTGTGTGTTCTTCACAAGATTACTCTTGTGCTGTATTTTCCCCTCTTAATCAATCCTTTTGTCCTCCTTTGCCGAAATCTAATCTGCTCCCAATCCTCACATTAACTGTTTTTTCTGGCCAATTTGTATCATGCTTCCTTGTAGCTGACACTATCTTTAATTTCCCTTGTTAGCCATGGTCAGGCCAACTCTGCCTTTTGTTTTTGAGCCAGACAGTAAAAAAAAACAAGCTGCTAGAAACCAAATTAGATTGTGTAGCTCCGACAATGAGTGACTGCCTATTTTGGCTTTTGATTATTTCCTTGGTTCCAACTTAATTTTGCCGAAGACGTTGCTGGTGAAGAGAATGTTGTATCATTGATAAATGATCAGCTGAATTCTGAAAATATCCCACAAGAAAAATTGCACTTTGATGTGAAATTTTTTGGTGAATGGATAGGTTCCCGTGGGATATTGGAAAATAAGCTGCTCTGAGCCCAGATGACACCCATTCCCGAGCCAGATTGTTGGTCCATATGAGGGACATTGTTCTTTTATTTGAAGGTTTGTTGACTGAGACAGGTCAGTAGACCAAATGATGCACTCTAATATTTAAAGCACATTATAACTCAGAGACCAACATGAATGTGTTCTAGTTGATGAAATTTTTTTTGCAATGCTTCCTTCTTAGATTAAACCATTTATTTATACTTATAATTTGGAATTGTGTCCAAGTGCTTTAGGAATATTTATTTCTCTGAAGGATTGCCAATTGCTCCAGTAATAAATGAAGGAATTGGTGGAATTGAAACTTGTAAGCCCTTTGTGAAAATGCATTGTCATCTTCAATACAAAATTGTCTTTAACAATAGTTAAGGGGATCAAAGGTGAGGGGAGAAGGCATGAGAATGGGGTTGATAAACATGTCAGCCATGATTAAACAGTGAGACAGACTCACTGGGCTGAATGGCCTGAGTTTGTTACCATAAGTTATGGTCCCCTGGTCTTAAAGCATTTATGGTAATGACTGTGAACATTTATAATGAAGAAGCTTCTGCTCCAAGTGACTTGCAATAAGAGACTGACCCCTTTTGAGCCTCATGGTTTGTCTGACATGACTACACTGTCAGGATTGTCCCTGTATTAGTGAATCTGAAAGAATGCAGGGACTCATCTCCAAGTCTTTTGTAGTGGAGCATGTTGTAGCGTTCTCACTGCCCAGAGCTTTTCCACCAAGTGCCTGAAAATTTCCATCCAGCTACCTCCACTCAGGTTTTTATGAAAGTAGTGGGATGTTGAACATTGTTCTTTGGTTTCCTGTTTGAAATGGGCACAGGAAAGGCAATTGGGCCTCAAAACAATGAAATTTGCACATCTTCAAGAACCAAGTACTTGGGAGCATGGCCATGTCAATAGTAGCAAAAGCACATGGCAAATTGCCATAACTATTTGAATGTAAGTCATAAATTAGTAACTCAGAAAAGTAATGTTTGAAGAGTAATAAATTCTAATATATAATGGTCTTTTTTATAAGAGACTCTCTTCACAGGTGGAGCACTGTGTCTCTTGATATGCAATGTATTCTGACTTGATTTAGACAGTCTCAGTGCATTTTCTACAGCGCAGTCCATTGCATAATGCAGTGGCAACAAAACAAAACTGTCCCATCATTTATATGGATTGACAGTTACAGTCTGACAGTCCAAAGGATTGTCAAAGTGAGAAATGGGGAAATGCCACATGGATGAATTAAAGTGCACATCTTCGACACTGGGATGAACTCTGCATTTCTCCAATTCATGCCTCATCTCTCCTCCACTCTATTTGCCATCAAAAGTGATCATGTCTTGACACTTCTCAGCCGTAAACAATAGGATTCTCTCAACAAATTGACAGCTCGTGCATTAAAACCCTCCTTAAAATTTACGGCTTTGCACATATCTTGAGTCATTCTTCCAATGATCTCCTTCTGTCAATCAATGTCAAATTTTGGGAAGTGCCTTGGTATATATAACTATGTCAAAGAAACTGTATCAATGCAAGTTCTTGTTAGAGCTCTGTTTTTACAGCATATTCTTGCTGCATGGCTTGAAGCTGGGGTCTTTAATGTGATTTGAATGTACTATTTAAAACATCAATTAAAAATGTTTGTCCTGGGAGTCGTTGGTTCATTTTGACTGGTGTTTGTCAATGGCCACATTTTAAAATGTCAACACCTTCAGGCAGGAAAGAGTTTGGTTGGAGATCAGGACTTGAGCAAACAATGGTAAGCCAACTCAGAGGAACACATCTACTGTAACATTGAGAAGGATAGAACTCAATGGGAGAAATCCTGAACATGTTGAAGAAAATGCTGTCTAACCTTAGTTGCCTTCGAATGTCCTGGTGGGCCACACTTTGCAATGCAGCACTTCTTCCAGTGAAGTTACTCATCCAGTGCTGTTCAACAGGGACTCATGCTCTTTTAATCCAATAGTGGTGAATAATTACTGGGATTAAATGTCTCAGTAAGGACTGTGTGTGATGGTGAGGTGTACCGGGTGTTGCCATGCTGCCTTCCTGGTGGTGGAGGTCATGAGTTTAGAGGATTCTGTTGAAGAAAATGTCATGCACTGAAAGTTCCAAAATAAATGTCCAAAATCCAGATAAAGTTGCCCAAAATGTGACCCCCTCCATCCACAGTCCAATCCTAAAATCTAGATTATCAAAACCTGAACTAGACTTTCTTAAATACAGATTTCCTAAAACCGAGACTTAAGCAGTACCTGACTCACACCCAGAGTCCTCTCCCATAAAAGGGCACAGATGGGCACCAGCTAAAACCCTGATCCACCAAAAATCTGGATCTTGAACCCATAAAATATTGAATTAATAGTTCTGTGCCTACCATGCTGGGATTTGGACCTATCTGACCCAACCATTAATCTGGATTACTAACCCCTGTGATGGATAAAGCAATTGGTGAGTAGAATAAATGTACATTCCCTGTACTTTGTAACAATGGGACCC
The DNA here is from genome assembly GCA_024137785.1 of Ginglymostoma cirratum. NCBI lineage: Eukaryota > Metazoa > Chordata > Chondrichthyes > Orectolobiformes > Ginglymostomatidae > Ginglymostoma > Ginglymostoma cirratum. The sequence continues at coordinate 34,538,752 of JAHRHZ010000041.1, forward strand.
TGAAATTTATCAAATCCTTAAGGGCATTGAATGGGTGGCTTGGGAATTGAGAACTGCTCTGTGTTTCAATGGAATCAAAGTTACCACATTCCCATTGCTCCTAATATTGTCTGATACCTTGAGAGTTCTACCCAGTCAGAAATCAATGCAATGATGGACTATCCACATGCTAAAAAAATAGAGAATTGCAAAGTTTTACAAATGCCTGAATGTAGAAGTGTTTTCTCACGTCAGTCATAAATGATCAACCCCTTATCCTAAGAGTGATCCTCTCCCATTCCAAACACCACAGCCAGATGAAAACAACTTCTTAGTATTTGATCTGATTGAATTGTGCAAGTTTCAACCTTTCGTTCTCCTAAACTCCAGTGATTTGTAAGCACAATGGTTTCAACCTGTCACTGGAGGGCGAATCACCCGGCAGGAGAAAAAAATCTAAAGAACTGTGTCCAAAGTGAGCACATCCTCCGTTAAGTATGGAGGCTAGACCTGCGCATAGAATCTGGGATTTAATGTGGGCATTCTCAGCAACTGGCAGGAGAACCAATACGAGTCCTTGATGGCTTTTTGGGATCGGAAGGACCGATGTTATTTCATTCTGATCAGGCACTTAACTGGCCAATGTTGGGCTTTCTCAATAAAGGCTATTGATACAATCTGAATATGGGTTTGGACAACCTTCAGTCAACAACACAGTCCTGATTGTACCGTTTAAAACTTCTACCAACCACACAGTCCTGACTGGAGGCTTGTGATCCCCATTGTTGAGCATTTATACAAAAGATTTGGATGAAAATACAGGAGAGATTGTTAGTAGGTTTGAGGATGACCCGACGATTGGTGGTACAGTGGACAGTGAAGAAGGTTATCGAAGAGTACAATAACACCTTGATCAACTGGGCAAGTGGGCCAAGGAATGGCAAATGAAGTTTAATTTAGATAAATGCGGGGTGTTACATTTTGGTAAAACAAACCAGGGCAGGACTGACACAGTTAATGTTGCGGCCCTGAGTCTAACAGAGAGACCTAGGGTTGCAGGTACAGTTCTTTGAAGATGGTGTCACAGGTAGACAGGGTGGTGAAGACGGCATTTAGCACGCTTGCCTTCATCGGTCAGAGGACTGGGTGTAGGAGTTGGGACATCATGTTACAGATATACAAGGCATTGGTGAGGATAGAGATAACAGGGTGTAGAGCTGGATGAACACAGCAGGCCAAGCAGCATCGGAGGAGCAGGAAAGCTGACATTTCGGGCCTAGACGTACTGAAGAAGGGTCTAGGCCTGAAACGTCAGCTTTCCTGCTCCTCCAATGCTGCTTGGCCTGCTGGGTTCATCCAGCTCTACACCGTGTTATCTCAGATTCTCCAGTATCTCCAGTTCCTACTATCTCAAACTATTGGTGAGGACAGATTTGGAGTATTACATATGATTCTGGTCGCTCTGCTATAAGAAGGATGTTCTTAAACCAGAAAGAATGTAATAATGATTTCTGTGAATGTTGCCAAGATTGGGAGGTTTGAGTTATAAAGAGAGGATGAATAGGATGGTACTTTCTTCCATAGGGTGTAGAAGGCTGAAATGTGGCATTATAGAGCTTTTTAACATCATAAGGGCTTAGCTAAGTTGAATAACCAAGGCCTTTTCCCCAGGGTGGAGGAGTCCAAAACTAGAGGGCTCAAGTTGAAGATGAGAGGGGAAAGATTTAAAAGGGACCCGAGGGACATCTTTGTCACACAAAACTTGGTGAGTATATGGGATACATGTCCAGAAGAACTACAACTACAACGTTTGAAAGACATTTAGACAGGTACGTGGTCAGGAAAGGTTTAGACAGGTACGTGACTAAGAAAGGTTTAGAGGGATATGGGCCAAATGCAGGCAAATGGGAGATGTTCAGTTTTGGAAACCTGAGGAGCATGGGTAATTTGGGCTGAAGTGTTTGTTTCCATACTGTATGTCTTTATGACTCTATGAGTCCATCACTAAAGGGACCTGAAAAATGACAGCTTTTATGCTGCTGACAAAACAGGAGCAGGAGCAGGAAAGAGTAGAATTAATTGTGAGGGTACCAAGAACAAAAGACAAAGAGAGGGCCAATGCTAGTAAAGGAGAGTTCCAGGTGAAAATAGATGTTAATAGTAGGTGGGAAAGTCAAAAGCTTTGCTGAGGGAAAAGCCATGTGGGAAGGGACAGAAGAGAGTAATCAAAGTCGAGGACAGGGTTTTTGCTCTAAAGATGTTGAAGTCAGTATTCGCCTCAGAATGCTGTAAAATGCCAAAGCAGAAAATGAGGTGTCATTCCTCCAGCTCGCTGGAACACTGTGACATGCTTAGGACAGAAATGGTGGCACGAGGTCAAAATGATGTATTGAAATTGCAAGCAACTGGAAGGTCTAGCTTGTTCATCCTGACAAAAGTGGAAGTGCCCTGAAATGTGGCCACCCAGTTTATGTTTGGTCTCACCAATGCAGAGGTTACTCCATTGTGAGCAGTGAATACGGTACACTCGACTGAAAGAAGAACAAAGTGCTCCTTCACCTTGTAGATATGATCACCTAAACATTTGATTAGAGTTCACGAACCAAAACATTGAAATTACAATGCTTGTAGATATCAACAGGACAGGATTATGGGGAAAGATGAAGAAGAACAAATTTGCAAAGAAATTACAGATGTACAAGAAATATAGGGTCATTATAATGGGATACTTACATTGTCCAACGATAGATTCATAATGTAACAGTACAAAGGGCAGGAAGGGGGTTCTTTTGATGCTTTGAGAAGGATTTCTCGAGCTGCGTTTCCAGTCCAATGAAAAAGTAGCCACTATGGATTTTTTTCTTGGGATGAGGTGAGCCAAGCAGTGGAAAAGCAAATGTCAGTGAAACAAGAATACGCTGTTCGGTGTGCTATAAGATTTAGGGTGGCTATGCAGAGGTACAAGGAACAATCCCAGAATAATAATAATAAACTAGGAGAAGAAATTTCATTGTGATAAGGATGGGTCTGGCCCAGATAAACTGGAATGAAAGATTAGCAGACAAAACTGACATAAAGCTTAGAGAGTAAAAACAAGCATAAAAATTGCATATATTGCAAATGTCAGATGAATAATACAATTGAATATGAGCCAAATATAAATGATTTGAAAAAAACAAATAAGAGAAATAAAGAGACATTTTGAGAAAAGAATATCAGTGAGAATTTGCAAGGTTTCTATAGGTATATAAATATGACAAAGTTGATGAGAAGGAGCAGGGCTGATAACAGATGAGAAAGGGAAATCACACTTGGATAGAGGCGACATGACAGAGGATTTAAACAAATATTTTGCACCAGTATACACAGGAAGAAAATGCTGCTTTTAGTGCAGTTAATGAGGGGCTAATTCAAACAATATTGATGCCCATATCCTGTGATAAATACCAAAACATCCGTATCGCAGAACTCAGAGAGAGGAAGAACTGCCAATGCTGGAGTCAGAGAAGAAGGGTCCCGACCCAAAATGTCACTGTCCTGCTCCTCTGATGCTGCCTGGCCTGCTGTGTTCATCCAGCTCCACACTGTGTCACAGAACTGGCATTTTACATTAGATCCCATTGCAGCATCAGATTGTGGGGGCTTCTTCTGAAAAATAAACTGAGTTAGCAGCACCTGTCAGTCACAGAAGTGGGCTAACTGTCTTTGCTATCTGACCAGTTAAATTATTGAAGAGCACGAACGCTCAGATTAACGTTCTAAATGACGACACATTAGCTTTGCAATGGAGGTTGGTAGGTAACGTGTAAACATCGCACAGCAATGAAGGGGAACACACCGTGACTGTGGTAAGGAGCTGCTTCATGAACAGAAAGAAATAATGGTTAGAAGTAAAGAAATTCCCAATCTAATCAATAGGGTTCAGGGCACAGGAATGTTAGATAATTATTAACATGTCAGAAATTGTGACCCCGGAATGATACTTATTGATTTATAAAGTCACGGTGTCATACAGCATGGAAACAGACAGTTTGGTCCTGGCCTGCTGACTGCTGGTGGTCCCGCTCTGCACCAGCCCTCTCCTGCTGGCCATTCCCCAAACTGCACCAAATCTACACCCACAACCTTGGGTAAAAACTGAGAAATGGATGGCAATGAGACAAATATGGATTCTGCAGACTGATTGGAGTAATGACTAAGGTTCAACATTTCTTGATCGATTGACATTAGGGCCTAAGAAAAAAAAAATGCAGAAAATCGCAGAAGTGAGCGGCTGAAACAAAAGCAGAAAATGCTGGACTCTCAGTGGGTTAGGCAGCCCCTGTGGAGAGTAGAGAGTTGTTCATTTTCAGATGTGAGCCAGTGTAAAATGAGAAAAGAACAAATATTTCACAATCACATAAAATAACATTGAAGACAATTATGCATCAGATTTTTTTGATCTTTGGGATGGGTTTCTACTTGAATTTGCTTGTTAGCTTCATGAGAAGAATGTGTCATACTGGTTATATTTGTTCCAGTGCTTCCCGTAACAATTACAAGAGTCACTGTCTATTATACAATGCATTTCCTTGAAAGGAATATCATAATTGCTTCAGCAGTGAAAGCAAACCTGACTCTGGTTTCTACAGGACCTCATCTGTATCAAGTGACACCATTAATACATGCTCTGTATCTAGCTTGTGTCCTTACTGTAGAAAAGCATATCCTGTTAGTTCGCAGGGATGTGATGTGGTAGGATATGCTGATTATCTGCGGCTTTCATGCTGTGCTACTTACACCAGTGCCTGTGGGTGGTAAGTTAGCTGGATGGGTGGTTTGGGATTCAGATTGACACCTAATAATGTGGTCTCGATTCCAGCTGAGGTTACCATGTAGGACTCTTTTGCTCAATGTCTCCCCTTGATTGAGGCATGATGATCCTCAGGTTATTTCACCAACAGTCGTCTCTCTGTAATGACAGAGCAGCCCTGTGCCAACTTCCTTTTAGCTGTCGTAATGTAAAAATGAGTCATAGGTCATGCAGTACTGAAGAATTCAACAAACTATATTTAAAGCTACTGACATTTATACACGTACAGCTGTTGTGTGTTTAGGCTCAAGATGATCGAGGTACAATTGCTTCAGGTTGTCATACTTCAAGAGGGCAGAGCTCAGGCAGATGGAGACGGAGACAATTGTATTATTACATCACATCACATGATGCAGTGATGACAATGTGAGTGTGTCCTTTGATGATATATCATACATCTGCTGTGATCTTTAGCACAACTTTGAAAGAAACCCGAAGAAAATGAATCCCAAACTGATAACCATCATTTTGCGCAGGCATGTGTTATCAATTCAGCAATTATACGTACAAATAAAAAAGAGTAAAACTTAATAAATCAAATTACAATGTACCATTTTGGAGGCTTGACAGCTCATCCTGATGTAATCGTTGTATCCCCATTTGGACGGGTAGACATTATTCTTGGTTGAATCTTCGTTGAAAACTCAGTGATATTCCTGCTGGTTGCTGTTATTCAGTGTCATCCCACAATGATCATTGCCAGAGTTCACTTTTTCACAGTGTGAATTCATGATTGGCATGTTGTACATTGTCCTGAGCTTCCTTTTCTTTCTTCTCAGTGTCGCTCCATTATCAGCAATGGCTTTGTATGATCTGGGCCAGTTGCTTGTGCATTGGTTTCTGATCCACAATTTCTGTCTGGCGGATCATTATGGTAGTTCTCTGTCTGCTTGCTAGTGATGTACCTGGTTCATGTGGAAAAGAAAATCCTGTGGTTCCCTCATTTTCATCCCCGGTGGCAAGTGTGAATTGCATGTCAGTTACATATTGGCTGTCGTGCCATTGACTTTGGGACTTCAAGCTGAGCTTAAAAACTGGCATTGCAGTGTCATTGTGCCACTGTCCCATATTGAGGGTCTGGAACATGCTGTGAGGTGGTCTTTGAACACAGCAGGTCAAGCAGCATCATAGGAGCAGGAAAACTTGATGTTTAGGGCCTAAACCCTTCGTCAAGTTTTCCTGCTCCTATGATGCTGCTTGACCTGCTGTGTTCATCCAGCCCCATGCTTGTTATCTCGGATTCTCCAGCATCTGCAGTACCTTTTATCTGTGAGGTGGTCTTTTGTAGGTTGTAACATGGAGCGCCACTTGTGGACTTATATATCTTTGAGGAAAAACAGAGTCACCCTTTCAGGCCTACTGACCCTTCTTCAGAACTTCAGAACAGAGCTCTGAAGAAGGGTCACTGGACTCAAAATGTTAACTCTGCTTTCTTTCCGTAGATGCAGCCAGACCTGCTGAGTTTTTCCAGCAATTTGTTTTGTTTATGATTTCCAGCATCCGCAGTTCTTTTGGTTTTACATTTCTTTGAAGGTATGTAATGATTATATGTCAGCACTAGCTCCTGTATCATTGTGACTTTCAGAGTGTCCCTAGCAGTCTTTTGGAGACATGCAACTTATATTGTTGACATGGTGTGTGAGATTGATGATATGGAAGGCCCGGTCATCTTCTAAATTTTGCATTTCAGTTTTTTGTCTGTTCACTTTTGTTAGAACGAGTTTATGGAGGTAATAAATTTTCAGGAGACAGCAGGATTCAAAGCATGCGGTAAATTATTCATGCATTCTACTGGTATAATGCTGGGGGAGGTCAAAGACTACTCCGAATCTGGCCTCAATGTGAAGGTCCAATCATTCTCTTAATCTTCAGCTCTGACGAGACGAAAAGTCAATCACAGTCTAATTTTAAATACAATTACATTGTCTTTCATACGTTTATCTCATAACATTAACATGGCGGCACATACTCTCTCCGCCTGTATACTATTGGTTAATTAGTGCTGCGTTGTTCGACTATGATTGGGTGTCCAGTGCATCACTTATTAGCGGTCTTGCTACTGTGATCTGAATGGGCCCCTTTTGGTACATGGGAAACCAAACTTTCCATGGTCACTTGAGACCTTTTATCACTCAACTATGTAGTCTGCGTCTGCTATTTTGTACAGGACCGTAAGAGAGTCTTGAGATTTTCTACCATTCCGACTCACTAAACCACTGTCCTTGATAAGAGATAGGGAGGCCCCTCTCTATCTTGTGAATAGTTTCTAAACCCTTCTTTCTATTATTTTGTTTAGTGATTTTGTGCTTATTCGCATGTGTAAATCTGTTATTCATAGGAAATTATATCTATGATTATCTTAAAGAATCTTAATTAAAACCTACTTGTGGTATTTTAACAGATTGATTAGAAAAAAAACTTAAAAGAAATAACTAATTGGTATGGAATGTTCTTATTTTTAGAAAAGCAAAGAATGTTACACATTCAATCTTACTGAAAGGAAACAGACAACTAATATTTTAAGTGCCGAGACCACACGCCTTTTCCACATTCTCTAATTCCTGTTAAACATACTGCAAAGATTGTTGGGGCTTTCTTGCCTTACTATCATGGGACAGACCTAACAGACCCCCTGTCAACACATGGATAATCATAGATAAGGGCATAGGGATACCACTTAAATTATGGAGATATTCATACGTTTGTTTGTATCTTTCCCACTTTTCTGATGGGAGTTTTGAATCAGAAATGGTCTGTATTTGTCATGTCGTCTTTTTTCATTTCTCGCATCAATGCCCTTGGGCCGCAGGAGCGTCAGCACAGAATAATAATTCATTGAAATATATAAAGTCCTTAAATGTAATATTCTGTTGCTTGATGATTTTTTTGCAATTCTCTGGTCGGTTTGACCCAGTCTTCTCCTGCAATGACAGTGTGGTCGTTTCTCATCTCTCAGCACATGTACAAAGGTAGAGGATGTTGTTGAGTTGCTCCTCCCTTCAATAGCTGCTGTAAACAACATTTAAACATTATGACAGCAAAGTCATAAATAAGGATGATGACAACCAAGATCACTATCTCCTGAACTAAGGCTGTTCCCAGGAATCCCAGCCAACCAGTGACCCAACTCCATAGGTTCGAAACCGGGGGTTGTTTAAGTTTAACCACGTCTTTGCGAATATGGTCTAGCCAAATTAATAATTTGACACCGCTGCTGATGCCACCGCCTCCATTTCCGAGACCAACACCGCAGACACCGAAGACGCACCTGCCGACACCGGTGCTGCCGCTGCCTACCCCGCTCTGCCCACCACCGACGCCGATGCAACTCCGCCCACCGCAGGCACTGACATCGCTCCGCCCACTGCCTCCACAGCCAGCAGCTCCAGAAGGGTCTAGGCCTGAAGCATCAGCCTTCCTGCTCCTCAGATGCTGCTTGGCCTGCTATGTTTATCCAGCTCCACACCTTGTTATCTCAGCACCCAGCCCTGCCGGGTCTTCATCATCCCCCCAGACCTCCCCCTTACTGAGGGCGAACGGTCAGTCCTCAGTAAAGGGCTCACCGTTGTCCCCCTCCACCCAAACATCAACGAATACCGCTCACGCTTAGACCTTGAGCAGTTTTTCCGCTGCCTCCGCCTCCGTGCTTACTTCTTCAACGTGAACCTAACCCTCCCTCTACTGGCCCCTTCTCCCACCTCCAACACAAGCCCTCCTCCTGGACACCACCCCAAGGCCTCTTACCCTCCCTCGACCTCTTCATTTCCAACTGCCGTCGAGACACCAATCACCTCAACCTCTCCACCCCTTTCACCCACTCCAACCTCTCCCCCGCAGAACATGCAGCCCTCCGCTCCCTCCGCTCCAATCCCAACCTCACCATAAAACCCATGGACAAGGGAGGCGCTGTTGTAGTATGGTGCACTGACCTCTACATCGCCGAGGCCAGACGCCAACTCTCCGACACCTCCTCCTACCGCCCCTTTGATCATGACCCCATCCCCGACCACCAAACCATTATCTCCCAAGCCATCCACACCCTCATTACTTCAGGTGACCTCCCACCCACAGCCTCCAACCTCATCGCTCCCCAACCCCGCACCGCCTGCTTCTATCTCCTTCTGAAAATCCACAAACCTGACTGCCCTGGTCGACCCATTGTCTCCATCTGCTCCTGCCCCACCGAACTTATCTCCACTATCTCGACTCCATTTTCTCCCCCTTGGTCCAGGAACTCCCTACCTACGTCCGTGACACCACCCACGCCCTCCACCTCCTCCAAAGCTTCCAATTCCCCGGTCCCCAACACCTCATCTTTACCATGGACATCCAGTCCCTATACACCTGCATTCCCCATGCAGATGGCCTAAAGGCCCTCCGCTTCTTCCTATCCCGCAGGCCCGACTAGTCCCCCTCCACTGACACCCTCATCCGCTTAGTCGAACTCGTCCTCACCCTCAACAAATTCTCTTTCGATTCCTCCCACTTCCTACAAAGGGGGTGGACATGGGTACCCGCATGGGCCCAAGCTATGCCTGCCTCTTTGTAGGTTACGTGGAACAATCCCTCTTCCATACCTACACCGGCCCTAAACCCCATATCTTCCTCCGTTACATTGATGACTGTATCGGCACCGCCTCGTGCTCCCACGAGGAGCTCGAACAGTTCATCCACTTCACCAACACCTTCCACCCCAACCTTAAGTTCACCTAGACCATCTCTAATACCTCTCTCTCCTTCCTGGATCTCTCTGTCTCCATCTCTGGCAACCACCTGGAAACCGACATCCATTTCAAGCCCACCGACGCCCACAGCTACCGAGAATACACCTCCTCCCACCCCACCTTCCTGCAAAAATGCCATCCCCTAATCCCAATTCCTTCTCCTCCGCTGCATCTGCTCCCAGGATGAGGCATTCCACTCCCGTACATCTCAAAATGTCCTCATTTTGCAAGGAAGGCAACATCCCCCCCCTCAGTGGTCGAGAACGCCCTCAACCGTGTCTCCCGCATTTCCTGCAACTTATCCCTCCCACCCCCTCCCCGCAATAACAACCAAAACAGAATCCCCCTCGTCCTCACGTACCACCCCACCAACCTCCGGATCCAACGCATCATCCTCCGACACTTCCGCCATCTCCAATCCGACTTCACCACCAAAGACATTTTTCCCTCCCCAGCCTTATCTGCTTTATGGAGAGACCACTCTCTCCGGGACTCCCTTGTCCGCTCCACACTCCCCCCGGTCCCCACCACATCTGGCAGCTTTCCCTGCAACCACAGGAAGTGCTACACGTGCCCCTACACATCCCCCCTCACCCCCATCCCAGGCCCCAAGAAGACTTTCCACATCAAACAGATGTTCACCTGCACATCTGCTAATGTGGTATACTGTATCCGCTGTTCCCGATGTGGCCTCCTCTACATCAGGGAAACCAAGCGGAGGCTTGGGGACCGCTTTGCTGAACACCTACGCTCAGTTTGCACCTCCCAGTCGCAAACCGTTTCAACTCCCCCTCCCATTCCTCGGACGACATGTCCATCCTGGGCCACCTGCAGTGCCAGAACGATGCCACCCGAAGGTTGCAGGAACAGCCCCTTATATTCCACTTGGGAACTCTGCAGCCCAATATCAATGTGGACTTCACAAGCTTCAAAATCTCGCTTCCCCCTACCACATCCCAAAACCAGCCCAACTTGTCCCCGCCTCCCTAACCTGTCATACCTCCCACCTATCCCCTCCTCCCACCTCAGTCCCCACCCCCATCTCCTACCTACTAACCTCATCCCGCCCCCTTGACCTCTCCGTCCTCCCTGGACTGACCTATGTCTCCCTAACTCCCCACCTAAACTCACCTTTACTGACTCCATCCCCGCCTCTTTGACCTGTCTGTCTCCTCTCCATCTATCTTCTCCTCTATCCATCTTCCATCCGCGCCCCCCCTCTCTCCCTATTTATTTCAGAACCTTATTCCCCTCCACCATTTCTGATGAAGGGTCTAGGCCCGAGACGCCAGCTTTCCTGCTCCTCTGATGCTCCTTGTCCTGCTGTGTTCATCCAGCTCCACACCTTGTTATCTCATTCCTTCAGAGGTACCTGGGATATATGTGCAACATCCTTTGCCAATTAGTGCACATATGTCTCCTTTTCTGCTCATAGCCAATCAAGGGCCATCCTGTAATTCTGTGGTTCAGATGGTGACCATTTCAGCATTAATCTTATCAAGTGCCTGAGAAGTGTCATTTGCTGCCGTATTGATAGACTCCCTGGTTAGATTGACTACGCTGTATCAGGGTAACAAGATGGCAAAGAACCTTTCTCTTTCTGTAATGGCATGTTTGTGCTGTCTCAGTGATCCCTCCAGGACTGATGATGTATGGTGTACAAATGGCACCATTTCACCTAGGTAACATGATCCTGTCCAAGATGGTGGTCGCCATGTGTATATCTAACCAGATATGATTAAAAGTTCCTGCTAACATGAAGTTGGTAAAATTAAGTTTAGATGTAGGCAAAGTGACGTTAAAATATTGAATGCAACTACTTTGACCTGCAGACTAACCCCTGGCTCAGATAGAATAAAGCAAATAGAAGTAACAGGCTTTTTTTCACCCTTGTATTTTAGTAAGGATAACAAATGGCGGTGTATGGGAGGTATTAAATTGAGGTTGATAACCAGCCTTCAAAAGCAGAAACTCTGTACCGTGCTGATTCCAACTTATCTCAGGTACCATTAATGTCCAACCAATATGACCCGGTCTTTGTGGAAGATTGATCAGCCACGCGAACCCCAGCCAATGGGGATTCATTTTGGCAAGCAATGCATTCTGCCACTTAAGATGCGAGGAAAGCAATTGGTCTCAGAGGGATACCACCCTTTGACTGTATGGGAATGTGTAAACAAGCCCAGCAACTGGAGGCATTAGTACATTTGGCATAAACATTTGACATGTATATAAACGTGTTAACATTAAGTTCTGTGTTTACGACGTGCCCATCTGTTCACAGTAGGATCATAATCGAGAGAAGCCTGCAGAGGAGTAGTGTTTTCATGCTTCAGCTACTATCAGTGTTCTTAATAGCAATTACCACTGTGCAACCACATCATTATCGGTTTCTCAAGGACTCCAGAATTATGTTGATTGTCGATGAAGTCCTGAGATGATGTTGCTAGAAAGTGTCCTGTGGTCTGCGAGAGAGAGAGGGAGAGAAAGAAAATACCAGACCTGTCAGCGGCTATTAGTTTCTGTATATTTTTAATTGTACAGGATGTCTCCATTTACCAATTCCATTTTCATTAACAAGCGAGCTCCTATTACCTGTTAATATTGCCTCATCAGGTCCATCCCATTGAGGGGATAGGGCTAAATAAAAACTGAAAGAACTCCCGTTGCTGTACATCAGGAGCAAAAACAGAATTCACTGGAAAAGCTCAGCAGATCTGGCAGCATCTGTGAGGAAAAATCAGAGTTAACATTTTGGGTCTGGTGACCCTCAGAATGGAAATCTCATTGGAGAGAGGAGCAGAGCTTCTTCAAGGTGGGCATGCCTAGAAGAGACAGGAGATAGGGCTCCCTTCTTGAGATTATTTTTACCAGGCCCTTTGATCCTGGGACTGGCATTCCTGTTTGTCCTGGGTGTCCCTCAGATTCCCAGTCCTTGACAAGCTGCTGGTCCCGTGCTTGTCCATATAGTATGTGTAAATGCTTATAGAGGAATCTCACATAATTCCAGACTTGTCCCTTGCTGTTAGTTAGTTCTACTTCCCCAGTGATCAGACTCTGGGGGAGTGTCATTGCCTGTCCTGTCATTCACTCGAAGGGTGTCAGTCCAGTGGCCTTCGAGTTCATTGCTCTTTGGGCCATTAAAATGGCTGGTAGGGATCGGGTCCATTTAATCCCTTCACCTACTATTGCTTTAGTCAGGGCACTTTTCAGAGTTCTATTCATTCTCTGTATCATATCTGAGCTTTGTGGTTGATAGGGGATACAATACTTCTGTGTTATTCCCAGGAGTTTGCATGCTTCTTTCAGGTATTTGCCTTTAAAGTGAGTCCCTTGGCCTGAGGTCAATTGTAGGCAAACTCTCCATTTAAGTATTATTTCTGTAGCAAGTATTCTTGCTACCCTGGTTGCTGTACAATCCCTTGTGGGGAAGGCTTCAACCCACCTAGTAAATTGGTCATCCATGACCAGGCAGTATTTTTTATTCTGACTTTGTGGGAGTGGTCCTATGAAGTCTATTTGGATGTGTTCCCATGGTCTCCGTGGACAGGGTTGGAAGCTCATTTTGATTTTAATTCCCTGAGCTGGTTCTCTGACAAAACGTAGCTATGTCTCTTCCCATTCCTTTCTACTACCAGCAATTGGATATTGTATGATTTTATTCCTCCCTTTGTGTGCTAGTCCATGGTAAACCCTGCATAGCATCCATTGACAGCCTTATTTTCCTTCCTTCAAACATCATCTGCTTCTCACACTGCCCTACCTTTGCTCCATTCCATTTTTTCTTCTAAACTAGCTGCTGCTTGTAAACTTAAAATGTTCTATTCGTCATCTTTGTCTTCTTGTTTTTTTCATAGTTGCTATGGTGATCACTTCCTGTTCTAACATTGCTTTTGCTGCCCTGTCTGCATATTCGTTTCTTCTCAGTTCTGATGTTTGGATCTTTCTGTGCACTTTAGTTTTAAATACTGCTGCCTCTTTTGGTTCAGTCGCTGCTTCCACTACGTCCTTGACTAGTGTCCGTGGACCACACCAAAGGCATATTACAACTCTGCCAGTGCGTTTCAGCAAATTTGGACTTCCTAAGCTGCTGGTGTTGTAATGCCGTGCCACTTTATTAGTCATCTGTGTTTTGTTCTAGAATCAGTTTTAATTTTGAAAGCAGTCTTTCTGTATCTGCCCAATGTCCTTTGGTGTCACATGCTTTGCAGATCTGAAGAAATGCCAGATAGCTTCTGTGTAGCCATGACAAACCACATCAATGACAGATCTTGTGCACTTTATTGATGTAGCACTCGTTTCATAAGCACCTAAAACCTGTAATTGATGTTGGTCTGCCACTATAGCTTCATGCTGACATTTCCTTTCCAGCATGGCGATCTGTGCTTCTATTGGAGGGAAGCACTCACTGACAGTGATAAAAATGAGTCCTTCCAAATACATTTGTTCTCGTTGCAATCTTTCTCCTGTGACAATTACAGAAGTTAGTAAATATCACACTGAGCTTCTGCCTGTAGTGAATGTTACAATCATTTTAGCAAAGAAACAAAAGGGTTCTGAGGAAGGGTTACTCGGATCTAAAACGTTCACTCTGATTTCTCTCCACAGATGCTGCCAGACCTGCTGAGCTTTTCCAGCAATTTCTGTTATTGTTAAAACGAAAAAAAGAGACTGACCTCCCCTTGGGTATGTCAAGTAGCATCATTAAGACAAACCGCATTTTCTCTTACCGTGCGAAGGAATGTGAAGTCATTTCAGAGGAGCTTTATGAAGAGAAAACTGACACTACTTAAACATAGATTACGAAATGTAATTGAGAACTTATCCACAGAATAGATTTTAAAATGTGAGTTATGGAGGAAAAAGATGGAGAGAGATACAAAGCTTTGCAGAATGAGCTCTTGGCATTAGGGCCTTGCCTGTTGAGTACATATCAATCAGCGGTGAAGGGACCAAAAGTAGATAAAAGCAAAGATACTGGAAGATTTTAAGACTGAAAGTCATTACAGAGCTAGAGATACATGGATAAAGATTTTGAACATACGATGAGCATTCTAAAGTCAAGGCATTGTTGAATTCATTATAGACTATAAACACAAGAATACAAAATGGATTTGGTGCATGTTACAGAATAGACAGCAGAATTTGGGGGTGAGTTGATGTTTATGGTGGGTGAGTGGCCAGTCAAAGAATAGTTGAATTCAGAATGGTTGAATCAACCAGTAAGGAAGGAATGGAATAAAGTGAAAGGTCTCGGCTTCTTTCTCCGTAGGCACTGCCATACCTGCTGAATATTATCAGCACTTTCTCTTTCTGCTTTCAGACTTTCAGCTTCTGTAGCTTTTTGCTTTCTCTTTAGCATCATTTGGACAGAGGCAGGAGCAGAGATGGAAGTGGACATCAACTTGATGAATGAGGAGATAAGAGGTCAATAAACTTTCAATCAGGTTGTCTCAGGATGAACTGCTTCTCCAGTCAGAAACACAGAGCGGCATGACTTTTCAACTTGTCTCATAGATAGATGTCTGGCAGACAAGACAGCTCACTAGGTAGAAAAACTGTCCAAATTACTTTCCCACTGAAGACAATGGTGTTACATTATTGCACAAGCCTCAGGAAGGGGCTGTACCTTTAAGAGAGCTATATGGCATCATGATATGTGGCATTATGTTGCAAAGTAACAGTAACCTAAGTTAGCATATAACTCAGACTGAACATGTAAGTTTAGGATGTCATATTAATGTAAATAGTTAGTTGTCAATAAACTTGGAGATATCTGATTCAATAAAATCTTGTCTCTGTGCTGTATGATACATGGGATAACACACAGAAAAATCAAGCCATAAAACTGAAGGCCCATTACAGTTTAAAGGGAGAGGTGGTTGGGAGACTGGAGAAATGGCTCCATCATCAAATGATTACTGCTGTAACAGAATCTATGCAGTTCAGGCTCAGAGAATTTCCGGGGAGACTAGATGCAGTTAATTGTTGTTGACTCCAGGAAAGGCCTTGGGATTCGTTTGGAGCCATGGGATTTAATAGATACATGGGTCACATTAAGAATGTCGTACATGTGTCAGTGGGTGTGGAAGAGGCCCTCAGCAGTATTTACGTGGTGTACCTGAGAACGATTGGTTCTTGGAGACAAATGGGGCCAGTGCCAGCTCAGTGAAGCTATCTGGGATAAAGCAAGAATTGTGCCCCTGAGTAAATGCTAAATGGAACCTGATGAGACATTTGAATAGCTGTGGGTAGAAAAATGTCTTGCTACCAAAATCCTGAACAAAATGCTAAGACATCCACAGTTGTGATGTGTCTAAAGAAAGAGTGGAAGATCGGATGGCCAAAAAACTAATGGAAGGATACTGACGCAAACTAAAGTCAGACAATATCATGAATACTGAGGAATGTTCAGATGAATTCCAAAGGGCTGTGGCATACTGTTTGGCTGGTCTTCAAAGCAGTAAATGAACTTTCAATATTGTTGCACTGTATAAGTGCATTCTTGCAGGATGTGAAAGGTAGAGTTGAGTTTATTGCACAAACAATTTTAAAACAATATTGTTAAGGTAATAGTGCATACGCTGTTTAATAAATACGTAAAATAAAGGTTGCACTTATTAAAAAGGGAAGATTTCTGTGTCCTCCATTTTCTCTTTCGACATGAACTGTTCCAAACAGAATTCTAGCTCCCAGAATGTGATCAAATGCTTTGTTGCTTTGGTTGGGAAGGCTAGATTGCTGGGTGGAGATAATAGGAACTGCAAATGCTGAAGAATCTGAGATAACAAGGTGTAGAGCTGGATGAACACAGCAGGCCAAGCAGCATCAGAGGAGCAGGAAGGCTGACGTTTCGGGTTTCCAGGGTTCTCATCTCACTGGCTTCAATGCAAGTATTCAGGCATCATAGGACTTCAATGGGAGTATTAGGCATAAAGGGATTTGATGGACATGTTAAGGCACAAGAGGAACAAACTTCTTTGGGAGAGCTAGAGCCTGAAATGGATAAGCTTCATTAGATTGTGTACTTTTCAAATTTCTGATGAATATTTGTGGTCTGAGAGGTTCAAGTCTTTTCATTGTAACTATGTTATTTACTGTATAATCACACAGTGTACCTCTCCATTCAAGCATGAGATAGCTAATGAGAAGAAACTCTGAGGTGGTGATTCATTAGTTTTCTTTGCTGGGAAATGATGATAACATTGATAAAGACTGCACTAAGACAACACACTTTTGTAGATGTGACTCACAGCTAGAATTTATGGTTTGCATAATATTGGATCACAGAACTTGCATGTTACATTAGATCCCATTGCAGCACCAGTTGGGGGAAGCCTCTTTTGAAAGACAGATAGACTTAGCAGCAACTGTGAGTCACAGAAATGGGGTAACTGTCTTTGCTATCTGACCAGATAAGTTTGTAAAGAGTACAAACCCTCAGATTGGAATTCCATTCTAAATGATGGGACATGAGCTCAGTGATGGAGGTTAATAGGTAACATTTAAACATCAAACAGCAATGAAGTGGAACACATTTTGACTGTGGTAAAGAGCGGCCTCATGAACAGAAAGGAAGAATAATTAGAATTCAGGAAGTTCCCAGTCTAATCATCACAGAGCAGGACACAGGAATGTTTGATAATTATTACCACGTCAGAAATTGTGCCTCGGGAATGGTTTGTTAATTTGATGTTCGTCCGTTTATTAACATAAGGAGAATCTAGACTCACAACCTTGGATGAAAACTGGGAAATTGATATTCATTAGACAAACATAAGGCAGAACTCTACAGGTGTCTGAGTGATGTGGGTTATGAAATTTATGGCAGAATCACATGGGAATCTGGCAAGGCCCATCTCAACATCTGGGAATATTCACACCATGTTTTATGGTTTGTCAAGAAGACCAAGTTTCTCACCAGGCAGCAGTGAGTCACTAATGAAGGGGGATTATTACTTGTTAAAAACCTTGTGAATGGCCCAATTTATTTCATTAATATTCAGCTCCCTATCTTACCAAAATTGCCAAACAAGCTACAAGTCAAGAATTCTCAACATTGAAATCCAAGCAGGTACATGGTGAATTCAGCTCACTGCATGCCCCGAATGACCTCCATGTACATTCTGCTCCCTTCACTTTCCCCAAGTCCCAATCCCAAATTCCATTCACTCATGTCTGGTTTTGTTGGTTTTGCATTCAACAGAGCTGACCTATTTTCTGCTGTTAATATTCTATTAACATGGACTATTAACTCTGGACATGTTGCTATTCTCTATAACTATCATTACTCCTTTCGCTTACTTTCTGAGACCTTTGTGATGTCTAATCTCCCTCCTCTCTCATCTTCACTGACATTCTCTTCTATTCACTTAGTGCTTCTATTCCAAAGTTTGCTTCGTATAAAACCAATCACCTTTTACCTTTCACTTCTGCTCTGATGAAGAGCCATACAAATCCTTGGGTCTGAAGAAGAACGTGGAAATGGGGAAGAAGGATCCAATTGCCATTATCCATGTTGCTATCAACAACTTTCATAGAACTAGAAAGGAAGATCTGCTGAAAGATTTTGAAAAGTTAGGAGCTAAAGTAGAAAAACTTCTGAGACAATAATCTCTGGGTTACTACCTGAGCCAGGGGTGAACTGGCATGGTGTAAATATGGTCAACGAATTTAATGCATGGTTCAAAGATTGAATGGGAGGGATGGTTTACAGTTCATTGGACACTGATGCCAGAACTGGGGTAAGAAGGAGCTGATGTGGAGTGAATGTCTTCACTTGAACCATACTCGGACTAATGTCCTGGTAAATCAAATGACTGAAAATGTGGAGAGGGTTTAAATCTAATAGAAAGGAAGGTAGTTGGGGAGAAGAAAATGCAGGCTTACAAACCAGAATAATATGACAGTATTACAGGGCTGCTACCTGGATAAGGATACCCAGCATGGGACATGAAGTGACAAAGTGTGCAAACATATAAAAACAGCAGTAAATAGGGTTAAAAGGAGGGAAAATGGTAAAGAGACAAAATCAATAGCTCTTTCATTAAATGCATGTCATATTCAGAACAATATAAATGAATCATTGCCACAAACAGTTTAATGCTGATGATCTTATAGCCATTATGAAAACAAAATTACAAGGAGATCAAAGCTGGGAACTAAGTACTCAGGTGCATGTGACTTTTCAAAAGGACAGTCAGAAATGGGAGGGCAGGAGGGTAATTTTGTTAGTACGGGATTTCAAAGGGAATGGAGTATAAAAGAAGGGAGGTTTTGCTAAAACTAGTCAGAACATAGTTTGATTACTATGAACAGTCTTATCTAAGGAAAGACATACGTTTTTATTCATTTGTGGGCATCATAATTTATTGCCCATCAATAATTGCCATTGAGAAGGTGGTGGTGAGTTGTGTTAGAGTCACAGAGTCATAGAGCTGTACAGCATGGAAACAGACCCTTTGGTCGAACCAGTCCATGCCGACCAGATGTTCTAAATTAATCTAGTCCCATTTACCAGCATTTGGCCCATATTCCTCTAAACCCTTCCTATCCAGATACACCCATCCAGATACCTTTTAAATGTTGTAATTGTACAAGCCTCCACCACCTTTCCTGGCAGCTCATTCCATACATGCATCACCCTCTGCTTAAAAAGTTGCCCCTTACGCCCCTTTTAAATCTTTTCCCTTTCACCTTAAACCAATGTCATCTAGTGTTGGACTCACCTACCCTGGGGAAAAGACCTTGGTTATTCACCTTATCCATGCCCCTCATGGTTTTATAAACTTCTTTAAGGTCACCCCTCAACCTCCGATGCTCCAGGGAAAATAGTCCCAGCCTATTCAGTCTCTCCCAATAGCTCAAACACTCCAACCCTGGCAACATCCTCGTACATCTTTTCTGAACCCTTTCAAGTTTCACAACATCTTTCCTATAGCAGGGAGACCAGAATTGCATGCAGTATTCAAAAAGTGGCCTAACCAATGTTCTACACAGCCACGGCTTGATGTCCCAACTTCTAAACTCAACGCACTGACCAATAAAGGCAAGCATATGAAACACCTTCTTCATTATCCTGTCTACCGGTGACTCCACTTTCAAGAAACTATGAACCTGCACTCCAAGGTCTGTTTGTTCAGCAACACTCTCCAGGACCTCACCATTACGTGTATAAGTCCTGCCCTGATTTGCCTTTCCAACATGAAGCACCTCACATTTATCTAAATTAAACTCTATATCCCACTCCTTGGCACACTGGCCCATCAGAATAAGGTCCCGTTGTACTCTGAGGTAACTTTCTTCACTGTCCACTACACCAACAATTTTGGTGTCATATGCAAACTTACTGACCATACCGCCTATATTCACATCCAAATCATTTATATAAATCACAAAATCCAGCACCAATCATTATGGTACACCATTGGTCACAGGCCTCCAGTTCAAAAAGCAATCCTCCACCACCACAACCTGTCTCCTACCTTGGAGCCCATTTTGTATCCAAATGGCTAGTTCTCCCTGTATTCCATGTAACTTAACCTTGCTAACCAGTCTACCATGCAGAACCTAGTCAAATGCATTGTTGAAATCCGCACAATGTCCACCACTCTGCCTTTGCCAATCTTCCTCATTATTTCTTCAAAAACTCAATCAAGTTAGTGAGACATGATTTCCCACGCACAAAGCTACATTGACTGTCTTGAACCACTGCAGTCCATGTGCTGTAGGTTGACCCACAATTCCATTTGAGAGGGAATTCTAAGATTTTAACCCAGCGAGACTAAAGGAACGGTGATATATTTCCAAGTCAGGATGCTTAGTGACCTGAAGGGGAATTTGCAGCTGGTGATATTGCCAAGTATCTGCTGCTCTTGCCCTTCTATTTGGAATTGATTGTCAGTTTGGAAAGTGCTTTTAAAGATCATTGGCAAATTTCTGCACTGCAGCTTCTAGACTGTACACACTGCTGATTATGAGCATTGGTGGACAGTGGCCCCCAAAACAACTTAGCAGTTGCTTGCCCCTGGAAAATGTGGTCAAAGGTTCACCAAGTGCCTGGTATAGAATCGCACCAGCTTTGCAATTTGATGTTGGGACACCTACCAGCAATGAGAAGGTACAACCAATGTGATCACACTGCAGATGGTTGAGGAGTTTTACAAATGTGTTAACAGCAGGAGAGAATTATAGATCCAAATAAAGATTGAATAACTGAAACAGGAGGCTGAGGGGAGGAGCATGAGAGGCTGAGATAGACTGCATAAAAGGGTCTATGTTTCTTAATAAAGAAGTAAGCACCCAGAGGGGAGAGATTTACATTGATAGAAGGAAGATTAGGGACTTGAAGAGCGATATTTTCATGAACTGGATTATAGCCATCTGTGATTCACTTCCTGAAAGGGCGGTGGAAGCAGAAACCCTCATCCCATTTGGTTCATAGTTAAAGTGCTGCCAGTCACATGGCTATGGATCACTAGCTGAAAGTAAGACAAGTCACAGTTAACTCTTTTCAGCCAAAATGGACACAATGGGACAAGTGATTTCCTTCTGAACTCTAAATGCCAAGGATTTCATCACTCTGTCTGTGGATTTGTTCCATGAACTTATGAGGATTATCTGTTACCAGGGCAACAGCAGCCAAACAGCACCATGGCAATGGTGAGGCCAGTGAAACATTAAGTCACCTTTTCCCACATTGCCCATGTATCTTATGCTGTCATTTGGGAAAGACACCCTGCTACGGCACCCACATCCTTACAATGACACCTTGATTCTGTCAGGCCCAGATAGTGGGTCAAAGTGCTGCTCTTATTCATGACTTGACTAGAAATACACCAGGACTTCTTCACCCCAACACTGTTGAGGTAGACACTGGGTTTAATGCAGCTACTCCCACAAGTGACACTGCACAATGGAGGCAACCTGAGCTCACAATACCATGGTACCAGTGAGTGACAGCTTCTTCAACAGAATCTTCGAAATTCATTACCTCCACCACCAGGAAGGAGGAAGGCAGCATGGACAACACCAGCTTCCACCATAGGGTACACCTCACCATCACACACAATCCTTACTGAGACATTTAATCCCAGTAATTATTCACCACTATTGGATTAAAAGAGCATGAGTCCCTGTTGAACAGCACTGGATGAGTAACTTCACTGGAAGAAGTGCTGCATTGCAAAGTGTGGCCCACCAGGACATTCTAAGGCAACTAAGGTTAGACAGCATTTTCTTCAACATGTTCAAGATTTCTCCCATTGAGTTCTATCCTTCTCAATGTTACAGTAGATGTGCTCCTCTGAGTTGGCTTACCATTGTTTGCTCAAGTCCTGATCTCCAACCAAACTCTTTCCTGCCTGAAGGTGTTGACATTTTAAAATGTGGCCATTGACAAACACCAGTCAAAATGAACCAACGACTCCCAGGATATATGTTTTTAATTGATGTTTTAAATAGTACATTCAAATCACATTAAAGACCCCAGCTTCAAGCCATGCAGCAAGAATATGCTGTGTGCATAAAAGAGAGCTCTAACAAGAACTTGCATTGATACAGTTTCTTTAACATAGTTATATATACCAAGGCACTTCCCAAAATTTGACATTGATTGACAGAAGGAGATCATTGGAAGAATGACTCAAGATATGTGCAAAACAGTAAATTTTAAGGAGGGTCTTAATGCATGAGCGGTCAATTTGTTGGGGAATCCTGTTGAGAAGAATCAAGACATGATCACTTTGGATGGCAAAGAGAAAGGGGAATAGATGAGGCATGAATTGGAGAGATGCAGTGCTCTATGGGATTGTCCAATGGGTGGAGATTACAGAGTCATTTCAAAAATATTCCTCATCCCTACATCAGGTAAGTACACTCTAATTCATCGTTTTCCCATTTCCCACATTGACCATCTTTCGGCCTGTCTGAGTGAAGATGTCAATCTATAGCAAAGGTAACGTTGATGCCTCTGTAGACAATACACCGAGACTGTTCAAATTCAGCTCAGGCTGCACTCCTGTGTCAAGAGACACAGTGCTCCACCTGTTAAGACAGCATCTTTAAAAAAAGACCATCGAGTTTAACAATTTATTACACTTAAAGCATTACATTTCCTAATTACTAGTTTATGACTTAGATTCAGATAGTTATGGCCATGTGTGATGTAAATTTATTGCTGTTGACATGGCCATGCTCCCAAGTATTTAGTTCTTGAAGATGTGCAAATTTCATTTTATTGTGCTCACGTTGCCTTTCCTGTGCCCATTTCAAACAGGAAATCAAAGAACAATGTGCAACACCTACTATTTTCATAAAAACCTGGGTGGAGGTAACTGTTTGGAAACTTTCAGGCACTTGGTGGGAAAGCTCTGGGCAGTGAGAACGCTACAACATGCTCCACTACAAAAGACTTGGAGATGAGTCCGTGCATTCTTTCAGATTCACTAATACAGGGACAATCCTGACGGTGGAGTCATGTTGGGCAAAGCATGAGGCTCAAAAGGGATCAGTCTCTTATTACAAGTCACTTGGAGAACTGTCTTTTTCTTTGTAAATGTTCACAATTATACCACAAATGGTTTGGTTAGAGTTAAATTGGATATTGAAGATTAATATAAAATTAAAGATCACACAGGATGAAAATGTCCAATTGCAGCAATATCTTCATTTGTTACTGGAGCAGTAAGAAATCCTTCAGAAAAAAAAAATTCCTGTAGCACTTGGATACAAATCCAAATTGTAAATTTTAAACAAATGTCTAAATCTGAGAAGGAAGCATTGCAAAAATTTTT
The DNA here is from genome assembly GCA_024137785.1 of Ginglymostoma cirratum. Lineage (NCBI taxonomy): Eukaryota > Metazoa > Chordata > Chondrichthyes > Orectolobiformes > Ginglymostomatidae > Ginglymostoma > Ginglymostoma cirratum. The sequence goes on from JAHRHZ010000041.1 coordinate 34,562,100, forward strand.
CATCTGTTAAAGTACATTCATGTTTGTCTGTGAGGTACAATGTGCTTTGAATATTGGAGTAGATCATCTAGTGTATTGAACTTGTTTCAGTTAATAAATCTTCAAATAAAGGAACAGGGGTCCCTCATATAGACCAATAATCTGCCCCGGGAGTAGAAGTCACCTCAGATCAGAGCAGCTTACTTTCCACTTACCTGCTGAGGGAAAGAATTGATCATCATTCATCAAAAACTTTTGCATCAAAGCACATTTCTTCTTGTGGGGTATTTTCAGAATTCAGCTGATCTTTTATCAGAAACGCAACATTCTCTTTATGAGACGCATCTTTGACTAAATTAAACTGGATCCAAGGAAATAATCAGAAGCCAAAATATACAGCCAGTCATACCTGAGGCCACACAATGTCATCTAGTTTTCAGCACTTTCCTTTTGAACATACCGACTGCAAGTCACTTCTTTCCCAATTTAAATGAGTACAGGCAATAGTCAAATACATGTGAATGAGAACCTACTTCTTCCATACTTAGGTTAAAGAAACATTAGGGTGGAATTTTTAATCAAAGGCAAGTGTTGCTGGGCCCAAAACGTTTCCTCCCATTTTTCCTTCACAGATGCTGCCAGATCTGCTGAGCTTTTCCAGCAACTTTGTTTTTGTTCCTGATTTACAGCATCCACATTTCTTTTGGTTTGAATCAATTTGCTCAGTCTGTTTCCCATGTTTGCGGTTGGATGTTATTGCTAATCTCCTTCTTCCACAGTTTAAGCGCATGATTTCTTATTTCATGTTTTTTTTATAATCACATGATTTATCATGTAATTGTCTCATCTCCTTGCAAATGACCAAACGTCACTAATGTCCTTTAGAGAAGGAAACTGCCATCCTTACCTGGTCTGGCCTATATGTGACTCCAGACCCACAGCAATGTGGTTGACTCTTAACTGCCCTCTGGGCAATTAGGGATGGACAATAAATGCTGCCTAACCAGCGACGCCCTCATCCTGTGGAAAAAAAACAGTACTCTCTGTAAATATATTGTTTAGTATTCACATTTTCATGGCTTAATGATTACAAAATGTCCAGATTTCCCAAGTCATCATTGTAACAATAGTAGCTGTCATTTTTTAATACCATTAATTTATTTTGCAACTTTTAACCAGCACTTGGCCGGAACTTAAGAACCTGCAATCCTGTTAAAATAGCCATCACCATCAAGGAAACCGAGTAGCTGCTTGAAGAGGAAGAGAAACAAAATTGTTGGCCATGTTGTCAGAAACTGAAAAAAGAGGAGACGGGTCCACAATAGTAATGAGAAACCCTTCTCCCTCAAAGTGTCCTAATTCCCATACAGCTATATCCAAATCCCCCACAACCTTTATTATCCAGTAGCATTTCCCCAGCCCATCCACCTCTCCCCCATTCCCTAACTCTGTGCAACTCTTTCCCATGCTGGG
>JAHRHZ010000041.1:34563951-34653872 GCA_024137785.1 Ginglymostoma cirratum
ACCTCTCCCCCATTCCCTAACTCTGTGCAACTCTTTCCCATGCTGGGCCTTGACGCATTGCCCTTCAACTAATTTGATAGAAGCTGTCGATTGTCAATGTCCCCTACTGCATTAAAAAAAGAACATGAATTCAATTGGAAGCTGTGAGCCTGCTAGATTCCACTGTGAGTGAGGCATCATTAATACAATAGGCAAAACTTTTAGATCCTTCTGACTCTTCAAGAGTCAGGATTGGAAGTGAAGGGGATTGCTGGAGGCATACTGACCCAAAAAGTGGGCCATGGGCAGGAAAGGCAGTCTCTGCAGTGTCAACAATCTGCCCAGAGAGGTTTCTCCTGTCCCCATTGGACCCTTAACATTGTAATTCTTTTTCACATTTCCTTAGCCTGGCTCCCAAGGGCACCAAGCTGTCTCAGCTGAGGCCACCTCATATGTTGGAGTTGCTGAGACTTCAGCTCATCTGACTGGGCCAGCAGTAAACAGGAGACCAGCTCCTGGCCTTAGTTTGATGGTGGGGCATGGAGATATTGGTGTGTGGCCTGGATTTATGAACCCGATTTTCAGCCCGAAGTAGGGGTCCTGATGCCTGTGGTGATAATAGGCCCGTAGTCCCGCCATGATAACACGGCCACTTCAATCACCCGAGGAGGAAATGGCACAATGCCTCCTTCCAATGGCATTTCATCAGTTCACTGCAGGTGGAGAATGTTGCACTTAATCCAGACTTATTTCACCAGGTCAATGCAGAAACTAACGTTGTGGCTTAGCAGGGAGGAAAATGGTCACAGAGTGAAGGGATTTGTAGTATGTATGAGGATAGAACACAGAGAAAAGTACATTACTGACAGATAATTTGGAAGCAAACCATCTCAATAATGTGAAAGTCGTTGTGATGGCTATGTGAGGTATTTGATCACTCCAGCATTCTTCAGCTTTTTCAAAAACAGGTGTTCATGGGTGACATTGTGCACAGAGTTCTGAAAAGAAACAGGATGTACGTGGATTAAATTAGACACAAGGGCAAAGTATATGGGATTAGTTGCAAATATACAAACATGGGAACATAGTAATTAGAAGCCAGAGTGGGTCATTTTAAGGCCCTTGACCCTTCCGTTAGTGATAAGATTGTGGCTGATTTGATTGGCATCTTAACCTGAACTTCCTTCCATCATTCCTGACAAAATTATTAAATTTTTTGAGGAGGCTCTTTGAATATATCAAAGGATATAATACCAGTGGATGTAATACATTTAGATTTCTAAAACTCATTAGGCTACAGAGTAAGGTCAGATCCCATGGTGTTGGATTTTATGTATTAGCACGGATACAGAATTGATTAAGTTGTAGAAGACAGAAAGTTGGGATAAGGAGATTAATTCCAAGATGGCAAGCTGTAATTAATGGAGTACCACAGGGATAAAATCACAATTATTTACCGTATATATTTATGACTTGGATGAGGGACGTCAATGTGCTGTAGCCAAGTTTGTGATGATACAAAATATGTTCAGAAGGCAAAAGTGAGAGTCTCACATTGAGTACATAAAGGGGCATGAAGAGGTGGGCAATTGAGCGGGCAAAATCTAGGTAGTTGGAACAGATTTTGGGAAAATGTGAACGTATGCACTTTGGCAGGAAGTGAAAAGGAGCTGAATATTATTTAAATAGAAAAAAGACTTTGGAAAGTTGCAGCACAGAAAGATTTGTGAATCCTCGAACATGAATGACAAAAAGCTAGCACCCAAGTTTAACAGACAATAAAGAAAAACAAATTAATTGTTGCCCCTGAATACAAAAGGAACAGCATATAAAAATAGGCATCTTGGGCTAAAATTCTACTACACACAAGTTGGACCATAGATGGAATATGTGAACAACTTTTCATAGATTAATAGAATGCAGAAAGAGGCCATTCATTTTGCACTAGCTCTCCAGAAAGCATCCCACCCAGACCCATTCCCCATCATTAATCCACCCAACCTGCACATCTTTGGACTATGGGAGGAAACCAGAACTAACCCACGCAAACACAGGGGGAATGTGCAGACTCTACACATACAGTCAGCCAGGGCTAGACTTGAACCAGGGCCCCAGTACTGCGAGGCAGCAGTGCTAGCCAGTGAGCCCCTGTGCCACCCAGTGTCTTGGTCCCTTCTCTAATGAAAGATACTGACACTGGAGTCAGTTCAGAAAAGTTTCACTTGTTTGATTCCAGGTTCGTAGGAATTTTCTTTTCTGGACAGGGGAGATGCAGAGAGGTTTTTTTTTTCCCTTATGAGTCAAGGATGAGAGCATATAATAACAGAGTAAGGGATCAACCATTTGAGAGTGACATGATAAGAAATTTCTCCTCTCGGAGGGTAGTGAATCTGAGGAATTGACTCCTGCAGAGTGCTGTCAAGGCTGGAACATTCAGTATATTTAAGGTCGAGACGGACAGATTTTTAATCATTCAGTAATTTGGGATAAGACAGGAAAGTGAACCTGAGGATTGTCAGAGATAACAAGATGTAGAGCTGGATGAACACAGCAGGCCAAGCAGCATTAGAGGAGCAGGAAAGCTGACGTTTCGGGCCTAGACCCATCTTCAGACCCTTTTTCTGAAACGTCAGCTTTCCTGCTCCTCTGATGCTGCTTGGCCTGTTGTGTTCATCCAGCTCTACACCTTGTTATCTCAGATTCTCCAGCATCTACAGTTCCTACTATCTCTGAGGATTGTCAGATCAGCCATAATCTTATGAATGGTGGTGCAGACTCAATGGGACAAATAACCTGCCTATGCTCCATACAGTCTTGAGTAAAATTTTAAAATTTTATAAATCACTGGTTAGGTTCATCCAGAATATTGTGAGAAATTTTGAGTACCACATTTTTGGAGGCCAAAGAGATTGCTGAGAAAGGTACCAGGATTGAGATAATCTTGTGGGAAGAGTGGGGAAGCTGGATTTGAATTTGAGCGTGTTGTGGCCATAATGGAAAGAGCTATTCAAAAGTTTAAGTATATCAGTTGTCAAGGAGGAGACACCTTTTCCACTAGAGGGTGGGTCAGTAACCATAGGACACAAGACTTTAATAGACAAACATTCAAAAGGTGAGCAAGGGGAATTTTCTTTCCAAATCTAATGGTTATAGTTGGGACTGCACTCACTGAGATATATGTGGAAATAAATTCAAAAGGGAATGATTTGATACTTCAAAACAAACTGAATAGATAATGGAAATGGAAAAGCTGAAGGATTATACAGAGATAACAAGATGTAGAGCTGGATGAGCACAGCAGGCCAAGCAGCATCAGAGGAGTAGGAAGGCTGACGTTTCGGGTCACTTATACAGAGTGTGTCCAATTTGGTCACTCTTCCATGGAAGTGGCATGGAGACTTTGGGCCTCACTCAGTGCTATAAGATTCTCTCAGTGAGTGGAAATGAGCATCCTGTATTCAGTTTGCCTAGGTTTCTGCCTATCCCTGTAAACCAGATTGAGACCTCAGTTTGCTTGTAATGTCACTAGACTGATAACAGAAACACTGTAAATTTGCAATTAAATGTTGATGTAACAAATAAACACATAAAGGAGATTATGGCTAATCTGACATCCAAGTTCACTTTCCTGCCTTATCCCAAAATAGATCTCCTGCAATGAAAAGATTTTACTATATCATTGTTGATGCAACATACAATATAAAGAACAATGTAGTTCAAATGTTCACTTTGCAAAAATCAATATCATCACATCTGATTGTAAAGAACAGGCTGAGCGCATGCAGCAAGCCAAGACAAACACCTGAACTGACTTTGAAATGTTGGAGGATGAATCAAAAACATAGGAAAATAGATTGAGTAAGGAATCACTATTTTCTTTTACAGTGATGACTGTCAGAGCTTCACTAACTGGTGTTTATTTGTTCTTGAACGTGAGGGTCATTGGCAAGGCTAGTACTAATTGTCCATTGTTAACTGCCATTGACAAGGTGATGCTGAGCTACATTCTCACACATCCATGAAGTGTGGGTACACCCATTGTGCTGTTAGGGAGTGGGCTCCAGGAATTTGACCCAGCGAAAGCAAAAGGAACAGTGCAACAGTTTCAGGTCAGGATGATCCATTACTCACAGCCGGTGTGTTGCCACGCATCCGCTGCCCTTGACTGTCTGGGTGGTAGTGATCATGGGCTTTGAAAGTTTTATTGAACAGGCTTTTTGAGTTGTAGCAGTACATCTTATATAATGCTTACACTGCTTTCACTGTGCATCCTGCTAGCAATGATAGAATCCTAAATTATTAAAAATATAAATCTTCAGCACTTATTTCTTACTGGGTATACACAACAATAAGACCACAAGGTGAAGAAGCAGAAGTCCATCTACCCCATCAAGTCTTCTCCATCATTCAATGGGATCATGGCTAAGCTAAGCATCCTCAACACTCATTCTCCTGCCTGTCCTCATTATGCTTCATTCTTTGCTTTTTAAAATTATGTCTATTTCAGCCTTGAATACACCTAACGATCCAGTCTCTACAGCCCTCCTGCCACTGTCTCAGGCTGAAAAAGAGTATTCACAACTTCAGCATCCTGCTTAACCCTGAACTGAGCTGATGAGCAGACACCCTCTTCATCTGGAATACCAGTTGTTTCCAGTTCTGCTCTTACCTTAGCCCAATAGCCATGGAAACACATTTCACAACAATTGAACATTGTAATTGTGCCAGCCTCCAACATTTCCTCTGGCGGCTCATTCCATACATGCACAACTCTCTGCATGAAAAAGTTGCTCCGTCGGCCCTCTTTAAATCTTTCCCCTCTCACCTTAAAATATGCCCTATAATTTCGGACTCTCCCAACCAGGGAAAAGCGTTTGGCTAATCACCCTATCCATGCCCCTCATGGTTTTACAAACTTCTTTAAGGTCACCCCTCAACCTCCGATGCTCCAGGGAAAATAGTCCCAGCCTATTCAGTCTCTCCCTATAGCTCAAACACTCCAACCCTGGCAACATCCTTGTAAATCTTTTCTGAACCCTTTCTAGTTTCATAATATCCTTCTTATAGCTGTGAGACCAGAATTGCATGCAGTATCCCAATAGTGGCCTAACCAATGTCCTGTATAGTTGCAACATGCCCTCACAACTCCTGTACTCAATGAATTGATCAATAAAGGCAAGCGTACCAAACACCTTCTTCACTGTCCTATCTACCTGTAACTTCATTTTCTTGAACCTGCACTCCAAGCTCTTTTCTAATTTACACATCCCTGAACAATATGTGCAACTTAGCATGGCCAATCCACCTAACCTGCACATCTTTGGACTGTGGGAGGAAACCAGAGCACCTGGAGGAAACCCACACAGACACGGGGAGAATACGCAAACTCCACACAGACAGTCACCTAAGGATGGAGTCACACTTGGGTCCCTGGCACTGTGAGGCAGCTGTGCTTACCACTGAGCCACCGTGCCACCTCTGTGCTGTAGATCTCTATAACTCTAGCACTGTATCCATGTCACTGTTCACTGGGAGCAGAAGTTGACTGAGTCCTGAAGAAGTAATATTTGACTTGAAACATGAACTCTGTCCCTCTCTCCACAGATGCTGCTAGACATACTGACTTTCTCTGGCATTTTCTGCTTTTATTTCAGATCTCCAGCATCTGTGACATTTTGCTTTTATGTGAGTGCTTAATTCACTGTGCCTTTTCTTCCAGATCTGCCCATCTTGACAAAGTTCTCCTCTTCTCTCTGATGGGATTTCCATTTTAATCTCTTGGTTTATTCACACTTCATTGCTTTCCATTTCTCTCCGAGTGCTTCACACAACGTTTGCCAAAATTAACTTTCACAGCCATAGCTCCATTCTCAGAAAGTGCTTCCAGTTCTGCGTTACCCAATTCCGCAAAAGAATCAAACTGGGTTGCACAAATGCTGCCAGACCTTCTGTGTTGTGATTGTAACAACATCAGCCAGGTGGACATCAAAAAATAAGAGTTTCCTGTTTGGGGATGTTAATCTGTTCCAATTAGGGAACCCTTGCTGACAGATAAGAACATAGATTTCAGATATTCTGTTCACTCTGACAGCAGGCTCTGAGGGAGCTGGATCAGTGTCAAGGACTCTTCACATGTAAGTAAAGGGTGGCCTGGTGATGTGATACCGGCCTCCATGGAGTTATTTCATTCTGAGTTTTTCATTCTGTTTTTATTTTGAACTGAGATTGAATTGACAGCAATCATCAAAGACTCACTTCAGTTAAAACCTGGTGATTCATACCAATTTTGTGGACTGAGGGTTGATTTTATAGGCATGTGTTTAGAAGAGAGATTAGGAGAAAATAAGAAGCATCTGATTTTTGAGTTCTTTGATCATTTTTCCACTGAAATGGGGTGGGTTTTTAAAAATTATGGGATAGAATTTCTGTAGGATTTCATGATCTTTCAACTGGAACTTCAATGGAAGATTGACAACTTTCTCAGAGAAATGGTATAAATGGTCTGCCTACAACATTTCTCCAATGTGTCTGTCAATCAAGTATTAAGATGAAATGACTGTCAAAGTATCGACAAGGACATCCAACACCAGGTCAGCTGTGCCAATTCAGCCTGCCACAAATTATGGCAGAGAGTGCTAAAAAACAAAGTCCTCAGCAAGCCAAGGCCGCTCTCTTTGGGACTCCCTTGTCCGCTCCACACTCCACTCCAGCCCCACCACACCCGGCACTTTTCCCTGCAACTGCAGGAAGTGCTACACCTGCCCCTACGCCTCCCCCCTCACCCCCATCCCAGGCCCCAAGAAGACTTCCACATCAAGCAGATGTTCACCTGCACATCTGCCAATGTGGTATACTGCATCCGCTGTACCCGTTGTGGCCTCCTGTACATCGGGGAAACCAAGCGGAGGCTTGGGGACCGCTTTGCAGAACACCTACACTCGGTTCGCACTAAACAACTGCACCTCCCAGTCGTGAGCCATTTCAACTCCCCCTCCCATTCCTCAGATGACATGTCCATCCTGGGCCTCCTGCAGTGCCACAACGATGCCATCCAAAGGTTGCAGGAACAGCACCTCATATACTGCATGGGAACCCTGCAGCCCAATGGTATCAATGTGGACTTCACAAGCTTCAAAATCTCCACTCCACCTACCACATCCCAAAACCAGCCCAGCTTGTCCCCACCTCCCTAACCTGTCCTTCCTCCCACCTCCTACCTCAAGCCCCACCCCCATCTCCTACCTACTAGCCTCATCCCGCCCCCTTGACTTGTCCGTCCTCCCTGGACTGACCTATCCCCTCCCTAACTCCCCACCTAAACTCAAGTTTACTGGCTCCATCCCCGCATCTTTGACCTGTCTGCCTCCTCTCCACCCATCTTATCCTCCATCCATCTTCTATCTGCCTCCCCCTCTGTCCCTATTTATTTCAGAACCCCCTTCACCTCCCCCATTTCTGCAGAAGGGTCTAGGCCTGAAACATCAGCTTTTCTGCTTCTCTGATGCTGCTTGGCCTGCTGTGTTCATCCAGTTCTACACCCTGTTGTCTGGGAGTCAAAATGGACAGTTTCTGCTACCACACTCCAGTACTGCAGTGAATATTGAACTATGTATTAGTGACACATCTTAGAAATGCAATCAGAAATTTCTCTGGCATACTGTCTGGATGAAGTGGGAGGACAGTCAAGCAAACATTAATATCCTTCTTGGGGCTAGGACCACAGACTGTGGGCAAAATTCCTGCAAATTTATTTTGGACTGGACAGTGACTGGATAGCTGGAAAACATTGCTCCTGCTTGCCTCAACCATAAAATGACTAAAATCCTTAGGGAGAACAAAGAAAATGCTAAAAAGAACACCCCGAAGTTCTCCTTGAAGTGCAGCAGCATGACATTAATGGCTGGGAAGAATGTGTTGTCAATCATTCGGAACGGTGACAGCATGTGCATCAAATTGGCTTATACTTTAAATCCCAATGTCTTTATGATGAGGCAGAGCAGCATTCCTGACCATTGCCGACACCTTCCCCCTCCACAAGGTGGACCATGGAATCAGGGAATTGTTTCCATCCGATACTTACTGACATACTGATACTTACTCAACCAATCAAAGTAATGAATCCTCCCGTCTTTTTGATTCAATGGATAACCAAATCTGGCAGCATCAACTTCATCACAAATAGTTCAGGCCCAACGGTGACAGCCAGAAACACAGTGGTTGGGTGACTTCCTCTCTATGGATACAGAAAGAAAGCTATGTGAAAAATATAACCAACCATTAATAGAGAAAGAACAGAACATGAGTGAGAGAGAGAGAGAGAGAGAGAGAGAAAACAGAGCAGACCAAATGGGAAGAGGGCCATTTCAGCTGGTAAAATGAGTAACACAGATATAGAATGAAGCCTCATCAGCTTATGTTAAAATGAAAAGTGAGATAATTGAAATGAAGAACCTTCAATATAGAACAAAGTTCCAGATGAAAGGGCGCTGAGATGGAACACATTTCAAAAACATTCAGCATTAATCCATAAAAAAGGGAGTGGGTTTGCAAGTTTCTGGTCTGAATGAGGACAAAGGTTTGAGCATGTAAAGAGATCATAGTTTCAAGGTTCTGAAGAAGAACAAGCAGATAATGATGAGTTTGAACTTCAAGCCACTGTGGATTCTGGGAGAAAGAAGATAATGAAAGATAACTATTTTCATACTTGATAGAAGATTTCTGATGAGCAATGATTCAGAGAGGTTGTGTCACATGGTATGTGATTAGTGCTGACATTTTAAACATGTATCTGTGTTCTTTTATTTGCCTTGGGATATGGTTGGCATGATCAAGGCAACATTTATTCTCCATCCCTAGCTTCCCTGAGGTGATTAAATGTCAACTGCACAGTGAATGACTGGAATTATGTGTTTGTCACAAGAAGCAGGAGTGGAAAGAGTCCTCCCCACCTCAAAACAATATGTGAACATAATTGGATTTTCAGGGCAACTCATCAGCTTTCATACACATTTACTCTGTGTTCGCCATAAATTACCAGATTTAATGCATTCAGTTTCACAGCGGGTCTTGGTGATAATTGAATGCTTGAGTTCAACTAAGTGCTTTCTCAATGATTTGTGGCCTAGACAAAATGGGCTAAATGGCCTCTTTCTGTGCCATAAATATTATCTACTTCTCTGTTTCATCAGCAAACTAAATGAACGTTAGTTCAGTATTAGCCTGCTAAGCTATCACAATACAGACAATAATTCTTCCATCCTATTTGATCCCTTCACCTAATCCCATTTCTTGCTGTGTATTCACCTTAACCACTGACCTTCTTAATTTGATACTGAACAGTCTCAGCTCGGCAAAAGGCTTAGCTTTCTTTTGTTTTTATTCACTCTTAGGATGTAGGCACTGCTGACTGGCCAGCACTTTTTGCTCATCCCTAGTTGGCCTTGAGAAGGTGTTGGTGAGCTGCCTTCTTGAACTGTTGTAGTCCACATGCTGTAGGTTGACTCACAATGTCCTTAGATAGAGGATTCCAGAATTTTGACCCAGCAATAGTGATATATTTCCAAGTCAGGATGGTGGGCGGCTTGGCGAAGAACCTGATGGTGGTGGTATTCCCCTTTTTCTGCTGCTCTTGTCCTTCTCATTGAAAGTGGCCATGGGTTTGGAAGGTGCAGACTAAGAATCTTTGGTGAATTCCTGCAGGGCTTCTTGTAGATAGTACTCATAGTGTAGGTGGTGGAGGGAGTGGATACTTATTGATGTGGTGTCAGTTATGCAAGTTGATTTGTTCTGGATGGTGTCAAACTTCTTGAGTGTTGTTGGAGCTGCTCCCATCCAGGCAACTGGGGAGTATTCCATCAGACTCCTAACTAGTGCCTTTGAAGATGAAGGACAGACTTTGGGAAATCAGAAAATGAGTTACTTGCCACAGAATTCCTAGCTTCTGACCTGCTCTTGAATCTACAGTATTTGTATGCAAGTTCAGTTGAGTTTTTGGTTAATGGTGACCCCCAGGTGTTGATAGTGCAGGATTCAGTGATGGTAACACCATTGAGTGTCAAGGTGCAGTGGTTAGATTGTCTCTGATTTGAGATAGTCATTGCCTGACATTTGTGTGGTTTGCCACTTGTCAGCCTAAGCATGAATGTTGTCCAGATCTTGTTGCATTTGACCATGGACTGCTTCAGAATCTGAGGAGTCGTGAATGATAATGAACTTTGTGGAATCATTGGCAAATATCTCCACTCTAGACCAGAAGATAGAGGAAAAGACATTGATGATGTAACTGAGGATGGTTGGGCCTACTACACTACCCTGAGGAACTCCTGCAGAGATGTCCTGGAGCTGAGATGGCTGACCTCCAACAACCACAATCATCTTCCTATGTGCCAGGTATGGCTCCAACCCCTAGATATTCATTCATTCCAGTTTTGCTAAGGTCCATGAACCACACTCGGTCAAGTGGAATTCAATTCTTTTTTCCATGTTTGAACCAAGGCTGTAATGTGGTCACGAACTGACTAGCCCCGGCAGAACACAACCTGGGCATCACTGAGTAGGTGATTACTGAGCAGGTGCTGTTTGATGGTACTGTTGATAACACCTTCGATCACTTTACTGATGATCAAGAGTAGATTCAAGGGGCATTAATTGGCTGGGCTGGAGTTAACCAGCTTTTTGTCTACTGTATATATCTGAGTAATTTTCCACATTGTCAGGGAGATACACGTGTTGTAACTGCACTGAAAAAGTTTTGTAAATGCAGCAGGTCAGGCAGCATTAGAGTTGACTCCCCCGCTCCTCTAACACTGCCTGAGCTGTTGTGGGTCCTCCAACTCCCTACTGTACTGATTCTGTGAAGAGAAATCTATGTACCAGATACCTATGTTTCCAGTACTTCCTGTGTCGACTTCCTTCTGTACTCTGGGATGTAGATTATTGGGCTCTAGGGATTTATCTTTCTTCAATTTCATCAATCTTCCCAATCCCATTTCTCTACTAATTCTTATTTCATTCAGGTCCTCCTTCTCACTAGACGCTGTATTCCCTAATATTTTTGGGACATTCTTTGTGGCCTCCTTTGGGAACCAAAATATGATTTAATTGGTCTGGCATCTCTTTATTCACCATTATAACTTCACCTGTTTCTGCTTATAAGAGACCTAAATTTGTCTCCACTAATCATTTTTGGAGTTACCTTACCTTCAGTACCAATGTGTTTGAGTCAGAACACTTTTGTTTTATACACAGTGGGTTGAATTCACTCCATCATTTACTCAGACCATGGCCCCTGAACAACTGAGCTTTTGCATACAAAGGTTTAGCTACATCTCTTTACCATTTCATGAACACAGCACAGAAGCATTACACAGTAATTCCGAATGGCTCCGGTTCTGGATGTAGCTGCTGTGAACCATTACAGTTCCAATCCAGGATACCTACTTTTGTCTCATTGTACCCAATGACCTTCAAGCAGTCGATGTCAGCTGCCTTAAATGGTACAAGCGCAAAGAGTATATCAAAATTGTTTTCAAAGGTGGGATCTTCGATTGTTGATTCTGGGTAAAAGATCCTTAGAGTGGTTTTGTCTCCAACATCCTTTTCATAGCCTCTCACTGGAGCGTTGTTTAATCTAGAAACAGAAAGCATTTAGACACAAGTTCAAAAGTAAATATCGTGTCCAATTAAACATTCCATTTTAAATCATTTTAATGACATTGACTTTTATATTGGTTTGTTTTTTGCATCTAAGAACAAGGCAGTTCTTTGGGTGATTTTATTTCTTTAAATCTCCAATGAGTACTGTTTATTGAAAGGACAAAACACGAATTCAGATGAGCATAATTCTTCCCTTTTGAAAGATTAAGTTATTGATAAGTGATAGAATGAGGATGTCTCTGTCACAAGCATTCCAAAGTCATCATTAGGCTTCCCCCGGCTGAAATTCTTGGTTATTCCCATCAATCCTGATGTCACCTGCACATCAAAATCTTCAGTCTTACCTTGTGCATAGAATTCTATATTGCTTAGAATTACAGAGATAGACTATTTGGCCCAACTATTAAACATGGCCAAAATATTCTTCTAAATCACATTTTATGAAAGTGAGTGCCAAATCCAAACTACTCTCTGTGAATTCCAGTTGAATTCTTGATTATGAATGATCGGAAACAGTTTTGTGCAGAACATTTTTACATCAGTCGATTAATTAGCCACCCTTGGCAGTGTTTAATAGGATTAATTTGTCCTCCCAGTTGGTGCTTGGTGGAGTGAGATATTAATCACATCCACCAGGTTTCAGGCACCCTCACAGTTAGTTTGGCAATTTGAGATGGAAAATTTGACTTTCTAACAAATTCCCAAGAACTTTCAGAAGTTTAAATGGGAGGTGTTATTTTATGGACAATGCAGAGAATCAACACAGTGTTGCTGTTGGAGGTGTGGGGAGACGGGGAGTGCAGATTACTGGGTGAGTTGTGGCCAGGTTGGGAGTGTGTTCGATGCAGCAATGAAAAAAAGGGTGAAGCAAGCTGAGAGCAAGAAAGGGAGCCTTTAATCTTTGGAAAATCAGTGGATATTATGGATTTAAGTATTTGCAATTCTTATCTTTATGATAATGGAAAATTTGTGCACCAAAAGATGGCACATGAATGCGATGAACATCACCTCCAAGTTCAACATACAATGCAGGAAGATATTGAATGACTAACAAGGTTAGACTCCTTTTGCACCTTTCACACATCCTGCACAGCCCTGCTAGATTTACCTGCTTTCAATCTTTCCCCTCCCTCCTCTCCATGGCTGTCTACAAAGAACACTTCCACTTTCTTTCCATTTGCCCCGTACAGTCAGAAACTGTTACTGGTCTCACAATGATTTCTTCCACTTCATCTCACTGGCTCCTGTTCTCTTTTAAGAGAAGCTGACACATAAAGGAAGGAGACAGCCAACATAGGAGGAGCACTAACAAAAACAAAGTTGCTGGAAAAGCTCAGAACTTGTTCTGAGGCAGGGTCACTGGACCCGAAATGTTAACTTTGTTTTCTCCTGCACAGATGTTGCCAGACCTGCTGAGCTTTTCCAGCAACTTTGTTTTTGTTCCTGATTTACAGCATCCGCAGTTCTTTTGGTTTTTATAATAGGAGGAGCGTTGTTTGTCACTTGGTGCCAACCCGCAAACAGGGTGAGAACAGAATGCTAAACTTGCAAACCCACACAGTGAAAGAGCAGTAACATTACACAATGAAAGATTTACCTTCATCAAGTATCTTTCACAATCCCATAAAGCCACAAATTTAGAACATTTTACATTGTAGTAACTGATGTAACTTCATTAATGTGGCAGCCAATGTGCCAAAATGCTCCCACAAGAACCAAACTGATAGTGACCAAATAATTTGTTTTAATTATAAATATCAGCCAAGTCACCGGGGTACTCTCCTTGGTCTTCTACGAAATATTGTCATCAAATTTGTATCTCCACCTTAGAGAGCAGAGAGTCATGATTTAGCATCTCAAGTACTGGTGACAACATTATCCATATTTATATTTATGTCACAGCTTGAAGATAGCATGATGTTCCAAGCCACCTATAAATCACTTAACTGCTGTCAATCCTGGTGGGGATGATTTGAAAAGAGACTGGTTTGTTCTATCCTCTTCAGTTGGAAGGAAGCCTGCTAAGAACAAACTGAGACAGAAGTCACATGACACCAGGTTATAGACCAACAGGTTTATTTGCAATCACAAGCTATCGGAGCACTTCTTCTTCATCAGGTCACCACAACAAGATTGCTCCCGTTTCTGAGAAGAAAATCCTCTGCATCAGTTCAGAGTGAAACCTCTTTCTTCTTTTGAAACAGTGAATAAAATAACACTTTGAAATCGTATTTCTCGAGTAAGCTGTCTCTGCAAGACTTTAGAGACAATTGTGCATGATTAACAATTGAACCAAACTTGCCAGAACATCAGAGGAATAGCCGCCAGAACATCTCATGCTTCACCCATTTTCCTGATAGAATAACCCAATGTGGCTTTTTTTTTCCAGAAAGCTATTCTCTTCAAAGAAATCTGCTCTGTTTATCATCTGATCTACATTTATTAAGAAATCTGGTTGATTGATCTGCTTGCTTAAAAATGACATTGATAAGTTATTTAATTTGTAACCTTGATAACTAGGGCAACTATATTTATATCAAATTGGGACCCATGATCTAGTGGTACTAGAGTGACAGTGTACTCCTCCAGCCTCAGTCATAACAATAGCTTGGGAGTTGTAATAACTATGGTGGAAGGTTATTGGGAATAGGCAGGAATGTGGATTAATCAGATCATCCATGATCTTAATGAATGGCAGAACTGGCTCAAGGGGCTGAGTGGCCTATCTCTGTTCCTAAATTGTACGTTCAAATAGAAAGCAACTCTTGAATGGCCACTAGATACTGACAGCTTGGAACAGTTTACTTACTGCTTACAGCTTATCTACAATTGTACAAGCAACATGTCTCTCGTTTACAAGGGATTACATATCTTCCTTTCTGGATTACAAACTGAAATGGAAGTCAGACACTGTTATCTAGTTGAAATACCAGGAGAGATTTGCAATTTATAAGATAGTGGTGCTGTTGAAGCAGTCAGGTTATTACATTATTGAGACTGAACGGTACCAGGGGTTTTGAAGTGAGAAATCTTCCTGATGACAGCCATCTGTTTGTTTGACCTGCAGTTTGTTATAAATCTACAATTGAAGAGCAAGCAGAGACCTCAAGGTGCAGAAAACAGAAAACATTTCTCTCTTCCTTCTCTGAATGAAAAGAAAGGACCAAAAAAAATGTTAAATGAAATAATTCTAATACAAAAATTACCTAGGTCTAGTAGATCAACTATTGCAATGAAGAATGAACAGCGCTTTACAGGGAATGGCATGTCATCATTGCAAATATTACAAGGTGAAATAACTCCATAAAGGCCAATATCCCAACACCAAGTCACCCTTTATTGATTACATGTGCATAGTGTATGACAGTGATCCAGCTATCTTGGAGCCGACTCCTAGAGTGAACAGGATCCCTAACACTTCTGACTATATCAGTCAGCCAGGACTTCCTTATGAGACCAGGTTAACATCCCCAGTCAGGGAACACATATTCTATGAGGTCCACCTGCCTGACTCATTCCAATCACTGCAAAAGAAACTGTGAAAGACAACTTAACCCATGCTTGAGATGGAGACTTTTGATCATTGTGATTTTCCCTGAATATGTTTTTCTTCTCATGATTTTTGCGTCAAACCATTTGTCTTTTTTCTTTCTGAGTTTGGGTCCATTTGGGGTTTGTAAGGAGGTATAGTTTAAGTCACAAAGTAATAATTAGCAATTCTTTCTTTGCCATTTCTTAAAGTTGTTATGTTCTGATAAATAGAGTTATTTTCTATTAATGAAGAAACTCAATGTGAATTATTTTGTCCTGAGTAGAAACCAGTCAGGCAAATTGGTCATTGTAGTGGTCTGTTTGGGTCTTTAGTGATTTGTGGTGACTTGTGGAACAGTGGAGCTTAATCATCAGTGCACATTCCCCAGTCAAGCTGTGGCATTTTCAATGAGATTGAAGAAGTCATTATAAGAGCCACTTTGGCTATAAATGGTTAGACGAGGATGGGATCAGAAGGAAAACAGCTGGCCGACACTGGAGAGGGGTTGGAGAAGGATAGTAAGGTCAACTATGACGCAAAAGCTGCAGACAGGTTTAGAAGGATGACGAGTGATAGTTCACCAGGGTCACAATCACATTGGATATAATTTGCAACTTTTATCAGGACTATGGTCATTCTGTAGCTGAGAGGATTGCTGATTGGAGAGAACGGAGATTAATAAAATCATGAAGGGGTATAGATAAGGTGAATGGCAGGTGTCTTTTCCCTAGGGTGGAGAATTTCAAGGCTAGGGGGCATATTTTTATGTGAGAGAAGAAAGATTTAAAAAAGACATGAGGGGCATTTTTTTTTGTACACATAGAGAGTGGTTTGTGCATGAAATGAACTTCCGGAAGAAGTGGTGGATGTCGGTACAGTTACACCATTTAGAGGACATTTAGATAAGTACATGAATAAGAAATGTTTGGAGAGATATCGGCCAAGCGCAGCAAGGTGGGACTAGCTTAGTTCGCGATTATGGTCGGCAATGGACTGGTTGGACAGAAGGGACCGTTTCAGTGCTGTGTGACTGATGGACTCCATAACTGAAAATGGAGAAATGAGAGTGGACTTGAATGGTGACAACAGGGTTGAATGAAGAGGAAAGGGAGATTGGAGATATGCTTTTTGAGTAAGTATGAACTGACTGCAGATTTGGAGGAGAAGCGGACAGTGACAGGGAAAAAGAAACCATGAATGATATCAGCCAACCTAGGGCCAAGAAGGGAAGTGAGTGTTCAGCAGCTTAGTGGAAATAGAGTTGAGAGGACAGGAGCCAATTGTTACAGACAGCATGAGCTGAGAGCAAGCATCAGGGGAGTTAAGATGGGGATTAATGGAAATCAGTACTAGAACAAGGGCCTGCTTAATTGAATCAGTGGGCAAATAAAAAGAAGGAAACAAAAGGGCAGCTAACCAGATTGTCTTAATTTTAGTAACAGAAAGCCCATGAGTTGCCTCCACTCGTTGTAAGAGGTAAGGATCGAGGAGGCATGAAAGTGGTATTGAAGATGGTATATAGTGAAAAGACACTGGGGGTCATCTTTTCTCATGTGGTCTTTCTGCTGCCCTCTCTGCTGTGGAGGCAAAAATAATGTTATCACGCAAATGGATATAAACAGTTGAGCATTAATTCATCTTACTCAGTGCAAAACACAGCTGAAAGTTAATGCCAATCAAGACTGGAATTTTTTCTGCATTTTATTTGAGAAATTAGAAAGAACCCTTATTTTGGATGTTAAAAATTGTTTTGTGGAAGTTTATACATCGTATTTAGGTATGCAGTAAATCAGTGTGGGTGCATGTCATTGAAAAATATCACCGATTACATATTTAGGGACAAATGGGATAATTCAACCTGAACAAAATCACCGAATATAACAGTTACAGTGCAGAGCAAGGCCATTTGGCCCAATTTGTCTACCCTTGCTCTATAAATGAACATCATGATTTAAAAGATTACCCTGCCCTTCCCCCTTAATCCCAAGAATTATTTCTTTTTAAATTACCATTTAATGTCCTTTTGAATTAGTTGGTTGAATATGCTATCACCAAATTCCAGGCAGTGCTTTCCAGATCCAAACCACTCACTGTGTGATAAAGTTTCTTCTCGCATCATATTTGCTGCTTTTTGCAAATTACTTTAAAATCTGCATCCTTTCATTCTTGGTCTATTTACAAGCAACAACAGTTTCTCCCTATCCATTCTGCCCAGGCGTCTCATGGTTTTGAAAAGATCAATTGAATTTCCTCTGAGCCTTCTCCTTTCTGAGGAAAATGGTCCCAACCTCTCCAATCTAATTTCATATTTGAAGCTCATCCCCTCTGGTTCTCATTCTCATAAATCTCCCCTGCACTCTCAATGAGTCAAAGAACAAAGAAAATTACAGCACAGGAACAGGCCCTTCGGCCCTCTGAGCTTGCGCCGATCCAGATCCTCTATCTAAACTTGTCACCTATTTTCCAAGGATCTGTACCCCTCTGCTCCCTGCCCATTCATGTATCTGTCTAGATACATCTTAAATGACGCTATCGGGCCCACCTCTACCACCTCCGCTGGCAATGCGTTCCAGGCACCCACCACCCTCTGCATTCCCACGCATACCTCCCTTAAACTTTTCCCCTCTCACATGGAAATTGTGACCTCTAGTAATTGAGTTCCCCCACTCTGGGAAAAAGCTTCTTGCTATCCACCCTGTCTATACCCCTCATGGTTTTGTAGACCTCAATCAGGTCCCCCCTCAACCTCCGTCTTTCTAATGTAAATACTCTTAATCTACTCAACCTCTCTTCATTGCTAGCGCCCCCCATACCAGGCAACATCCTGATGAACCTCCTCTGCACCTTCTCCAAAGCATCCACATCCTTTTGGTAATGTGGCGACCAGAACTGTACACAGTATTCCAAATGTGGTCGAACCAAAGTCCTATACAACTGTAACACGACCTGCCAATTCTTGTACTCAATACCCCGTCCGATGAATGAAAGCATGCTGTAGTCATAGAGATCTACAGCACAGAAAAAGACCCTTTGGTCCATCACATCTACATCAATCAAAAACAATCATCTGGTTAGTCTAATCCTATTTTCCAGTACTTGCCCAAAGTATTGTATATTTGCATCATAAGTGCACATCTAAAAGCCTCTTAAATGGTACGAGAGTTTCCGCCTCTACCACTCTTACAGTTCCAGATTTCCACAACCCTCTGGGTGATAAAAGGTTTTCCTCACACCTCTTCTAAATCTTTGCCCCTTGCATTAAATCTATGCCCTGATCATTGAACTGTCCATCAAAGGGAAAATTCTCTTCCTGTCTACCCTATCTATTCTCCTCATAATTTTATACTTCTTATCATGACCCCTCATAATCTCCTCTGCACTAGTGAAAACAATCCCAGTCTATCCAATGTCTCTTAACAATTGAAACTCTCCAGCCAGGCAACATCTGGTAAATCTCCTCTGCATCGTCTCCATGGGGATCACATCCTTCCGATAACGTGGATTCCAGAACTACAGACAAAACTCTTGTTGTGGCCTAACCGGCATTTTGTACAGTGCCAGCATAACCACGCTGCTCTTAAACTCTATGGTTCAGTTAATAAAGGCAGTATTCCACTTTTTAACCCTTTATGCATCTGTTCTGATACCTTAAGAGACCATTATACATGCACATCAAAGTCCCTTTGATCCTCAGTGTTCATCATGTATTTTCTTGCTGTTTTTATCCTGCCCACATGCATTGCCTCACACTTACCTAAACTGAATTCCATTTGCTACTGGTCAGTCCTTCTGACAAGCCCATGTGTATCCTCCTGCAATCTAAGGCTGTCCTTCTCATGATTTACCATCCCACTAATTTTTGTATCATCTGCAAACTTACTAATCAGTAGTCCCACATTCAAGTCCACATCATTCATATAAACTACAAACAGCAAAGACCCTAACTTGACCCCTGTGAAGTTACACTGGGCACAGATCTCCAGTCAGAAAAATATCCTCATCCATTATTCTCTGTTTCCTGTCAATCAGCCAATTGTGGATCCAATTCATTGAATTCCCTTGGATCTCATGGGCTTTGCTATTAGGCTCCCATGTGAGATCTTATCAAAATTTTTGTTGAAGTCTAAGTAAACTACACCAGAAACATTGCACTCATCTACACGTCTGGTTAACGCTTCAAAAGCTTCAACCAAATTGGTCAGGCATGCCCTCCTCCCCTTAGCAAAACCATGCTGACTGTGCTTGATTAATCCCTACCTTCTCAAATGCAGATTAGTTCTGTATCTTAGAATTGCTTCCAATGCTTTCCCCGCCACTGAGGTTAGGCTGTCTGACCTGTAGTTTCCAGGTTTATCCTTTGCTCCTTTCTTGAAAAATAGTACCACATTGGCTGCCGTCCAGTGGCTAGGTAGGAATTAAACATTTTTGTAAGGGTGCCTGCTATTTCCTCCCTTACATCACTCAACAACCTGGGTTACCCTTCATCTGATTCCATGGAGTTCTCTACTTTTAAGGCTGCCAGACCACTCAGAACCTCCTTGCTGACCATGCTAATTTCGTTAATTGTATCACACGCCTTTTCCCTGATTTCTAAACCAATCTTGTCCGTCTCACTAGTGAGTACTGACACAAAGTATTCATTTAGAACCCTGCTTACATCCTCTGGTTCAATGCACAAAGTACCACTGTGGTCCTTAACGAACCCATTTCTTTCCATTATTATCCTTTTACGCTGAATGCAACTACTTTTCTTGACCATGATGGGACTGAATCTTTTTGAAGTACTAGAAACTTAATGTTGCCGAAGGTGTCTCAGTTTGATCTATGTCAAACTTATGAAATTTTGAACTCACATGACCACTTCATCAAAGGAAGCAGATGCCAAGAGACACTGTTGCAAATTCTCAAATTAAAGAAACTGTTTTGCTACTGTTGGAATAGTGCAATTTAGACATTGACCTTGGTGACATGATTGTAAGAGGCCTAAAGAACGACAGAATCCAGACCAAACATTTGTATCATGGCAATTAGCAAATGCAGAAAGAAGTTCTGATGTGGCCATAGCCATGATATGGTAGAAAGAGATAACAGCAGACTTCGGGGAGTTCCTTTCCTTTTGGGCTGTACAATGTTTGGTTTTCCTGCAAGTGTGATCTTATAGACAACATCAGGTCGTTCATCTTTTCAGTTAGTCCTTAAACATGTTCTAGAAAAGATTTATTTTCCTTAAGTGTGACGTCAATCGCAAAGTAAGAAAATAGCAAGATAAAGTGAAAATACATAAGGAGCAAAGCTTAATGAGTTCAAAGTTAGCCAAGAGGTCATGGTGAAAAACCACAGTGGTGATAGGGGGAAGAATAAAACTGGAGTTTGCTGTGAAGAGATTACAGGCATCCACATATCTCGTGAAGATTGCAAAGAAACACTGTCAATGCCAAGTAGATCACTTGTTTGGAAGAGGACATCTGACAAAGGGAGAACATAATAAACCCTCAGCGGTCCAAAGTGAAAGTCTGAAAGAAAGTGGAAGTCAAAAAGAAGCAAGATATTTGCCTATGTCACAATACCATCAGCAGAACAATGTGAGCCAGGATCATTGATTAAGACAAATCAGTAAATCCAATCATTAAAAGGAATTGGTAGTCAAACTCATTGTTCAAGGGTGCTCTTCCACTACTGTACTGAAGTGTCAGCTGACGTGTTTGTGTCTCTGGATTGAGCCTTTGGGACCCTCTAAACCAGCGGTCAGCATATAACCAGGGCCGACACCAAAATGATGCAGTAAAACAAAGCCCACTCACCAACTATCAACATTGTACTTGTTGACTGTTTCTCCCCGGAAGCTGTTCTTCAGATTGTTTTCATTACCAACAATAACACATCATTTACAATCTAAACTGAAAAGACCAAAACCTTTTATTAAAGCAGGATTAATATATGTTGTGATTGAACATTACAAAGTGAGAAATTCAAATTTACTTAGCTACTGAAGAATTTCAATGGAGACGTTTACAATGTGTGACCGGTAAATATTTATATGATAAAAGAGAAGTGCTGGGAGGATATTTCCTCTCGCAGAAGAGTATAAGACCAGAGGGCAGAGTTTCAGAATAACGGCGAGCAAATTTGCCACTGAGACTAGGAAGAATTGCTTCTCTCAGGGAGTTGTAAAGCTTTGGACCTCGTTGCCACAGACAGCTTTGGGGGCAAAGTCCTTATGTATATTTAAGGCTGAGATAGATAGATTCTTGATCACTGGGGGAATCAAGAATTTGTGGAAAGGGCAGAAAGTAGATGAGAGGAATGCCAGATTAGCCATAACTCTATTGAATGGTAAGGCAGGCTTGAGAGGTCAAATGACCTACTCCTGTTTTTCTTGTGATCTTATGGTCTAACTCTCTTTCTAACAGCACCGTAGGTGTACCTACCCCCATGGGATTGCAGTGGTTCAAGAAGACAAGCAACGCCACCTTCTCAAGGGCAATCAGGTGTTACCTCCATCACATGAATGAACAAAACAAGTGAGTAATTTCATTCAGAGCATGTAAACTCCTAATTTTGATCAGTCATTTTAAAAAAATTCCATAAATCTTACTGTTTTTCCACCTGGACTGGCTAGCTGATGTTCTTTGAATCATTGCAAGTTGTATTGGCTTTAAAGATATTTTCATTAGCCACTAGCCATGTAAGACTTGGTGGAAATTCACTTGTGTCTTATGAAATTATTGATTGCAAAATAAAAATAAGAAATAGATGTCATCGGTCTGTGTGTGATCTCAGTACTCATCTTCTAATACTACATACATGTTACTTAGATTTCTGTAAATTAAGATGAAAGACAGAGAGTATAATTTTTATTTTTGATTGTTGTGAGTGCTTTACTTCCTTGGTTACTGCTTGCTCATTCACAGCTGCAATGGTGCATATCAAGGGCTACGGGGAGAGTGCGGGTAAGTGGAGTTGAAATGCCCATCAGCCATGATTAAATGGCGGAGTGGACTCGATGGGCCGAATGGCCTTACTTCCACTCCTATGTCTTATGGTCTTATGGTCTTATGATGAAAGGTAATGAGAACTGTTCACTCATTGGGGAGAAATGAATGGTCATGCATTTATCTGAGGGTCATCATGCTTGATGTGAGGGGCAAGACTGAGAAGGCAGGACCTTCATTCTGAGCTTAGCTGGTACAAGAATGAAGCCGCACTGTTGCTGTCACTCTGCATTGCAAACTAACTAACTGAGCTGACCAAAACCCAAACTTTCATTGCGACAACAATGAGCTATTCTGGTGTTTCAACGTAATTAAACATCCCGATTCACCTCACTGGAGCATTATAAAACAAAATAGAACACGGCACCACATAAGGAGCTGTTTGGTCAGATGATTAGGATCTTGGGCGTAGAAGTTGTTTTAAAGAGCACCTGAAAGCTGAAAAGAGAGGTAGAGTGGCAGGGAAATGTATGAACAAATTCTGGAACTTCTGTTGTAGGTAAGTCACCAGATGTGGAAACTGTAGAATTGAGTATGCACTACAGGCCTCAGTTAGAGACATATAGATTTCTCAGATGGTTGTGGGGCGATAGCAAGTGGTCAGTCCATGGAGTGGTTTGAGAGTAAAGGTGGGAATTTTAAAATCAAGATGTTGCTTAAGCAGGACCCAAGGCAAGTCAGCGAGCATAGAATAACAGAATAGGGAGTTAGTGTAAATTAAGTCATGGGCAGCAGTGGTTCAGATAACATCAAGTTTATGGAGGTTCAGATGTGAGAGACCAGCCTGTAGTAGGTTGAAATCATTGAATCTGAAACTATTGAGGGCATAGATGAAGATTTCAGCAGAAGACTATTTCAAAAGAGGGAGAAATCAGGCAATGCTATGATGGTGGGAAAAGGTGTTTTCAGAGATTGTACGAACATAAATTTAGAAAGTAATTGGAGGCAGTTACAATGCAAACTGTACCCAGACTATTACCAGGGAGACGGATAGAATGGGTAGTTAGAGACAAGAGTTTCGAGGGTGAAGCAAGGACAATACCTTTGGTTTTCCCAATATTTAATTGGAGGAAATATGTGCTCATTCAGGACTGGTCATTGGATAGACAGCCTGATAACTCAGTGAGAGTACAGAAATTGCATGAGCTGGAGGTAAGGTACAGCTGAGTGTTGTCAGCATGCATGTGCAAACTAATACAGTGCCTTTAGCTGGTACTGCTAAATGACAGTGCATAGATGAGAAATAGGAGGAGGCCAAGGATAGTTCCTTGAGGGACACCAGAGAGTAATGGTATTCACACAATCACAGAATCACAGAATCCCTACAGTGTGGAAACAGGCCCTTCGGCCCAACAAGTCCACACCGAACCTCAGAGCGTCCCACCCAGACCCACCCCCCCCAACAACCCACCTAACCTACACTGCCCTGAACACTACGGGCAATTTAGCATGGCCAATCCACCTAACCTGCACATCTTTGGAACAGAAGCTTTTGCAAGTAATTGAGATTAGATGATTGAGATAATTGAGAAATGATTAGATAATTGAGAACTAAAAGTAATAGCTATAGAGATATTGGACACTGTGTTAGCAATCTTCCAAGAATCTTTAGATGGAGAAAAGTATTGGAGGATTGGAAAGCTGGTAATGTAATACCTTTATTCAATAAAAGAAAGAAACGATAAAACAGATAACTGTAGGCTAGTTAGTTTAACATCTATTATAGTCTTATGTCCTATATAAATCCTAGGTAAATAGCAGTGCCTGGCTCTCTAATGAGATTCTGTATGATCTGGTAAGACTATGGTGGCAGTGGGGGTAAGTTTGCTCAGTTGGCTAGACAGCTGGTTTGTGACGCCAAGTAACACCAACAGCACAGGTTCAATTACTGCACTGGCTGAGGTTGCCATAAAGATCCCTGCTTCTCAACCTCTGCCCTTGCCTGGGTTTTTTTAAGGTATAACACCACCAGTTGTCTCTCCCTAATGAGAAAGCGGCCTTATGGTCTGGTAAGACTATTTACCTTTAATAGCAGATCATTTACAAATAAATATTACATCAAGGAGAGTTAATATGATTTCAGAAAGCAAAACATGCCTGGAAAATTTAGTAGAAGTCTTTGAGCAGTAACAAGCAGGATCAATGAAAGGGTGGATTTTCAGAGCATTTTTGATCAGGTATAACACATAAGGCGACTGAAAAAGATAAGGGTTTATGGTGTTGGAAGGAATATATTGGCATGAGCAGAGGCTTGGTTAGTTAATAGAAGACAGAGAGTTGGGATAAGGCAGCACTTTCAGGATGGAAACCTGTTACTAGTACAGTCTCACAGGGTCAGTGCTATGGCCACAATTGTTTACGATGCATATTCGTGACTTAGGTGAAGACAGCGAGTGTGCCATGCCAAATTTATGGCTGACACAAAATTAGGTGGTGACAATGACACAAAGAAGATGGATATAGATGAGTTAAGTGGGTGGCAAAAATTGGCTGATGGAATATAATTTTGGAAAATGTGAGGTTACGTACTTTGGTAGGAAGAATAGAGGAGCAGAATATTATTTAAATGAAAAAAAGGTAGAAATCTACAGAACAAATTAAATTGCAAGTTCTCATGCATAAATCACAAAAACCTAGCAATGAATTCAATAGATAACAGGGAAGGCAAATGAAATGTTGGTCTTTGTTTTGAAGTATAAAAATGAGGTCTTGCTATAATTCTACAAGATATTTGTAAGACAACACCTGGAATTCTGTGAACAGTTTTGGTCTCCTTCCAGATAAGGAGAGACTATCATTTCAGGAGAGATTGACTCGATTGGTCCTGTACTCACTGGCATTTAGAAGAGTGAGAGATGACCTTATTGAAACATTTAAGATTCTTCACGGACTTGACAGGATAGACACAAAGAGGTTGATTCCCCTTGTAGGAGATCTTAGGACCAGAAAGTAGTGAATCTGTGGAATTCTTTATTGCAGAGTGATATTGAGGTTGAGTTATTAAGTGTGTTCAAAACTGAGACAAACAGGTTTTTAATCAGTAAGGGAATCAAGAATTATTGGGAAAAGATGGTTGGGGATTCAAATCAACCTTGGTGTCATGAAAATGCAGAGCAGATTTGATGGGTTGAATGGCCTTCTTCTGCTCCTACAATGGTCTTATGGAAGCAGGTGAGAACTGGTCCACCCATTCGATAACAATCAATAGCATTAGAGTAGGATGGTATAGTCAACCATATGAAAACTGAAGAGAGGTCAAGAAAGACAAAGACGGCAAGTTAATTGACGTCACCAACAGACAGGATGTTGCTTGTAACTTTGTTAAGAGCCATTTCAGTACTGTGGCAGAGATGGAAATTTAATCAGAAGGATTCAACCGTGGAGATTCAAGGAGGTGACGATACATTCACAGACTTGGACAGGAAAATGAGTTTGGAAATAAGACAGTCGTTTGCAAAGATGGAGAGGTCAAGAGATAGTTTGCTGAGGAGAGGGCCTGATGATGTCACAGGTGACAATACATAGAGGAACCAATGACAGCACATGGCGATGGAAGCTGACATCATGGTGAACATTATTTAAATGGAGAAAAACTACATAAAGCTAATGCACAAAGGGATTTGTGAGTGCTTCTGCATGAATCATGAGAAACTAACATCTAAGTTCAGTGTGTAATAGGGCAGGCAAACGTAATGCTGGCCTTTATTTCAAAGAGAATGGAGTGTAAAAAATACTGGAGTCTTGCTAAAACTATTGAAAGCACCAGCCAGACCCTGCCTAAAGTGTTGTGAACAGTTTTAGTTGTTCATCTTAGAAATGATAGACTGACATCAGAGACTGTCCAGAGAAGGTTAACTAGGTTGATTCTGAGTATGGAGAGATTTTCTTTTGTGGAGAGGTTGAATAATTGGAGTTTAGACAAATGAGAGTGGACAGTGTCACTTATTGGACAGTGCAGTCCCAGTGAATGTAATTCCAGAGTAAAGGGTCACTGATTTAAAACAGAAATGAAGACTTTTTTTTATTGTGAAGACAGTAGTGACTCTGTGGAATTCTCTACCACAGAAAGCCATTGAGGCTGGATTGCTAAGTATATTCAAGGGTAAGGTAGACATATTTTTAATCATTAAAAAAATCCAGGGTTTAAACCTGTTGGACTATAACCTGGTGACATCTGACATCTGATTTTGTCCATCCCTGTCCAACACCATCACCTCCACACTATGGAGAAAAGGCAGGAATATGGAGTTGAGATTATTATAGCATTGGTCACCCAATCTAAATACCATAGAACTGAATGGCTTGCTTGCATTGTGTCAGTGAGGACAGTTAAGATTCAACCATGTTGTTGTGGTTCTGGATGCAAATGTAGGCCAGACCAGACGAGGGTGACAAATTTCCGTTCCCAAAGTATATGATTGAATCAGATGAGTTTTTATAATAATCAGTGATAATTTTATGGTTGCCATCACTGATATTAGCTTTCAACTAAAGGTTTATGAATTGAATTTAAATTTAACCAGCTCCGGTGGTGAAATTTTAACCCACGTTTCCAGATCATTCACCTGGCCTCTGAATTGGAAGTCTAGTAACATTAGGACGGCACTGCAGTCTCTCTAACATGTGCTTGCTATTACAAGGACAAACATATTCAACAGAAAATGCAATAATGCTGTTGAGGGTTAGGAATCACCTCTATGCACAGTGCAAGTAACATGATCTTAATGCGTATTAGTCATTATATCAGTACGCCTTTAAGAGGCATGCTCATGTTATCATTATCATGTTATTATATGTGATCTGATGTATAAAAATCTCATATGCCATTTTATCTCAGCTCTTTTTGACTTGATTTGATTTATTATTGTCACATACCGACAGATAGTGAAAACTATTTTTTTGCATGTTAACAGGCAGATCATACCAAACAAAGTGCATCAGGATCAAAGAATAGAGTGCAGAATACAGCGTTAGAACTGCAGAGAAGGTGCAGAGAAAGATCAGATTAAAATTTGAGAAGTTCATTGAAAAGTCTGTTACAGCAGGGAAGAAACTAATCTTGAATCTGTCGGTACTTGTATTCAAACATTTGTATGTTTTGCCTGAAGGAACAGGGTGGAAGAGAGTTTGACCTGGGTGGGAGGGGTCTTTGATTATGTTGGCTGCTTTTCTGAGGCAGTAGGAAATATAGATGTAGTCAATGGATAGAGGTTGGTTGGCATGATGGACTGCGCTGTGTTCATGACACTCTGTAGTTTCTTACGGTCTTGTGCAGAGCAGTTACCATTTCATATTGTAATGCATATAGACAGGACACTTTCTATGGTGCATCTGTAGAAATTAGTAAGGGTTTTTATGGGCATGCCAAATTTCTTTGGCCATCTGGGGAAATTGAGGCTTTGTGTGCTTTCTTGATTATCATGTTGATATGGGTGGACCAGGACAGATTGTTGGTGATTGTCACTCCTTGAAACTTGACAACCATCTCCACCTCAGCACCACTGATGAACTCAGGGGTGTGCCCTTCACTCCGTTTCCTGAAGTCAATGACCAGCTCATTCACTTTGCTGGGGTTGATGAAGAGATTGTTGTCTTTACACCATGCCCCTAAGCACTCTATCTCTTTCCTGCACTCTGCCTCATCATTGACTGAGATCCAGCCTACTAAAGTTGTGTTGTCAGCCAACTCATCAATTGAGTTAGGAGGCATTTAGCCATGCAGACATGAGTGTATAAGGAGTATAGTAAGGGGCTAAGTATGCAGCTTTGCAGGACACAACGGTGTTGAGGGTTATCGTGAAGAGGGTGTTACCACTTATCCTTACTAATTGCTGTTGATGGATCAGGAAATCAAGAATCCAGTTACTGAGTAGGGAGCAGAGACCTAGGTCTTGGAGTTTGGAGATGAGTTTGGTTGGAATTATGGTGCTGATGGCTGAGCTGTAGTCAGTAAATAGGAGCCTGATGTAGGTGTCATTGTTATCCAGATGTTTTAAGGATGAGTGTAGGTCTAGGAGATTGTGCCTACCATGGACCTGTTGAGTTAGTCGGTGAATTTTAAAGGATCAACGCAATTTGGGAGGCTGAAGTTGATGTGAGCCATGACTAACCTCTCAAAGCACTTCATAATTGTGGAGGTCATAACCACCAGGCGGTATCTTTGACACACGCTGTATGATTTTTCTTTGGCACAGGGATGATGGTGGCCTTCTTGAAGCAGGTGAGGACTTCAGATCTTAGTAAGGAGAGGTTAAAGGTGTCAGCAAATCCACCAGCTGGTCCAACTGGTCTGAGTGCAAGACTGGGGACTCAGTCAGGGCCAGTCACTTTCCATGTGTTCACTCAAGAATGTCTGCAGCGGTGTCTGTGGGTACAGGCGTCTTCGAGGCTGTCGAGGCAGATGACATAGTTTCACTGACCTTCTGTTTGAAACAAGCCTAGAATGCATTTAGCTCATTAGGGAAGAAAGCATTGTTGTCAGTGATTCTGTCTGACTTTGCTTTCTAGCCCATTATGTCGTGTAAGCCTTGGCACAAATGACGGTTGTCTGTGTGGTTAGTCTGGGACTCTAGCTTAGTTTGGCATTGCCTCCTTGCATCTGGTGTCTTATGAAGGTCAGACCTGGATTTCCTGTATAGGTCAGTGTTGCCCAAATTGAAAACCTCAGATGTGGACTTCAATAGAGAGTGGATCTCCCGGTTCATTCATGGCTTCCAGTTAGGGAACATTCAGATTCATTTCTTTGGCAAGCAATCTACTACACACTAATAAAGTCTGTAATAATAATGGCATATTCACTTAGGTTGGTCACGGAGTTTTTGAACAAGGACCAATTTGATGACTCTAAGCAGTGCTGTAGAAGTTCTTCTGTTGCCTCAGACCAGCATTGGATAACCTTCTGTACTGAATCCTGATGCTTCAGATCCTGCTTGATAAGGAGCATAGTGCTATGGTCTGATTTTCCAAAATGAGACCGAAGGATGCAGTGGTAGGCAACTTTGATGGCTGTGTAGCAATGGTCAAGGATATTCGAACCTCTAGTCATACAAGAGATGTTTTGATGGTATTTTATTAGCACACTCCTGAGGTTGGTCTGGTTGAAGTCATCAGCTATGATGAACAAGGCCTCAGGGTATTCCCTCTCAAGGCTATTTGTAGCAACGTATATTTCATCAAGTGCACTCTCCACTTCCACGTGGATGGGGTGTAAACTGAGCCAGGATAGTGCAGTGAACTTGTGCGGCAGGTACTTCACCGTAAGATATGCTAGGCCTGGGAACTGGTAACTCGCTTGGGTCACCACATCTGACCACCAAGAGGTGTTGGTTAGGAGGCAGATATCAGCACTTCTGCTGTCCATCTGCTGAATAGCAAAACACTCAGGAAAAAAGGCACATTCAGATATAGCAGGACTGTGTAAAACAGAGCGCACAGCAGTCTCTCAACTCCCTTTGGAAAGTGAGTCCAGCTTTAAGTTCACCCAGATTGTTTTCAATAGCTTAGATGTTTGCCAGGAGTGGGGAGTGAGGACTTCAGCCTGCATTGTTTCAGTCTCACTTGTAGGCCAGCACACCTCTCATGTTTCTGGGTCGGTGGCTGCTTTTGTTCGGTCACTTGAAGCATGACTTTCTTATTGAAGAAAGCTCTGCTGTTATAAATCAATGACTTAATACTAGCTTGGATACTTCTGTGCCTGAAGAATGTAATAGCTAGTTGGGAGATAGCATAAGCATTGCTGCATTAGGTAAATCGTTCTGCTGGAGCCATTACCATCATGGTAGCAGCCACGGCCCTCTGTAAAAAAACTGCAACATGCATTTGGTATTTAGAAATCTAATTAAAGACCCACAGCTTGAGATAACTGAGAACTCCAACAAACTCACTGTTAAGCAGCATCAGGTGCTGTGAGGACAGACAGCTGTACAGACTTGTAGATAGAGAATTCACCTCTAAAAAGAGTTAATTTCTACTTTATTGACATATAGACGTTGCATTTTGCCAGATAATCACTCCTGGTACCTTGTGGAATTTGCCAAATCTACCAGCAAGTGATGCAGGGAATCTCATTTGAGATACTTGTCGTTGTTTTGTCTTGGGCCTGTCTAGTGACTAGTAGGATAGGCTACACTACCATAGAATATCTAAACAAAGGCATTATTCTTCGATAACAAGAATATTTATTGGGTGGTATAAATATATACAAATACTTTTGGTTAGGCTTCTTATCAGAAAGCTGAGAGCTGGCTCAGATACACCTGTTTTCTCTGATAGCAATTGTTGGATTCCTTGTGTCCATGACAGACTGTGTGTGACATCAGTAGAATGGACACGCAACATGAACATTCACCCCTTCGGAACCATTGCCCATCCAATATGGTGCACAAATTGCGTCAGCTAATTTGTTCAAGTAGAATCTTCAAACACCCATGCGATGAATAATTAGCTATTTATTTTTACTTGACTTGTGTTGAGTGATAAAAATTAGCTTGGGACATCAGGAGAAAACTCTGCTCTTCCTTCAACATTACACCCAGTGTGGAATTAACAGTCAGGATTTGCTGCTCATCTGTTGGGTACATAGGAGTTTTGATTTATGTCTTTGCTACTCAGTAGGAATGTGGAGGGAAGTGTTTGGGATGGACAACTGTGATCCTATTACATAACAGGTCCCACTTAGTGTCCAAAGTGAATGAATCTCCATACTATACATAC
Organism: Ginglymostoma cirratum; assembly: GCA_024137785.1. NCBI lineage: Eukaryota > Metazoa > Chordata > Chondrichthyes > Orectolobiformes > Ginglymostomatidae > Ginglymostoma > Ginglymostoma cirratum. Next base: position 34,594,822 of record JAHRHZ010000041.1, read on the forward strand.
TTACTGACATTTTCTGCTCTACACAGTGAATATAAAAGTAATACAGAAAATGCATTCAGATTATTTCTGAAGAAGAGAAAAGTGTCTCTGGAAAGTAGACCACAGGCAGTTTACCTGTCTATCTTGTCAGGCATGTTGAATTTTGTTTGGATTAATACAGTTAATGGTAGAGCCCTGAAGGATGTTGTTGAATAGAGAAACCTAGGGGTTCAGGTATCTAGTTTCTTGAAAGTGGCATCACAGGTAGATAGGGCATTTGGCACACTTGCCTTCATCATTGGGTGTTGGGACATTATGTTGCGGCAGGACATTGGTCAGGCTACTTTTGAAGTACTGCATACATATCCAGCCTCCCTGCTATAGAAAGGATACTATTAAATTGGAAAGGACACAGTAAATATTTACAAGGATGTTACTGGGACCGGAGGGTTTGAGTTATAAGGAAAGGTTGGATAAGCTGGGACCTTTTTTCCCTGGAACGTAGGAAGTTGAGGGGCGACCTTACAGAGTTTATAAAATCATGAGGGGCATTGATGAGGTGAATAGCAAAGGTCCTTTTTCTAGGGTAGGGGAATTCAAAACTAGAGGTCATAGTTTTAAAGTGAGAGGGGAAAGATTTAAAAACACTTGAGGGACAACTTTTTTGCACAGAGCGAGGTATGTATATGGAATGAACTGCCAGAAGAATTGTTAGATACAGGTACAGTTACAACATTTAAAAGGCGTTTTGAAAGAACATGAATAGGAAAAATTTAGAATGATATAAGCCAAACACATTGTTTAGTTTGAGAAACCTGGTTGGCATGGACGAGTTGGACCAAAGGGTCTATTTCCATGCTGTACAGTCCTATGACTCCATTACTGTATGATTCTAAATGACTTCTGGTATATAACGTACACCACATCATCAGTGTTATTCTCATCAACCCTCTCTGCTACATCTTCAAAATATTGTTGAAATTGAGATAAGCATTATTTTGGTAAACAAATCTATGTTGGCTTTTCTTATTAAAAGTTAATTTACATTTGTTGAAATGGCTGTTCATTTTGTCACAAATTACTTTTTCGAAGAGTTTCCTATCACTGAGGTTAAACTGTAATTTGCTGGGCTTAGCATTACATCCTGTTTTGAACAACATTGGAAATTTGAAATTGTTTCATCATTAAATACCCTTGAGCCTAAAGAAAGTTGGAAAATTATGACTAATGCCTCCACAATATCCATTCCTTCAGTATCCTTCAATTCATCTCATCCAGTTCTGGTGGCTTATCAATATTAAGTACAGACAACTTATTCAATACATCTTCCTTATTAATTTTAAATCCTTCAAGTGTCTGAACTGCCTCCTCTTCCGTTATGACTTAGGCAGCATCTTCCTCCTTGGTCAAAACACAGATGCAAAACTATTAATTTATCAACTCAGCACTGTCCCTGGCTCCATGCATAAATCCCCTTTTTGGTTCCTCATCCACTCCAAATTATCTATTTACCACTCTTTTAATATTTATAAAGCTAAATCCTTCCATCGGGGGAGGAATGCCCACAAAATGTCTTCAGTGGATGGAGACAATCTTGAGGAGTAGTGAGCAGTTTCATTACATATTACTTAGTCACCAATTACATGATGTCTGATACATATGATTCTCTCAAGAGATATAAGGCTATGGATAGCAGTAAATTCACATCACTGATCCTGAAACATTCTCAGCATTGGTAACACTCATAGAGCTCTAACAACTCTGGTTATGTATTAATTATATATAGCCTAAGGAAGAGAACTTATCTCCTGATGTCAGGTAATCCATTCAGGTACTGACTGCCTTATATAATATCTTCCACCAGGCCAAGTTTTTTATGGTTATTAAATTCTTAGCCTGGTTCAGACTGAGATGCTGGCTGGGAGAAGATTGGATTCAATGGGCAGAGAGAAGACTTTGTGGCATGGTAGTCAACGACAATGGTTTAAGTTTTCCAATTTTTTGAGATCATTCACAGAAACATCAAAACCAGGAATGAAAGTGAGACATTTGATCCTTTAAGCCTGCTCCACTATTCAATTTGATCACGGCTGGCGATCCAACTCAGCACCTTGTTCCTTCTTTCATCCTGTACCTTTGACCCCTTTAGCCACAAGATCCTAACTCCATCTAACTCATTCCTGAAAATATTCAATGTTTTGGCCTCAACTGCTTTTTGTAGTAGAGAATTCCACAGGCTCATCACTCTTTGGGTGAAGAAATGTCTCCTTATCTCAATCTTAAATGACCTACCCAATATTCTTAGGCTGTGATCCCTAGTTCTGGACTTCACAGTCATCAGGAACAGTCATCCTTCCTGCATTTATCCTGTCTAGTCCTGTATAATTTAATTCATTTCTGTGAGATCTCCTTAACTCTTCTCCTAACCAATCCAGCTTCTCTTCACACATCAGTCCTACCATCCCAGGATTCAACCTGGTAAAACTTTTGTTGTGCTCTCTCCATAGCTATAACATCCTGTCTCAGTGAAGACCAAAATTTCATACAATATTCTTGGTGTAACCTCACCAAGGCCCTGTACATTTGCAACGTGACATGTACTCAATTTCTTTCCCTGTGAAGACCAACATACCATTTGCCTTTTTCACCACCTGCTGCAAATGCTCACTTTACTTGATTTCTCATACCTCTGTCACTTTCCTCATGACTTGCTCTGACATCACACCGTACCACCTAATCCCCACACTTTAAACAAGCCCACTTCCTAACTCCTCACCAAATGGTATCTTTATCTCATCTCTGTTATGCAGCTCCACCTGTTTTCCCTCTCAGTCAACCTGTTAAATATGCATTTTACCACTCTGCCTTGGCCATTTTAAAAAGGAGAGTGCAGAACAAGATGGAGAGGTCAAGGGCCAATGGGGATTTAAACATGATGCCAGTGCAGAAGGAAGCACTGGAGATAAGCTGAGCCTGCAATGCCCTCAGCATTGACAAAGTCGGGTTGATTGATCTGCAGATTCGAGTAACTGATTTGAAATTAGGCAGCCACATCACCTCCTGAACCACTATCATCAATTATTTATCAGCCTGTTCAGATTTCCTAATTAACAAGGCCAAATCTTCATACTTTCTCTTTTCTGCAGGGCCAACATATAAAAGGAGCAAAATTTCTTACAGTGGAAGGCACCCTTCCTCCAGAAGAACTTTTCCTCCTAAGAATGCATGGCCACACCCAAAGACCGGCACATTGAGGAGGTGCCCTGGTCAGTGAGGTGAACTGGCATGTGGTGAGTCTCCTGCCACAAGTCAGCATCACTAGATAGGGCGACCTAGGCGAATATACAAATATATGATTCTTTTTCATTCTTGACTAGAACTTTTAAGAATATCTTAATTCATCCATTGTTCTGTAATCCTATCAGCTTTAGCTCTCACTCTAACAGGAACATAATTATTTGCATGGTTTTCTCAGGACAAAGGGAAGTTTCGGAGTTGGAGATAATTATTTTAAATTTCTAATTATATAATACCACATGTGCTGCATTGTTATGGAAATTGGCACTGCCGGAAATATTTCAAAGTTAGTAGGAACTGCAGATGCTGGAGAATCTGAGATAACAAGGTGTAGAACTGGATGAACACAGCAGGCCCGAAACGTCAGCCTTCCTGCTCCTCGGATGCTGCTTGGCCTGCTGTGTTCATCCAGCTGTACACAATATTTTAAAGTCTCAGTTTTCAAAAGGAGATTTAAACGACCATAGCAGCTCCACTAATTCCAACTGGTCAGCAGCAATCCGCAAACTGACTGGCCATCCAATCACCTGATCAAATAATGGTTCGGGATGGGAGTACAGTTTGGTGGGAGAGAGAGATTTTAAACTTCATTCATAATATGTGTGCAATAATTTCTTACCCATCCCCAGTTACAGAAGTAAGTAATATTAACTATTGTGTAATGCAAAGGACAAAAACCAGTATTTTTTCATATTTACTGTAACTATAATTCTTATCTATAATTTGTAATTATGATAAACTAGAAGTGAAACCAGAGTTAATCTTGAACCACCATGGAAATGAGGCAATTCTCATTATCATACAGCTGAGTTACAATTATTCCCAGGCCAGCTTCCTTAAAGAAAACTTCTTCATTTGTAATTACTTTTTAAAATACAGAATCGTTGCCTAAACAACATTTGACCCATTCAATCATTAAGTCCACTTGGTTTCAGAAAGAGAAATACTCATGAAAGGAGATATGTTTGGAAGAATTTACCCAAGAAGCTTGTTCTGATGAAAGATCAAAACGAATAAGGAACAGTGGCCCTTCCTTCTTATAGCAATCGAAAAACAACGCAGAAATACAATTACTTTATGCCATCAGACTCTCCATTATTATATAGTTTGCAACTGGAATCAGACAACAAGCAGGAAATCACAAAATTTCAAAAAGTCCCCCAAAATTTGCCCATTTCACATCACATTGATTAAAGCAAGAAATTTGTAATTTAAGTGAAAATGGAAGATCTGTTTTAATTCTGAGTAAATTGCAATTCAAAATGAGAGTTGTCAGATCTCTCCAATCAGCAGGAATAACAACATATAGCACCTAAATTGTAATATAATGCCCCAAAGCTGCATAGGGGTATTTTAGAGCAAATATATCAGGCAATATAACTAAATCTTTGGTTTTAAGTAGGTTTTAAGGAGCTTCTTGAAGGAGGAAAGAGAGGAAAAGAAATGGAGAGATTTAAGGAGGGACTTCCAAAGCTGAGAACTTCCATAACTGAAGACACAACCACAAATGGTGCAAGAATTAACATCAAGAGTACACAAGAGAGCAGAACTGGCAAGATTTCCGGGCCCTGGCAATCATGGGGCTAGAGGAGATTAGTGTAATTGGAGGGATGATGTCAAGTGAAATTTGAAAACAAGGATAACAATTTTAAAATTGGCACTTTGTTCAAACAGAGGCCAATGATGGACAGTGATCATATCTGTGATAGATGATAGATGATTCTTGTAGGTTAGGGTTCAGATACCAGAGCTTTCAACATCAGGTTTATGGAGTGCATTGAAATAGTTAAGAGAGGTAACAAAACATACAGCTAGGATTTCAAAGGTGGTTTAATGGATGGACTCACTGATAGGTCAAAGATGGTCTTAAAAATACTAGCATCATCACAGGATTGACTATGACATTAAGGTTGCAAACTACCTTGTTTGAGGCTCAGGCAGTTGTCAGGAACAGGGGAGGAGTCAATCTGTACAGAACTTTGGCTTTGTGCTAAAGTTTGTGATGGGAACCATAGAGAATGGCTTTAGTCATTCCAATATTTAATCAGAAGAGGTTCATCTTACCTAACGTTGGATGTGGGACAAGCAATCAAATAATTTAGCAATAGTCAGGAACGAAAAGACGTGAAGGTCAAGTTGAGTCAAGTGTCCCTGATGTACGTATGAAAACTAATCCTGGACTTTCAGTGATGGCACCAAGAGGAAAAATTGATGATAAATAGAAAGACTGTCAATGATATGAGACACTAGAGGCAACATTGTAAAAGTGGGAAGATATTCAGTTGTACATAATTCTCTGGTCATGGTTGGAAAGATAAGAATGAAAGAGAGTGAGTGCGGACCAACCTAACTGGTGAATGTAGACTGAAAGCAACAATGCTGACAATCACAGCAAGTCAGACAGCATTCTTGGAGAGACAGCAAGCTTACCTTTCAAGTCTAGATGACTCTGCATCAGAGTTGAAGTGAAGAGTGGAGGTGGAAACATTTATGCTATAGTTGGGCGGGTGGTGTGAGGGTGGTGAGTGTAGGGTGCTGGTGGAGAAAAAATGTTTATAGTTTATATCAAGTGATCAAACTGTAAGAATGGCAGAACAATGGTGTGTCTACCTGACAGACTTGAAGCAGCAGACGGTCCCACTGGAGTGGAGGGAGGAGATAGAGGTTATGAGAACAGAGAATGTATAGTTCAGATTAAGTGATCAAAATGTAAGAATGGCAGAACAATGGTGAATATTGAACTAGGGTGCATAGTTTATAAGAAGGTCTCCCACTGATGGCTGAGTTTGCGGAAGGATTTCTTCTGTCAGAGGGTCTTTCTTTCTTTGAAGTTCTCTTCCCTAGAGCAATAGAGCTGTGCCATTGTATATTCAAGTTAAAAAAATTTCAGAGTTAGAAATATTTTTCATTGAAAAGGGAGTCAAGTCTAAGATCTGAAGAAATAGAAACAGTAGCAGGCTATTTTATCCCTCAGGCTTGCTCAGGCTGACACATGTGAAGAAACTGAGGAATTCCTGCAGCAATCTCCTGGCACTGAGATGACTGACCTCCAATAGCCACAATCAACTTCCTTTGTGCTAAGTGTGACTTCAGCCAATCAATAGTTACCCCCAATTCCTATCAGTTTTGCTTGGGCTCTTGATGCCACACTGAGTGAAGTGCTTCATTGATATCAAGGGCTGCCATTCTTGTTATGTAGTTTTAAAAATAAATGTGCCAATCGTACATAAAGATTGGGGAGGCAGTAATATGGGTCCTTTATTTGAACCTAAGATTGTTCACAAATAGTGTTAACTGAAAATAAAATATAGTGCATTTTGTTGTTTAAGGACTTTAAGACCCTGGGGGAATCTTGCATTGATGTCCCGAAGTTGCCTCCTAACTGACTATAAATAACACAATGTGGATGGAATTAAGTTGGAGTGATGCAAGAAGCAGGTATAGAGGATAGGACCTCATAAAATGTTCAGTCAAAACATAAGAGCCCACTGTGTGAGAATCTGTTTATTGGCTTGGATAGAATGAGAGGTGATCTCATTGAAACTTATAGGATTCTTAACGGCCTTGACAAGACAAATCTTATAGAATGGTGAAGCAGGCTCAAGGGGCTGAATGGCCTACTCCTGTTCTTTTTTCTTATAGTCTTAAAAGTGTAACAGTAATGTTAGAGCCTGATATATCTCAGATTACCGTGTATATTTGTATTTAGAATAGTGCGAATTAAATAGAGATTAAAGCTTGAAGACAGCATTTGACATTGTCTTCTCTTCAACCAATCTGTCTTGAATCCAAATTATTGACTGTGGACATTAAAAAAAAAACCAGACTACATAGAAGGTGATGGCAGTGAACAGATTCACTAATGAAATCATTGTGGCAGTAGTGCAGATCAGGAACATACCTGAAATCATTTGGAGAAGATGAGAACTCCAAAATTAATTCTTTCAAAAATATAATTGGTACAGCTTTGGACCAGCTAGCAGCCAGAAGGTGCACTGAGCTGGATAGCTGCTGTAAAACAAGTGGGAAAAAGGAAGACCTGGAGACAGTCACCAGCAAATAAAACAGCAAGGGTGGAGGCGAAGAGAGAGATGCAGAGAGTAGCCACCAGATAAAATAGTACAAGAAGAGAAAAACACCCAGAATTGACTGCGTGGGAAAGCTGTGAGTCGATTGTTTGTTGATTGGCTGCTGATTATTGGAATTGTATTTCTTTTTTCACCGTTCACTCAGTGGAAGTGGGCACCATGTGTACAATGTAACAATAAGCTTCTTTGTGGCCCTGTGGGGATCATAATACAAATCCAGTTACCACCTCCTTTGTCAGGAATGCAGAAATCTACAGGTATTCAACCAGTTCATCAGCAGGAACCTTTACAGTTTGTATCAGAGATAAAAGGTACTACAGATGCTGGAGAATCCGAGATAACAAGCATGGGGCTGGATGAACACAGCAGGTCAAGCAGCATCATAGGAGCAGGAAAACTTGACGTTTCGGGCTGAGACACTTCATCAGAAATGGGGGAGGGGAAGAGGGTTCTGAAATAAATAGGGAGAGAGGGGGAGGCGGATAGAAGATGGATAGAGGAGAGGATAGGTGGAGAGGAGACGGACAAGTCAAAGAGGTGGGGATGGAGCCAGTAAAGGTGAGTGTAGGTAGTGGGGTAGGGAGGAGATAGGTCAGTCCAGGGAGGACGGACAGGTCAAGGGGGCGGGATGATGTTAGTAGATAGGAGATGGGGGTGTGGCTTGAGGTGAAAGGAAAAACAGGTTAGGGAGGTGAAGATGATCTGGGCTGGTTTTGGGATGCGGTTGGGGGAGGGGAGATTTTGAAGCTTGTGAAATCCACATTGATGCCATTGGGCTGCAGAGTTCCCAGGCTGAATATGATTTGCTGTTCCTGCAGTCTTCGGGTGGCATCACTGTGGCATTGCAGGAGGCCAAGGAAGGACATGTCATCTGAGGAATGGGAGGGGGAGTTGAAATGGTTCGCGACTGGGAGGTGCAGTTGTTTGTTCCGAACTGAGGGCAGGTGTTCTGCAAAGCGGTCCCCAAGCCTCCGCTTGGTTTCCCCGATGTAGAGGAAGCCACAATGGGTACAGCGGATGCAGTATACCACATTGGCAGATGTGCAGGTGAACATCTGCCTGATGTGGAAAGTCTTCTTGGGGCCTGGGATTGGGGTGAGGGAGGAGGTGTGGGGGCAGGTGTAGCATTTCCTGTGGTTACAAGCTTCAAAATCTCCCCTCCCCCAACCGCATCCCAAAACCAGCCCAGCTCATCTCCACCTCCCTAACCTGTTTTTCCTCTCACCCCAAGCCACACCCCCATCTCCTATCTACTAACATCATCCCACCTTTTTCTAATGAAGGGTTTAGGCCCGAAACGTCAAGTTTTCCTGCTCCTATGATGCTGCTTGACCTGCTGTGTTCATCCAGCCCCACGCTTGTTATCTCACCTTTACAGTTTGTGTAAGGTTAATATGTTGACTGTGCCTTATATCGCAAATAATCAAACTGTAGTGCGCATGGGCCTACGACGATCAGAAGCTCCTCTGTCTATAACTTCATCCATTAATTTTAGGTGCAATGGTGGCATGGAAATCAAATCCATTTGTGCTAATGTATATTTATGGGAATAGTTATGGGAAGCATGGGTATTGTATGAAAATGTTCATCAAGAATAGGTCCCAGTAATTCTGAATCTCTCAGTCATTCGTTAACATATGGCATCCAAAATCTTTATCTGACTTTTATAATGCAATATTTAATCAAGACGGTTATTAAATTGCAAGGAAAATAGAAAAAAAGATGTTTGATAAGAGATGCTGCACACATTTACGGTATAGGAGTTTCTACAGTTCATGGCTTAGACCTGAGTGCTATAAGTGATCAATTAAATCAATTAATCTCCATTTCTCCAGTTAAAGGTATATTAGATGCAATGAATGATGATACTCGGTGGTCAAGCAGAGAACATCTGGAAGAAACAGAAGGATTTTAGGAAAGGCACACAGACTGACATCTTAAGGTCCAGCAGATTAGTTATAAAATCAAGATTGATATTAAAATCATTAAGGAGCGTAGTTGTTAGGTCAATATCTTGAAGTGGAGTAACAATTACTGCCACCTGGGTTTGTGCTAGTTCACATCTTTTGTATACTTGGATATATTTTACTTTTATTATATGCTTCACCATTGGTGTCAGTAACAAATGCAGCGGCTGCTGAACGTAGAATTAGCTGGGTTATGACACAATTACCTTAAAACTGCAACGAGTATAGCATATGTTATTTTACAGTTATTGTCTTTATTGGCATGCATTGTACCCTATTTTGTTTCATGATTTGTTTACTGATCGTTATGTTGTAATTCATTAATTGATCGTCAGATTGTGAATACCACATTCATTTGATGCACTTTGTTTAAATTGTACATTGTGTAGCAATTCAACTTGGTATGAACCAATGTGTTGGAAATGACTTGTTGTACTTTTGTTACAGAGATAGTAGGAACTGCCGCTGCTGGAGAATCTGAGATAACAAGGTGTAGAGCTGGATGAACACAGCAGGCCAAGCAGCATCAGAGGAGTATCTGAAGAAGGGTCTAGACCTGAAACGTCAGCTTTCCTGCTCCTCTGATGCTGCTTGGCCTGCTGTGTTCATCCAGCTCCACACCTTGTTATACTTTTGTTTATTCATCATATGAAAAATAATGAAAAAGAGTAAGAACTGAGATACTGTAAACTTCAAAACTTTAAGAACTGTTCAGGGATTGAAAGAATCAACAAAAAGTCTTTCCTGAGATGCTAGGGACATGGAGAAACTGTTACAAAGGAATTAAAAGCATCATGCGAGTTAACCATCCTGGGAAGAAGGAATTTAAGTAACATAAAGAAGCTGTTTCCTGGGATAGAAGAGGTAACACTGCTTGATAACCTGCTGCCTCATAACAAATAGGCATTTAAGATTGCCTGCTGAAGGAATGTCCTGAAGTAAAGGGGTTAATTGCTGGAAAGTTATGTGTAAATAGACAGTTAACGCTGAATGTAACAAAGAATAACTTCTGATGAGAAGGCAAGATACAGACTTGATGACTTCATAAGTGTTATTAATGTTGTGGATGAACGGATCTTAAGGATCATGAATAATGTCGCATCAGAACCATCACAACATAGAAAGTTTTCAAAAGAAATCAACTTCAGGGTTCTTCAGTAGCAGAACTTTGAAGGACACCACTGTGCTAGAATTGAAATTGGGACTCATCCAAAGACAGACACTGTTCGTTGGAAATGTAGTTAAATTTGACTTTAATTTAGGAATAGCTAAGTTGAGTTGTGAGGCTTAATTTGCTTACTTGAGGAATCATATTTTGATTACTACGTGAAACAAAGTTTAAATAATTGTTTCAGTAATTGATTGTCATGAGATTTCTTAATAAGTTACCAAATTAAAGGTAGCTTGTAGTTATTTACACACAACAGTGGAATGAGCAGATAGCTTATAGATGAAGAAAAATGCACTTTGTACAAGGAACATAGAGAGATAGAATAAACTGAAGAGTACTATCCAAAATGGTGTGCGGGACCAGGGACACCTGGGTGTTTTTGCAATTATAGGTAGCAGGATGGTAGACAGAGTTATTAAAAATCATACTGTATGCTAGGCTAAATTAACAGAGGTGTAGAGTGCACAAGCAGGAAAGTTATACTGAACTAATATAAGGCACTGATTAGACCTCAGCTTCATATATCATTCTGGACACCAGAAAGGTGTCAATGCTTTGGAGAAAGTGTAGAATATGTTGATGAGGATGGTTCCAGGGATGAGATGCTTCAGTTATGAGGAAAGACTGGAGAAGTTGGAACTGTTTGTCTTGGAGAGCAGAAGGCCATGGTGAGAAACGATTGAAGGTTTCAAAATCTGGACAAGAGGATAGGGAGAAATGGTTCCTACTCACAAACACATCCAGACTGGGGGACACAGCTTTAAAGAGTTTTGCAAAACTGAGTGAGAGAAAACTTTTTCACTCAGCCAATAGTTAGGGTATGAAATTGTAGTGGAGGCAGGTTCAATTTAGGCATTCAAGAGAGCATTGTATAGTTATTTATATAAAATCAATGTAAAAGGTTATAGAGCAAAAGCAGGAGATTTTCACTGCATTAGAATGCTCAGAGAACCAATGCAGACATGATGAGTTGAATAGCTTCCTTCTGCACTGCAAAGATTCTTTGATTATGTGACTCTGAAGGAGAAACCTCTGAACAGAAAATGCCTGCAGAGAAACCATCAAAGACAGTGGTAAGCCAGTAAAATGTTTTCACAGGCAGTAAGAGGGACAACAACTTTTTAAGGGAAAAGGAAAGAGCAGTGAGATCAGTAGAAGCCCAAGAGCAATAAAGTAGAGAAATGCAGCTCAAGTACCCAAGAAAAGTGGCTGTTTGCTGGATACCCAAAGCCGATTCTAATTCATAACTAGGGTGGGAAGTGGAACAGAAACGATTATAACAGTTTTCATTTTCATTTAACAGTTCTGGAACCATAGAAACATATAAAATAGGAGCAGGAGTAGGCCATTCAAGTCTGGTCCACCAAACAATATTGTAAAGCTGATCACTGAGCTCAATAACCCTAATCCCACCCTCCTCCTGCATCCCTTGATCCCTTTGGCCACCAGAGTTATATCTACCTTCTTCTTGAAATATATAGTGTTCTGGCCTAAACCACTTTCTGTTTGTAGTGGATTGTACAGTCTCATCCCTCTGGTTTACCCATTATCCTTAAACTATGACCCCTAGTCATAGACTCCCCCAAGAAAATTTATTCCACAGCAAATTTGACAACAAATAACTTCAGAAACATTCTTCGGAATCAGGCATAAGGTAAATCATTTGGGGGAAAAATATTCTAGTTTTCAATGTTTAAGCCTTAATGGAGAATTTAATTAAACCTTTATCATTCTGATAGTTTAGAGAAAAAGATAAGTTCTTTTTCAGTAATTAAGAAGCTTTATCAAGATTAATTGTTAAAAATTGGCAATGGAGACAAAAAGAAAGAGTGCACATCTGATCATGGACTGTTGAATTTGTTGTAATAATAGCTGAGATGTAGAATAATTGTTGTGAATGATGTCATGCCAGGCATCTTTGGTACAGTTAATAAATGAATGGATCCGATTTATTAAAACTATTTTGAGAAAGCTCCTATCCACAGATCTTCGAGAAATCTTCACCCATCTTGGAAAAGGAATATTTTCAGTGCAGAAAGAGGCCAGTTATCTTGCACCGACCCTCCAAAGAGCATTCTACCTAGGCCGAGCTGCTCAGCCACGCAGACATGGGGAGAAGGTGCAAACTCCACGCAGAGAGTCACCCAAGGCTGCAATTGAACCCGGGTTCCTGTTGCTGTGATGCAGCAGTGCTACCCAGTGTTACAATTGCAGCTGTTAAAAATGGACTTTTTAATATAAAGTTCAGATTTCCTTCATCAATATGACATCTTCATAAAAATAAGTGAAAATTCATTTGGGGTAACGCGATAGCTCAGTGGGTAGCACTGGTTATCACTGAGTAAGTATCATTTGTTAGCACTGTTGATAACACCTTCGATCATTGTGGAGATGATCAAGAGTGGACTGATGGTGTAGTAAATGATCAAATTTTATTTGTCCTGCATTTGTAGACAGGACATACCTAGACAATTTTCTGTATTGTTGGATAGATGCCAGTGTAATTAATGAACTGGAATAGATTGGACAGGGAGCAGCTAATTCTGGAATAATATTGTCAGAATGTTTGCAAATGTATCAGCCTTGCCTTCTATACTGAAATACTGGGCTCCCACATTATTGAGAAAAAAGATATTTGTAGTTTTTCCCTGGTTAGTAGTTTGGTTGTCTACCACCATTTACAACATGATAAGGTTAAAAGATCATTGGGTTTCTTTATTCTTTCATGGACTGTGGCTAGGCCAGCATTTATTATTCATTGTTAATTACCCTAAGAAGGTGCTGATGAGCTGGTTTCTTGAACTGTGGTAGGTCTTGCAATTTAGGTACTGCCACAGTTGTACTAGGAAGGGGAGTTCCAGGATTTTTAACCAGCAACAGTGAAGGAGGGTTGATATATTTCCAAGTCAGGATGATGTGAGACTTCGAGAGGAACTTGCAGGTGGTGGTGTTTCCCTGTACATGCTGTGTTTATCCTTCTAGGTGGTAGAGGCTGCAAATTTAAATGGTATTATTGGAAATCCTTGGGTGAATTGCTACAGTGCATCATATTGATGATGCACAGTCTTGCCATTCTGTGTTGATGGTGAAGGCAGTGAATGTTGAAGGTGATGACTGGGCTGCTTTGTCTGGGATGGTGTCCAATTTCTTCAGTGTTGCTGAAACTGCAGCCATCCATGCAACCGGCGACTAGTCCATCACTCTCCTGACTTTTTCAGGAAAACTACATAACTTTAATTTCATTTTTGTGCTCTAAGAAGAGGGACAGATGGTTTAATTTTAATTTTAGAATTGTTCTTATGAGTTCAATGCAATAATGCTGTTTCCTTTAGCATCGGCCAAAATATTGAATGTTTTCAAGTACTAATTCTTGGAGCTAAGGGGAACAAAGGGTATAGGGAGAAAGCAGGAACAGGGTACTGAGTTGAATGATAAGCCATGATCATTATGAATGGCGGACCAGGAAAAGCTGAGTAGCCTATTTATGTTCCTATTTTCAATGTTTCTATGTTTCATTTGGTTTAAGCGGAATGATGTGCTTAGGCAGTTAGGCAGTATAAACCTTGTCCATAATACAGTATGGACCCCTGTATAAGTGTTCAAACACACCCACCCTTGCACAGTTCCATACCATTACCTGATCCCAACTATCCCACTACTGTGTTCTGTTCGACATCAGCTACAATTTATTTTGTTGATGTTTCTTCCCAATAATACAAGTTGCTTGGCTGAACAATTGCTGCAACCGTTCCCACAGATTACCAGTGAATTTATATTTCTTCACCTCTCATGTCTGCTGGAATGACTAGTAGTAGGAGGTCCATTTGATCCTGCTTGCCGCTCGGTCATTAGGAGACTACCATCTCCCTTTAGATTTCAGTTTCCGCATGTTCATAAGGATCAAAGACAACACCTTACTCCATTTTTGAGGTTGACTCACAGGTTCCTTCTGCAGGGCTATTTTAATGGTCCTGTTCATATGCTCCACTCTTCCCAAAGATTGAAGTATGAGGAACACATGCCATTTACTTTCTATCCCAGAAACCTTAAGGTAGTTTCCATCACCTGTTCCATAAAATGACTTCCCTGATTCAATTACACTTCATCTCGAAAACTTCAGGCAAACTTCATCTCGAAAACACTTTCTTATGAGTGTTCTTGCCATCTACTCAGCAGTAACCAACCTACAAGGGAAAGCCGACACCCACTTTGTGGAATTTCCAACAATACCAGGCAATACTTGTTCCCATTTTTTGTTGCTATCAATGGACCAATGAGATTGATTTGAATGCAATGCCATTGCCCTTCCACCTGTCGGGTCACTCACAATTTGACCAGGGTGTTCATGGCGTCTTGAGTTTTTCTGTAGATAGACAAAGCATCCTTTCACATTGGACTCCAGGTCCAACTTCATTTCTGACCACCATCCCACCTGCCTAATATGTCCCCAAGTTCTCTTATTTCCTGAATATCCTGCACCAGGATTTCCAAGAGCCAATTTCATTAGCTACTGTTGGTAACCACCAGGCACCAACCACTTGTCTCTCTTGAATAATATGCCTTCCTTCTCCATGATATCACTAGCCTGCTATAGCCCTTCCAAATTCTTTCTCAATTAGTCATAGTCATAGAGTAATACAGCATGGAAAAAGGCCCTTTGGCCCAAACTGGTCTACGCTGATTATGGTGCCCACTCAGCTAGTTCCAATTGCCTGCATATCCCTCTCAAACCTGCCCATCCATGTACCTATCCAAATTTTGTTTAAATTTTGCTGTTTTACCTGCCTCAACCACATTTTCTAGCAGCTTATTCCATACACGCACCACTCTCTGTGTGAAGAAGTTTCCCCTCAGGCCCTTCTTAAATGTCCGCGCTCTCACCTTTAACCTATGCCCTCTAGTTTTCCTCCATAGAGACTTATTCACTGCTATGTTGTGAGCAGTGAACTAATATGCTCCTAACACCCAAACAGCTGGCTATCCCCATTTTGTTAATATACATTCCTATTGAGTCTCTAGGAGTCCCACCTTAAACAAGGTTTTGATATTTCTCCCATCAGCAAATCACCTGTGAAATCTTGCAGTTGGCACAGTCATCCCTTGAAAGAGGTAATCCCAGTAGTTTCAATAAATGGATCACTGTGTGTGTTGTTGGAGTCCACTAAATATGCTTCCTGTTCCCCACCTACATATATATGGACATGGGTCTTCCTCATTCATCGTGCTCTATCAGGCCCAGGTATTCAGGATTTAGTGTATGGCTATGATGCTGTGACATGTTTAGCCCATTTTCGTTCATAAAAATTCAACAGATTGATCCTGAGTTCTGAGAGCTGGATCAAACAGACTGCTCAGAAATTGAATCAAAGCCAATTTTTAAACGATATACCAAAAAGTCCAAAAAGTAGTCTGTCAGTCATTCAGTCATGTGTGAACTAGAGAATAGAGATGAGAGTGTAAACTCTCTTATAAAAAATTTTGACAAATCTGAGTTTAGGAAATTCATACACTTGCCACAAAGTTAAAGGAGTAATAAGTTTGCAGATTGTTTAAGGTGTCTTCGTGGGGAATACCAGCTGGAGAAAAGAGCATGAAGTGATCAAACAGAAATTATCAACAAGGACATCAGTTGCAGCTGTAACAAGTATGAGCGAGAAACCTTGCTGTGAAGGTAGCAACAAACCTTTGGTGTTTGGTTTTGGTCTTTGTAAGAATATCACTGGGGTAAAAACAACAGTGTGAGGTTTCCTTTTCTGGCGTGTGGAATGGAGTTTTGACAACCTTTTGACAAGTGAGGTTCATATTGCCTTTCTTATTCAATAAATAGTTTATTCTTTATTTTAGAAGTACACTGACAGACTGTTGCAAATGTGTTCAGTAAATGATTTCCACTGTTTAAAAAAATACAAATTTAAGGACAGTCAAGCCAGGTTTCACTCAGAGATCTGTATTAATATCAACTAGCATTATAACAGCTTGTAGCTTGTAGACAGCAGGCAGGCTTTGGGGAGACATGAGATGAGTTACTCACTGGAGAATTCTTAGCTTCTGACCAGCCCTTGCAGCCATCTTATTTATATGACTTGTTATGTTTACTTTCTGGTCAATGGTAACCTGCAGAATATTGATAATGAGAATTCAGCTATCGTGGTTGTGGAATTGCTTAGTTCTGCTTTATCACACGCTGCTTCAGCTGTTTTGCATTTAAGTATTGTGCGTTGTATCTTTACCAGGTTGACGCTTCAGTCTTAGATATGCTTGGTGCTGCACTCTTCATGGAAACACGCTTAGTCCCTCAGCTAAATGACAATGGTACAGTTGGGAAATGCCATTAGGTTACAGATTATGACTGAACACAATTCTGTTGCTGCTGATGGCCCACAGCATCTCACGGATATCCAACTATGAGAAGCTAAACCTGTTCAAAACCTATCCTATTTAGCACCTCAGTAGTGTAGCACAGTATGATACATGGTATCCTCCTTGTGAATATGAATGAATGGCCTCCTCATATATTACAATGACTCGATGACTAAGGGTACATTGTACTGTTTAACAAGCTGTCTTTTGAATGGGAAGTTAATGCAGCAACCTTTTTAGGCACTTATTAGAAAATCTGGCAGTAGCTTGAAATAGCACAATGCGGTTCTCCCTGGTATCCCTCAGTCAAATTCACATACATGGGCTATCTACTTGTTGCAGGAACCTGTTGAGGTAAATTGACTGTGGCACCTCCTCTAATACAATAATGAGTTCAACTGAAAAGGAAACATCTTTGGCTGTGCAGCACTTTCAGAAATCCTGATATTATGATCGACTCAGTATAAATATAAGTTCTGTTTTTGCTTCTCCATAGCCACGTCACATCAGGTACCTCTCCCCATCTGTAAAACAGCGGCAGACTTCGCATGTGCCTTGAATTAAAGTTTCAAACTCTAAACAAACTAATGGAATACAAAGGTGCTGCACTGCACAACAAAACCTTCCTACTTGCTCTAAACATCATCCTTGCTGGTCAGCCGACCAACGTTGAAATTCCCACTTCTTGGATTTAAAGCTTTGCTGGAGATTTCACTTGCAATGGGAAGAAAGAAGATTTTAAGTTTAAAATTAGCTTACCTTAGAAATATGACTTAATGAATCAAAGGATGATACAGTAATAGGGTTATTTACTGTACTAGAGGAGACTGTGCAGCTCTCTGCCTCCATTCAGGCTCTCCACAGAGAAATCTGACCAATTCATTTTTGTCCCTGCATCTTTGCAGACTTTTTTCCTTCAATTTCCTTCCAAAATCATTGTCTCTGCTTCCATCACCATCATAAGCAACAGGCTCCATGTCTTTACCACTTGCTGCAGAAGAAAGCTCCTTTTCATGTTAATTTTTCCTCACTTGCCCAAAATCTTAAAACTATGTCCTTTAGTCTTTGTGCCATCAGTTAATAGGAATGTTCTTTCCTTGCTTATATTATCCAAACTGTATTAATCTTACACACATTGATAAAACCTCCCCTCAATCTCCTTTGCAGCAAGGAGAACATCTGCTGCTTTTCCACAATATCTATTAGCATACTTGGGTTGTAGATTTTTAGTTATAGATTTAATTATTCTTGTTAATTTTACATGCATTGTGGTCACTGCTGGACAGGTCAGTATTTATTGCCCATCTGCAATTGCCCTGAAGAAGGTGATGGTGAGTTGCCTTCTTGAACTATAGCAGTCCTTCTGGTGTTACCCACAATGCTGTTAGGATTTTCAAGATTTTGACACAGCAATAGTGAAGGAACCATATGGTGTTCGCATTCACCTGTTGTTCATGCCTGCTAACTGGTAGAGGTGATGGGTTTCAAAGTTGCTGTTGGAGCAGCATTGATGAGTTACTGCAGCTCATCTTGTAGATAGTACCCACTGCAGCCACTTTGTATCAGTGGTGGAGTGAGTTCATGTTGGATGTATGGATGCCAATCTGTTACAAAGTTATCTGGAATATTCATGAACTGGAAGGCAGGAAATTAGAAAATTGTCGGTAAAAATGATTGTGGCGAAAGGAGTGCCGTGGTCCCTTTAAGAGCTTGTGCTTCGTCTGCGCTTGCAAGTTTATAAAGGCAGGTGCACAGAGAGTGCCTGAATGGAAACATTTTGTATAGAACAGCCAAGCAGCATTTTTTCCAAGACACCAAGTTTCAATTTGGCCAATTAACTTAAACAAAGCACCCATATACAGAAAGCCAGTTGAATTTAAATCTGATGGTGTTGACAACCTGAAACCAATCATATTATAAGAATTTAATTATGTCATTACGGGTATATAAGGTGAGGGCATTTGGAAAATTGGGGAGAGCTGATTGCTATCTGTCAGAGTTAGTGCCATCCAGCTCTCAGGGAAAGGCCATCTCATTAATCAAAGGTACCACAGTATTCTAGCTCAAAGTCCTCATTGAAGAAATTAGAGATAAAACATCCCTGACAGCAGGATTAGTGGAAGAAAAGTGGTTGTGAAGAGACTGGAGGCAACAGAATATTCCAGAAGACAGTCTGTGTGAACTTGGAGAGATTAAGTTATAATTTATTGCTTCTTATTAATTTTCTTTATATTAGTGGGGCTTGTCTTTATTTAAATAGCATTCCAGTAGAATTTAGACCAGTTAGGGAGCAGTTGGTAGTCTAAAGGGGAATGGTTGGTTTGTTAGTAATTTTGTTAATTTGTTCATTATTGGGTTAAATAAATCAATTGTTTCTTGATACTTGTAAAGTGGAGATCATGGATTTTATTTCTTTTAACCATTCTTTTAATAGATTGTGAGGGGAAAGGCAAGCTTTTCTGGGTATTTCAGGGGTAATTATTAGAAGGGAACCTCTAATCCCTTCATAGCAGATTGGAGCTTGTATTTTAGTTTAACTGTCAGAGGGGTTTGGCCATTCCCCCATTGTAACACAGTCACATGGAATATGCTGCTGTTGTCAAGTTTCTCTGGTGTTGCTTTCATTCAGGTAAGTGAATAGTATCCATCACACTCCTGACTCTCAAGCCTTATAAATGGTGGACAAGGTTTGGGGAGTCAGGAGGTGAGTTAGTCACTGTGGGATCCTTGCCTGTGACCTGTCTTGTAGCCACTGTAGTTAGTCTAGTTCCATTTCTGGTCAATAGTAATCCCCAAAATGTGGATATTGAGGTCTTCAGTCATGGTTAGATTCTCCCTTGCTGGAGATGGTCACTTCCTTTCACTTGTATGATGTGAATGCTGTTTACCACATATCAGACTAAGCCTGGATATCATTCCAGGTCTTGCTGCATGTGGAAGCAGGCTGCTTCAGTATGTCAGGAATCACAAATGATGCTGACCATGATACAATCATCAGTGAGCATTGCCACTTTTGACTGCACACCGAAGGGAAGTTCACTAATGAAGCAGCTGAAGTTGTGTGGGCTAGAACACTGCCTTGAGGATCTCCTGCACTAATGTATTTGAATGGTAGGGCCCACCTGATTTAGTTTGGAAGAGGAAAACCAGACTAACAAGTGTAACTAGAAGAAACTCTTAAATTGAACAAGGAATGTTTTACTTAATGTTAGCAATTTGGTATTGATTATATCAACATGATGCACATTGCTATAGAGACTCTGAAGAGAACCAACTTTTGGGTTTCAGTCCTTTGATATGCTCAGCCACTCTGCCCACAAACCCTTATGACATTAGCATAGTAGGTAGTGCTTATGGCACTCCTAAGTTTCAAACCCTTCAGACCCTTTCAAGCCCACACACACACCAGGTCCCCTCAAGATTTCTGTCAGTTTGAGTATATTTGTTGCTGCATATAATTACATTTCCCACAACACCCCTCCCAAGTTTCTAACTACAAATTCAGGCCATCCGGACGTTTTGCTATTCTCTCAGAATGAATTCTCCTCAAACTGATCAATCATGATGTCATTGAATAGTTGAGCTGGCTTGGTGGGTTGAATGTTCAGTTCCTGCTCCTAATTTGGATGCTTGAATTTATAGTCCTTTTCCAGTTTTGCTGAGAAAACAGGGGTAATGCTCTTGAAGTAGCAAATTCACTTTTCTTCAAAATATTAATTCTTCTGGAATTTTCTCCTTGTGGTATGGGGACCCTGCTTAGAATTCAAATCCACAATGCTGCTACTATGTGGTGTTTGACCTGAACTGCTTGCAAATCATGGTATCTGACAATTCTGCCAGAATGCACTGGGCAAGGGTTTGATGTAGCTTGCTACTACCAATCATCCTTTGACTATTTTGTGTCTTAATTGTATTTAACTATCAGTGGCAGAGGATACACCATTCAAACTTACTGTCCCATGTATAGGTATTAATGATTTCATCATCCAAAGTAAAAGCAACTATATCTGAGATCACATTACTGTGACAAGTTACAACATGCAGTGTAGAATCATAGAAACTGAGTAGAGGTTGGTCATTTTGCCCGTTGAGACCACTTTGTCAACCAATAAGATTGTGGCCAATTTTCTATCTTCATGTCATATATCTCTCCATACCTCTTGATGCTTTTAATATCTAAAAATGTATCAGTCTCTTTCTTGGATATACTCAGTGACCCTTCTGAAGTAGCAAATTCCACAGGTTGACCACCCTCGGTGTTATAGTGAACAAGTGCAACTCGACAAACATCTTCCTTTTTTATGAACAGACAAGAAAAACATTGTGTGCATTATTTGGAGCTACAAGTTACTTAATGGTAATTATCAATAACAAAAGTGATCACTCTTGAACAAAAACTAGTCAGTCATTCTATCAAATGCACTATCAAGGACTTGTTATCCAGAATAGCAAAGTATATTTACAAAAACATTGAAAATTGTGTTCGAGTTACTTGAAGGTGTAAAACAATTTTTTACTCCAAGAATGAAGAGATGAACAATGTATTTATTCAGTGGTGCTCTGCTAAATAATTCACTTGTGACTTACAGTTTTGAGTATGAAGTGATAATCTTTTGGAATGTAAACACAAATTTTAAACTTTAGCACAAAATAATCAAATCAGTGATAAATATCTTTGACAGAAGTAGATAACAGCATTTTTTCTAAGCAGAAAAAAAACTTCATAACTGGAAAGTCTGGTTGTATAACAATTTTATGGATGGATTTGTGTGAAGATCTTTTATTTCCTTTTATGCCGTGCAGCCAGAAGTCAAAGTAGTTTCACTTAAAGGATGTAGTAAATCCTAATGCTTGTTGATGATTGACACAGAAATAATAGACATTTAATGACAAATGCTGGTTGGAGCTGTATCTGACATATAGAAAGATGGTCGTGGTTGTTGGAGGTCTGTCATCTCAGCTCCAGGACATCTCTGCTGGAGTTCCTCATGGTAGTATCCTAGGCCTAATCATCTTCAGCTGCTTCATCAATGACCATCCCTCCATCATAAGGACAGAAGTAGCTATGTTCGCGGATGACTGTATAATGTTCAGCACCATTTTCAACTCCTCAGATACTGAAGCAGTTCATGTCCAAATGCAACAAGATCTGGACAATATCTAGGCTTGGGCTGACAAGTAACAAGTAACATTAACGCCACATAGCTGTCAGGAGCTTACCATCTCCAATCAGAGTCAATCTAACCACCACCCCTTGACATGCAATGGTGTTATAATAACTGAAACCCCAATTATCAACATCCTGCCATTTATCACTGACCATAAACTCAACTGGACTCACCAGATAAATACAGTAGCTACAAGAGCAGGTCAAAGACTAGGAAATCTATTGCAATTAACTCACCTCCTGACTCCTCAACCTGCTCACCATGTATAAAACACAAGTCAGGAGTGTGATGGAACACTCCCCACTTATGTGGATGTGTTCAACTTCAACCACACTCAAGAAGCTTGCTGCCATTCAGGACAAAGAAGCTCAGTAGCAGCAGTGTGTACGATCTACAAGATGCACTGCAGAAAATCACCAAAGATCCTTAGACAGCACCTTCCAAACTCACAACCACTTCCATCCACAAGGACAAGGGCAGCAGATATATGGGAACACCTGCAAAGTTCCCTGCTCAGCCACGCACCATCCTGACTTGGAAATGTATCACTGTTCCTTCTCTGTCGCTGGGTCAAAATCCTGAAATTCTTTCCCTCATGGCATTGTGGGTTTGCCTTCAGCACATGGTCTGTACTGGTTCAAGAAGGCAGCTCACCCCTGCCTTCTCAAAGGCAACTAGGGACAAGTAATAAATGCTGGCCAACAAACAATGTCCACATCCCATTAGTGAAAAAATAAAAGTTAATACTGAAGCAAAAAGAAATTTTGTTATTCTGAACGGAATCCTGTTTGGTTTTCCCGTGCAAATTCTGCTTCTCATCAAGAAATACAATACTGAATGCAGACTCTACTTCTCTCCACATTTGGATGTCAATTTACAGTTCAAATTAATTATTTTGTTCGCAGCTGTCTCTGCTTCACACTGCCATTGGGCTGAGGAGAGAAATCATGGGCACCGGTGCATTTGCTGTTCCTTGGCCCCTTATCCCCCATCTGCTCAGCCAGCACACTGTTAGTCTGTGCATGTGCAGATACTCCATTTAGGAACTGTAAGAGACCTGTTGCAACTAAAATATTCATTTAATCTCCAGTATCTATTCATTCAGTTCATGAATTTGGATAATGCAAGTTGGGTGTCACAATATCTTACAAAACAACCCACGACAAATATCAGAGACAAAAAGCAGCATTTCAAGTCAAGTGGAACCATTCTGAGGAAGGGTCACTCCACCCAAAACATTAACGCTGATTCCTCGCCACAGATGCTGCCAGACCTGCTGAGCTTTTCCAGCAATCTCTACTTTTGCCTTTGATTTACAGCATCCGCAATCCTTTCACTTTGCATGACAACAAATATCTTTCACAGAAACTGAAACTCACTGTTCTTAAATTGCAAATGGCATCAAAAACCTAATTGGCAGGAGAGGAGAGTGGTTTGGGTGGATATGGAAATGGGATAATAGTACCATTCAGGCACTTGCTAGTTTCTCTCACCTTGTCCTCCAGAGTTCAACCAGTTCTGAAGAGTGAAGCAAGTATCCACCACCACCACAACATCCAGCAGGAACAAAACCATCTATGAGACAAGCGTGGAAGGAGAGCCTGGAGAATCCGAGCCATCCTTCACACACAATGATCATTGTTGTTCTGGCAGTGACCCCTGTTTCAGCTACAGCATGGGCTCCCAGTGTTTTTACCTTATGGGGCCTCACTTAGACACACTGTCTATCTGCGGAAGCAGCTAACTCTGAACAGAGGTTAATGATCCCACAACCAACAGAGCAGGTCAAAGCTCTGCAGTCATGCCACACATGGTTTTAAAGGATGAGGCAAGTAGATAACTGCCAGAAGGTGCAGGCTCCATTAACATTCCTCAGCTTTATGAGCTGAAAACTTAAAAGCTATTCTCGGGTGTAACCTTGTGTAAATATAGATTCAAATTCATATTGAAATAAATACCAATGCACATGGGTTTGTTGGAGGATCTTTAACCCATATAACTTTCAAAAATTAAACATTCATTACAAGATCACATGTAAATTTGGGCTATGCAGAATTTCAGTAAAATAGCATCAAAATTTAAAATGTTGCTGTAAAATCAATTGGATCAACTGATAAATCTCACATGGTCTGTATCTTTCATCTCAATACACAGGGAAAAATTACAAACGCAGGCAACCTAGACCTTTGCTGCACACTTAACAAGAGCAATTTAACACAAAAGTAAGGAGTAAAAACAGAAATTGATGCAAAATCTCAGCAGCTCCAGCAGCATTTGTGGAGAGAAATCAGAGTTAACACTTCAGGTTCCGGGAGCCTTCTTCACAAGAAGGGCCTGAAGAAGACTCCCTGGACACAAAACGTTAATTCCGATTTCTCTCCACAAATGCTGCTCGACCTGCTGAGATTTTCCAGCAATTTCTGTTTTCGTTTCAGATTCCGAGCATCCACAGTACTTTTGGTTTCGTTAAAAGTAAGGAGGTTATGTTTCAACAAGCACAGAAAATGCTGGAGAAACTCAACAAGTCTTGCGCATTGGTGGAGAGAGAAACAAAGTTAATGTTTTGACTCTAGTAAGACTCTGGAAATGAAAAGGGTGGGAAGATGTGCTTTTTAAATATTTTGTACAGAGGTGAAGAGGGAGTGAGGAAGTGTAGCGGTAAAGTGCAAAAGACAAAGTGGTTGGTAATAGTGGTGAAAGAGAATAAAAGATATAAAATGGGTATAATTAAGAGGAATGTCAGCTAGACACAAACAAGACAAGGGGAGGAGATGGGGAAATAATATAAGAAACTGTCAGAGTGTAAGAAAAATGCAGATCGGATCTCATAAGGGCAGGCTCTGGAAGTATGGAATTCAATACTGAGTCCGAGAGCTTGTAAAGTTCGTAAGTGGAAAGTGAGATGTTGTACCCCAAGCTTTGGTAGAACTTTGTAGTTGGCATCAGACAGAACTGTTAACAAGAGGGCAAGATGGTTGAGAGAAATGGTAAGCAACTGAAAGGTTGGGGTTATTGATGGTGTGGACAGAGTGGAGGTGTTCTGTAAAGTGGTCACCCAGTCTGTTATTGTAATGGAGTCTGTTTTGTGACTAGTGAATGCAACAGCCTAGACTTTTTTTTTTCTTTATTCATTCACGGGATGAGGGCATCACTGGCTAAGCAGCATTTATTGCCCATCCTTAATTGCCCAGAAGGTAGTTAAGAGTCGACCACATTGCTGTGGGCCTGGAGTCACATGTAGGCCAGACCAGGTAAGGATGGCAGTTTCCTTCTCTAAAGGACATTAGTGAATCAGATGGGGTTTTCACAACAATCGATAATGGGTTCATGGTCATCATTAGACTCTTAATTCCAGATATTCATTGAATTCAAATTCCACCATCTGCTGTGGCAGGATTCGAACCTGGGTCCCTAGAGTGTTACCTGTGTCTCCAGATTAACAGTCCAGCAATAGTACCACTAGGCCATCGCCTCCCTCCAATCGAGAGAAGCACAAGCCAAATGCAGCTTCACCTGGAAGATGTATTTTGGGGCCTTGATAATGAGAGAGGTGGTGAATGGGCGAGTGTTAACCTTCTACAATCATGTGAAGGTACCATGAAAAGGTGTTAGATGTAATGAAGTGGACCAGGGTGTCATGGAGGTAATGGTTCCTGCGGAATGCTGTTAGTAGAGGAGTGAGGACAATGTTTATGATGGCAGCATCCTGCTGAAAGCAATGAATTGTGCTGAGGTTGATCCTGAGAATGTGAAGATTATTGGGGTTGAATATGGAGACGAGGGAAACTTAACAGTAATGGGAGGACACAGGGTGAAGTTAAAAGTATAAGATGTGACACAATTAGCTGAGAACCACAGTGAGAGAGGGACCTTTGGCTGAGGAAAAAGAAGGTCATGTCAGACGTGGCTTGGTAGAAAGTAGCATCAACTGAAACAGTTTAAATGATAGTGGAGAAAATGGGAAAATGGAATGGAATCCTTGCAGCAAGCAGAGTGTGGGGAGATGTCATCAAAGAAACTGGAGAGGGTCAATGAGCTTGTGATGGATATTAGTGAATAGCCCATCCCAGAAATACATACAGTGAAGTCAAGGGAGCGGAGAATCAAAGAGGGGCAGGTGAAAATGAGAGAAGGATGGAAATTGGAAACAAAGCCAGTGGAGTTTTCCAATTCCAGATGAGAGCAGGAAGCAGCACTGAAGACATCAACAATGAATTGGAAAAATGGTTGTGGGTGGGTGTCTGGCTCAGACTGAAATGAAGAAAGCTCCACATACCACGCAAGAGTCAAGTATAGCTGCAAGCCATGCAGGTACCCATGGCCACATCTTTGAGTTGGAGAAAATGAGATGCGTGAAAGGAGAAATTGTTTAAAGTGAGAATGAGATCAGGCAGATGAAGGAGGGTGGTGGTAGATGGAGACTGTGCAGGCCTGTTATCAAGGAAGAAATAGAAAGTCTCCAGACCATCATGTTGAGGAATGAACATGGAGAATTATGGCACATCCATGGTGAAGAGGAGGTGATTAGAGCTGAAAACCAAAACCAACATAAACCATCAGAGAATCATGCAGGCAAGTAGTGAGAGATTGAACAAGAGTGGCTAAGCAGACTCAAGATAGGAATAAATAAGTTAATTGCATAAGAACATTCTGAGTCAATAGGTCTGTCAAGGCAGTCCTATTTGTAGATTTTGGTCCGGTGTTGGAAGTGGACCATGTGGGGTTGGGGATATGAGGTGAGAAGCTGTGGAGGGGAGGTCTTCAGTGCAGGTAAGGTCAATGTCAGACATGAAACAACAGCCTGACATTCAGTGTTAGGTCAGGATTTAAGGGGAGATAGGAGGACGTGTCTGAGAGTGCTGAGCTTCCACCAGGTAGAGTCCAGCAAGCCAGGTGACAACACCACCACTCTTATGGGCAGGTTTGAACATAGAACATAGGACATAGAGCATAGAACAGTAAAGCACAGTACAGGCCATTCGGCCCACGATGTTGTGCCGAAATTTTACCCTAACCCTAAGGTCTATTGAACCTTCACCCCTACCTTATACTACCATCCATATGCCTATCTAATAGCCGCTTAAATGCCCCTAATGGGGCCGACTTCACAACCCTCTCCGGCAATGTATTCCACGCCCCTACCACTCTCTGAGTAAAGAACCTACCTCTGATGTCTCCCCATGTCTACCTCCATTCACTTTAAAACTGTGCCCCCTCGTAATGGCTACCTCCACCTTAGGAAAAAGTCTCTGGCTGTCCACTCTGTCTATACCTCTGATCATTTTGTACACCTCTATCAAGTCACCTCTCATCCTTTGTCGTTCTAAAGAGAAAAGCCCTAGCTGTCTCAACCTTTCCTCGTAAGACCTTCCCTCCATTCCAGGCAATATCCTGGTAAATCTCCTCTGCACCTTTTCCAATGCTTTCACATTTTTCTAGTAATGAGGGGACCAGAACTGGACACGATACTCCAGATGTGGCCAACCCAGGCTTTTATATAGCTGGAGCATAACATCACGGCTCTTGAACTCAAACCCTCTATTAATGAAAGCCAACACACCATACGCCTTCTTAACAACTCTATCCACCTGGGTGGCAGCTTTCAGGGAACTGTGGACAAGAACCCCAAGATCCATCTGCTCCTCCACACTGCCAAGAATCTTTCTGTTAACCCTGTGTTCTGTTTTCAAGTTTTTCCTTCCAAAATGAATCACCTCACACTTTTCAGGGTTAAACTCCAGCTGCCACTTCTCAGCCCAGCTCTGCATCCTATCAATGTCCCTTTGTAACCTAGAACAGCCCTCCACACTATCCACAACTGGACCCACCTTTGTATCATCCGCGAACTTACTAATCCACCCTTCCACTCCTCCATCCAAATCATTTACAAAAATCACAAATAGAAGAGGACCCAGAACAGATCCTTGTGGTACACCACTCATGACTGAGCACCATGTTGAATATTTTCCGTCCACTACCACCCTTTGTCTTCTAAGAGTCAGCCAATTCTGAATCCAATCTGCCACATTTCCCCCTATCCAATGCCTCCTTACTTTCTGCATGTGCTTACCATGGGAAACCTTATCAAATGCCTTGCTTAAATCCATGTATAATCCACTGCTCTACCTTCATCCACATGTTTGGTCACCTCTTCAAAGAACTCAAAAAGGTTTGTGAGGCATGATCTACCCCTCACAAATCCATGCTGACTCTCACAAATCAAACTGTGCCTATCCAAGTGATCATAAATCCTGTCTCTCAGAGCCCTTTCCAATAATTTGCCCACCACTGAAGTAAGACTAACTGGCTTGTAATTTCCGGGGTTATCCCTATTCCCTTTTTCAAACAAGGGAATGATGTTTGCCACTCTCCAATCTTCTGGCACTATACCTGTGGACAGTGAGGACGAAAAGATCATCGCCAAAGGCTCTGTGATTTCACCCCTCGCTTCCCATAGAATCCTTGGATAAATCCCATCAGGCCCGGGGGATTTATCTGTCTTGAAGTTCCTCAAAATTCCTAGTACATCTTCTTTACTAACAGCAACCTCCACTAGCCTACCAGCCTGTTTCACGCTATCTTCCTCGAGAACTAGGTCCCTCTCAGTTGTGAATGCTGAAGAAAAGTATTCATTAAGGACCTCTCCTATCTCTTTAGGCTCCGTGCACAAATTCCCTTCACAATCCTTGATCGGCCCTACCCTTTCTCTGGTCATTCTTTTATTCCTCAAGTCCGTGTAAGGAGCCTTGGAGTTTTCCTTGATCCTATCTGCCAAGGTTTTCTCATGACCCCTTATAGCTCTCCTAAGCCCTTTCTTCAGCTTCTTCCTGGCTAACCTGTATCCCTCTAGAGCCTTTTCCAATCCTTGTTTCCTAAGCCTTATATAAGCCTCCTTCTTCCTCTTAAACAGTCGTTCGACCTCTCTTGAGAACCAAGGCTCCCTCACTCGACCGCATCTTCTCTGCCTGCTAGGGATAAACATATCGAGCACACGCAGCATGCATTCCTTAAACAATCTCCACATTTCTATAGTGCTCTTCCCTGACAGCGTCTGTTCCCATTTTATGTTACCCAGTTCTTGCCTAACAGAATTATAATTACCCTTCCCCCAATTATAAACCTTACCCTGCTGTATGTACCTATCATTTTCCATGACTATTGTAAAAGTAACAGAGTTATGATCGCTACCGCCAAAATGCTCTCCTACCAATAGGTCTGGCACTTGGTCCGTTTCATTGCCAAGCACCAAATCCAAAGTGCCCTCTCCTCATGTTGGTCTATCTACACACTGTGTCAGGAATCCTTCCTGAATGTACTGGACAAAATCCGTTCCATCTAAACTATTAGAACTAAAAAGTTTCCAATCAATATTTGGAAAGTTGAAGTCACCCATGACTACAACCCTGTGACTTCTGCACCTTTCCAGTATCTGCCTCCCAATCCGCTCCTCTACTTCCCTGCAACTATTAGGGGGTCTGTAAAAAAACCCCAACAAAGTGACTGCTCCTTTCTTGTTCCTGACGTCAACCCAAACTGACTCTGCAGACATATCATTCTCGAACTGCCTTTCAGTAGCTGCTATACTAGCCCTGACTAGTAATACCACTCCCCTGCCGCTTTTACCACCCTCTCTATTTCTTTTAGAGCGTCTAAATCCCAGAACTTCAACAACCATTCCTGTCCCTGAGTTACCCAAGTTTCTATAATGGCCACAACATTGTAGTTCCAAGTACTGACCCATGCTCTAAGTTCATCCGCTTTATTTCTGATACTTTGGCATTGAAATATACACACTTCAAACCATCCCTGTGTCCACAATTTCGCTCCATCGACCGCATTTCTTTATTAACAAATTCACTCCCTGTTGTGTCTGTTGGAAGGCTGAATACCTCATCCTCTGAATTACAAATCCGGTTCCCCATCCCCTGCCAATCTAGTTTAAACTATCCCGTATAACTTGAGCAAACCTCCCTCCCAGGATATTTGTGCCCTTCCAGTTCAGGTGCAACCCGTCCTTACCGTACAGGTCCCACCTTCCCCAGAATGTGCTCCATTTATCCACATAATGGAAGCCCTGCCTCCTACACCAGCCCTGTAGCCACATGTTTAGCTGCACTCTCTCCCTATTTCTTACCTCATTATCACGTGGCACTGGTAGTAATCCAGAGACAACTACCCTGTTTGTCCTGGACTTCAGCTTCCCATCTAACTCCCTGCACTTGTTTTTCACATTCTCAGTCCTTTTTCTACCTACATCATTGGTACCAATGTGTACCATGACTGCTGGTTGCTCACCCTCCCCCTTAAGGATCTTGAAGATACGATCTGAAATGTCACGGACCCTGGCAAATGAGAGGCAACATACCAGCCATTTGCGTCCACAGAACCGCCTGTCTGTGCCTCTTCCTATTGAATCCCCCACTACAATTGCACTCCTATTCTCCCCCCTTCCCTTCTGTGCCGCAGGGCCAGACTCAGTGCCAGCGACCTGTCGGCTATGGCCTTCCCCTGGTAGGTCGTCCCCCTCAACAGTATCCAAAACAGTATACTTATTATTGAGGGGAACGGCCACAGGGGATCCCTGCACTGTCTGCCTATTCCCTTTCCCCCACCTGACAGTCACCCAGCTACCTTTTTCCTGTACCTTGGGTGTGACCACCTCTTTATAACTCCTCTCTATCACCCCCTCACCTCCCGAATGATCCGGAGTTCATCCAGCTCTAGCTCCAGTTCCCTAACATGGTTTTTAAGGAGCTGGAGTTGGGTGCTCTTCTCGCAGGTGAAGTCAGAGGGGACACCAGCAGTGACCCTTACCTCCCACATCCTGCAAGAGGAGCATGCAACTGCCCTAGCTTCCACTCTCTCTTCACTAGGTTTCCAGAAGAATAACAAAAAGCCTTACCTTACCGACACTGCAGACAGTCTTTTTTTTTGGTTAGAGGAGGAGGATGGGTGGGAGACACTAAACGTGTAGTGTTTCGGGTTTAGCCAATGCCCGAATATATTAGTTCATTCCCTGGCTCACGTTCCCTGCACTCCCACTGCTGAAAGCAAGAAGGCCGCTGCTGCACAAGATAAGTTTTTATAAGGAAAAAGCTTACCTTCCTGATGGCACCCCGGCTCGCGTTCTCAGCACTCCTGCCTCTGAAAGCAACTTTGACAACAACGTCAGGACTGGAGCTGCTTCTATTATATGGGGCATTAGTGAGACTACAACATGAATACTGTAAGTAGTTTAGACCTTCTAATTTAAAGAAGAATGTGCAATGAGATGCTGCCAGACCTGCTGAGCTTTTCCAGCAATCTCTATTTTTGTTTGCGCAGTGGGCGGATGGACTTATGAGGGAAGATTCAATAGACAAGCTTGTTTTCACTTGAGTTCAGAAGAGTCGCAAGTGATTTGACTGAGGTTTAAGAAAGGGGCAATGTGGAAAGAATGCTCATTCTGTGTGTTCTTCCAGAGCTGGGGTATACTGTTCTGAAATTAGGACAGTGACAAGGGGAAAATGTTTCTCTCAAATGCATGTGTGACTTCAGAGTTTATGTATGCAATTTTGGTCTCCTAATTTAACTCTCTGCTTCAGATTGCAGTGTCGGGGTGCTGTCATTGAACCTATTCAAAATCTAGCTGATATCATCTTTCTGTAAGTAGCTGCAATGGTAACTTGTGATCAGGAGGAGGTCATTTAGCCCCTCAACTATTCAATGCAATCATGCCCTGATCTGTCATTTATCACCATATTCCCATTTGTGCTACACGTCCCTTAATAATTTTGGTTCACAAAATTTTATCAATTACAGATTTACAATGAACTGTTGATACAGATAGTTTCCATTTGTGGAGAAATGCCCCATACCTTTGTCGCCATTGTTTATCACCCTGGACTATCCAATCAATGCAAATGTGCTTGCATGTTCATGGGGCATTTGAAAATCTGATTTCACCCCCAGTATCACCCCTGAACTCCAGTGTTTTGACCTTGTATATCACCACACAGGCATCTTATTAACCTGGTGAAACAGCTCGCTATGGACAGAACTGAATGGTCCCGCAACTCTGCAGTCCTGTCACATTTATGTGAAAAAGAAAGGAGGAAATAAACAACCATCTGAAGGAGGAGGGTCCATGGACAAACTCCTTCTCTCTCAGCTGAGCAAATGAAAAGTATTCTCGAGTCTAATCTTACTTAGCCATGTTTCCAACCTCATATGGAAGTAAATGCCAAAGGTCATGGGTTTTTGGCTTCACATGAAGCTTTACTCCACGTGGCATTCAAAAATGAAATGTGCATTACAAGATGAAAGATCATTTTGAAGTTAAATCACAAGTAAAATAGTATTAATGACATCTTAATCAGTGCTACTGTAAAATCAACACGTTATAACTGATAACTTTCATGTAGTCAGTGTGTTATATCTCAGTAAGTTACCATTAATTAATGTTTAGTCATTTGGGAGGAATCTTCTTCAATAACTGACTACGTCATCTTGACTGCAGTGTTATGTAGAAGGAGAGAGACTCCTGTATAACTAGGTTTGACCTCAGTCTCCCCTTGTATTTGTCTCTGGAGTCAGCACTGGGCCCTTTTCCTGGTTCATCACATAATTGATTAACAAATATTTTATTCTTATTTCCCTATCCCATTGTCTGTAAAATCCCTCGGACATATTCCATTTTGCTACGCTATTACAAACTTTATTGTTACCTAATTCTCTGATGAATTAATTTGTTCTCCAAATCCTACTTTCATGTATGTCATACTTCAGTTTATTAACTATATCCTTGTTTCCTATAATTACAATTCTTTGGATGTTAAATGTCTTTATGACTTTCAAAGAAGTCTATTGCTTCAAATATTTGATTAGCATAACCCAGCTTTCTTTATTCATGTGATTTCAAAGAGCTTTGCTCAATGGCTCCAATAATAAAATTTTATTTACCAAATCCTGGTTTTACTGATAAACCAATACTTCTGTCTTTCACTGTCCAATTATAACTCCCAAAAAAGCTTACCATTCAAAATGTTTGAAGTCTTCTGGACCCTACAGCAACCATTTGATTAGGGCATGGAGCTGCACATCACTGAGCAAAAAAGGAATAGTATGTGCAGCGTTAGAATGGATTCAAAAGACTGAAAGAATGCATAGGTATAAATATGTGAAGATGAGATATGAGATAAAAGGTACTGCGGATGCTGGAGAATCCGAGATAACAAGCATGGGGCTAGATGAACACAGCAGGTCAAGCAGCATCATAGGAGCAGGAAAACTTGACGTTTCGGGCCTAAACCCTTCATCAGAAATGGGGGAGGGGAAGAGGGTTCTGAAATAAATAGGGAGAGAGGGGGAGGCGGATAGAGGATGGATAGAGGAGAGGATAGGTGGAGAGGAGGCAGACAAGTCGAAGAGGCGGGGATGGAGCCAGTAAAGGTGAGTGTAGGTAGGGGGGTGGGGAGGAGATAGGTCAGTCCAGGGAGGACGGACAGGTCAAGGGGGCAGGATGATGTTAGTAGATAGGAGATGGGGGTGTGATAGTTTAGACCGTACCTAACGCAACATTTATGCCAGAAACTAACCAATGTGTCATTATTATCTTTACCAGTATTTAATATTAGTGTATGATAAATACTTTGAAGTCTTGCTTCTACTGTGAACTGAGAGTGTGGTATCAAAACAGATGATAAGAGTTTCAAAGCTGACTGCTCCTTGACTGCAATGGTGATGTTTAATTATCATTACCACTGTGTTATTTAGTACTGTCTCACTCTGTAGTAAATTTGGCACAGATAACTGTATCAGTGTGCAGCCCCTGAGCTCCCTAGAGGCAATGTTTAGATCTGCATGGTACAAACCACCACTTTTCAGGTTGTAGAATGTTGCAGAAATTAAAAGCCCACGTATTTAATCAGATCATGAATTATTTAGTGCACTATATGAAAAAAAATGTATTTGTTAAGAATTAGGCAATAAACTGTAATCATCACACAGCTGAGAGTTTGGGGTCAATCACATGGTCAGAGTGGAAGAAGTGTCCCGTAAAATGGTCACCCAGTCTGTTTCTGGTCTTTGTAGAATGCTGTGGTAGAAGGTGAGGATGATGGTTTTGATAGAGTTAACCTGTTGGAGGTAGTGGAATTGATGGATGTGAAGATTATGGGGGTGGAAGGTGAAGACAAGGGAAACCCAACTGTTGTTTTGGATGGGATGGCATGGGTGAAGTTAAGTGTAGGACAAGTGTCAGACTTAGCTGTCAACTACAATGGAGGGGCAATCCTTGGTTGAGGAAAAAGAAGGTCTTGTTGGAAGTGACTTGGTGGAATTTTTAAGTTTACAAAAATTGAATGGGACTACCATAGTGTTAAGGGCTTGGATGGGAGGAATTTGTTAAGGAGACTTAGGAAACCTTTCTCAATCAATATGTAGATTGTCCTTCCAGAGAAGGGACAAAACTCAACTTCCTCTTGGGAAATAAGACAGGGCAATTTACTCAGGTATTAGAGGGGGAGCACGTTAGGATTAGTGGCTATAATTATATAGTTGTAAAATAGTTATGGAAAAGGAAAAGGAAAAGATCTGGTCCACACGTTAAAGTTCTAAATTGGGTTAAGGCCAATTTTGATGGTATTAGACGGGAAAGTTGATTGACAGAGGCTGTCTTCAGGTAAAGTGATGACTGGCAAGTGGGAAACTCTCAAAACTGAAAGATTGAGAGTTCAAGGCCAGCAAGTTCCTGTTAGTGTGAAGGGTAAGGAGTAGGCAGGTGTAAGGAACATTGGATGGTGAGAGACATTGAGCTGGGATCAAGCAAATCCCTTGAGGAATATGGAGGTGTAGGAGTGCTCTTTAAAGGGAAATAAGGATGGCAAAAAGGGGACATGAGATAGCTATAGCAGAAAAAGTAAAGGAGAATCAACGAGATTCTACTAGAATACTAAAAGCAAAAGAATAACTAGAGACAGCATAGAGTTGAAGTAATGCCATAAAGGCCAGTATCCTGTCACCAAGTGACCCTTTATTTAGTATTAGAATCCCTACAGTGTGGGAACAGGCCCTTTGGCCCGACAAGTCCACACTGACCCTTGGAATATCCCACCCAGACCCATCCCCCTATAACCCACACACCCCTGAACACTATGGGCAATTTAGCATGGCCAATCCACCTAGCCTGCACATCTTTGGACTGTGGGAGGAAACCGGAGCACCCGGAGGAAACCCACGCAGACACAGGGAGAATGTGCAAACTCTGCACAGACAGTCACCTGAGGCTGGAATTGAACCCAGGTCCCTGGTGCTGTGAGGCTGCAGTGCCAACCACTGAGCCACAGTGCTGCCCTAAATGTACATAGTAAATGACACTGACCCATGTAGCTCAGAGCCCCTCCTAGGCTGAGCAGAACCCCTGACACTCCTCAGAGGTGTCTTTGCTGTTAGGCAGAGGAGAAAGAACCCAGAGGTTCTGATAGCCTTGCCGGATGTTCTGAAGGTCTGGGTATGTTTTGCTTGTGCCCCGTTTGTGAGGTTGCTGCTTTCATGTGGTCCATATGCTTGTTCAGGACCGCCTCACCCACCTAAACTTTGTATGTCACAGTATCTGACCACACATCAACCATGCCTCTTACCCATGCAGGACCATTCCCATGGTTTCGCCATCAAACTTCGTCCCCTGAAGTAAACTGCCTCTCTCTCTTAGTGGAGTCTTGTGTCTGGCATTGGCATTCCTCATGCTGTTTTACCCTCACCCGAGTCCAGGAACATCAGATTTAATCTGGCGTGGAGTCTTCTCCACAACAGCAACCCTGCTGGAGCTGTCCCTGTTACAGGAGGTGTAGTCCTATAACCAAACAGGAACAGGAGCAGTTTGGTAGGCTATTTCTTTAAGCCTGCTTTCAAAGTTTGGACTGCTGTTTCCGCCAAACCATTGGATGATGTATGGTGTGGAGCTGTCCATACATGTTGCATGCCATTCAACTTTAGGAAATACTCAATTTCCCTGCCAGTAAATGATGGCCTGTTGTTTGTGACCAACACCTCCAGGAGGCCATGAATTGCAAAAGATGCTCACAACTTTTCAATCAGCGTCCCCATGTTTGATGGGTGAACTCCTTGCACGTCCAACCACTTTGAATGGGTGTCCACAATGACTAAGAACATAAAGCTCACGAAAGGACTGACATAGTCGATGTGTAACGGAGTCCGGAATTCACCCAGCCAATCCGATGAATGTGGGCGAGTTCTGGCAGTAATTTCTGTCCTTGTGGGCGCTCTGGGCACTGCCCCACCAACGTGGCTGTGTTGGCATCCAATCCTAGCCACCAGACATGACTTCTCATCAACATCTTCATTTTGAAAATCCCTGGATGACCCTTGTGGAGTTCAGCCAGCATTGGGTAGTGACCTTTGCTCGGGACAATTACTCTTCCCTCCATAATGACATGCTGTCCTCTATGGAGATCTGGTCTCGAAAGGTTTCAATTCTGGTTGTGATGGCCCTTTTGTTTTCCCCATCGCCACCAGTTGTTTTACTTTTGCCAGTACTGAATCATTTGTATCCACTGTCTGACATTGTCAAATGTGACTTGAAGGGTATCTAGGAAGTTTAAAACCAGAACGGACTCTTCTAGTGGTGTCACCAGCCATGGTTTATCTGCCATTGAGAGGCAGCTCAAGCCATCTGCATTTGCTACTTGGCCTTCCAGATGGTGTTCTAACTTGTAAGTATGTACAATGAGAATAAGAGCCCACTACTGAATTTATGATACTGAAGCTATGGACGGCACGGCCCTAACCTCTTTAAGTAGCCCGAAAGGGGGGGCTTTGTGCTCTGGTATTAATACAAATTTACACTCGTAAAGGCAATGGTGGAACTTTCTCCCACCAAAGATGACTGTCAAATCTTCCTTCTCTTCGTTTGGCATCAGTCAAAGTCCAAGAAACATACCCTATCGGGAGTTCCTCTCTGCTGGGCCACAGGTGAGCCAACATTAGCCCGATACAGGGGAGTGCATCACATGTCAGCACCACATTTTGCTTGGGATCATAATGAGCCAAACCTTAGATGACGATAGCTGCTTCTTCGCTTCCCTAAAGGCTACATTTTGGCTACAAGACCATTTCTGAAAAACTTGCGGCTCCTTAATTAGGAATTCACTCAGGCAGCCATTTTCTAATTAAAAAATGCTGAGTCAATAAAGTCGAATCTTTCTTGTCCAATTTTGTCACATTAAGCTTTTACTACAGTCAGTGGTAACTGAACCAGCTGCTTCTCATAAGAGACCGGAACTGAAGTTGGACCCTTAATCTGTAGGGGTTTCTCGGTATATATTCCTAACCTCGCCAAAGTCTTACCCAAACTTGAGGATTGGAGTCCAGAGCGAATTTTGACAAAGATTGATTCCACAATCACTAAAATAGCCATGCTGATATCAGCCTCCAATAAAACTGGGTAACCATTTAACCAGATGTTTTGTTGATTGGTACTGATTTGGATGTTATTAAGGAACTTAACTGTTCCAAACCAGCTGGAGGTGGACTTTCCAGGGTGTGCATTCTCCTGGATACCAGCCTGTGAGTTCTGTTACTCAATTCAGGCCAGATGGGACTCCTTTGCTGCCTTGAGTCCACACAGCAGCAGCAATGGTCTGCTGGCCTGGAACCTCGAGGAAATTTTAACTGTTTAGCTGAGGCTTGAGTTTGTTTTGGGAAGTTGCTGTAGGAGACAAAGGGTGATAGTGGAAGGCTGTTGTTCAAACCGCAGCCTACGACCAGTGGGTGTGCCGCAAGGATCAGTGCTGGGTCCGCTGTCGTTTATCATGTGTATTAATGATTTGGATGAGAATATAGGAGGCATAGTCAATAATGTTGCAGATGACACCAAAATTGGTCGTACAGAATGCACAATGGAGAAGGGTATCTAAAAATACAACGTGACCTTGATCTTGATCAATTGGGCTAGTGGGCCAAGGAATTGCGGATGGAGTTTAATTTAAATGAATGCAAGGTATTGCATTTTGGTAAGACAAACCAGAGCAGGACCTACGCTGTTAATGGTGGAGCCCTGGGAAATGTTGACAAACAGAGAGACCTGGAGGTTCAGGTAGATAGTGCCTTCAAAGTGGCATCACTGGTAGACAGAGTGATGAAAAAGGTGTTTGGCACACTTGCCTTCATCAGTCAGAGCACTGAATACAGGATGTGGGATGTCATGTTACAGCTGTACAAAACATTGGTAAGGCCACTTTTTTTTTTAATAGAATCCCTACAGTGTGGAAACAGGCCCTTCAGCCCAACAAGTCCACACCGAACCTCAGAGCATCCCACCCAGACACATCCCCCCCAATCTACACCTCCCTGAACACTACAGGCAATTTAGCATAGCCAATCAACCTAACCTGCACATCTTTGGACTGTGGGGGAAACCGGAGCACAGAAGGAAATCCATACAGACACAGGGAGAATGTGCAAACTCCACACAGACAGTCACTCGAGGCTGGAATCAAACCCGGGTCTCTGGTGCTGTGAGGCAGCTGTGCTAACCACTGTGCCACCATGCCACCCAGGAGTACTGCAGCGTACTGTGCTCAGTTCTGGTTGCCCTGCCAGAAGAAGGATGTTTTCAGCTGGAAAGTGTGCAAAAATGATTTAAAAGGATGTTGCTGAGACTGGAAGGTTTGAGTTATAGGGAGAGGCTGGATAGAATGGGATGTTTTTCCCTGAAGTTTGAGGGGTGAATTTATAGACGTTTATAAAATCATGGGGGCACAGATAAGGTGTATAGCCAAAGTATTTTCCCTAGAGTAAAGGAGTCCAAAATTAGAGGGAATAGGCTTAAGGTGAGAGAGGAAAGATTTCTAAGGGACCTGAGAAGCAATATTTTCACACAGAAGGTGTTGCATATATGGAACGAGCTGCCAGAGGTAGTGGTAGATGCGGGTGCAATTACAACATTTAAAGACATTTGGACAGTTACGTGGATAGGAAAGGTTTAGAGGGATATAAGCCAAACACATATGGAGTATTCTGCTTGCAAACGGTCCAAGGTCCCACGCTTGCATCTTGTCATGGGATGGATAAACAGGGCAGACCATGATCCTACAACATGGCTGTGAGATACTGAGACCTTTACTTGATTGGATAAAAGCCTGTTCAGATGAGCTGAGTATTTGTATTTGGATTGGATTAGACTGTATGATTTTCTTTGTTTGGTGGAGAAGTGTCTTTTTCTCAGAAACCTCCGCACTGGTTTAAAGCAACAAACTCTTCGCCGACTGAAGCAAACCTTGGATGTCGAGTGACACATTTGGTCTTGCAGACCCATCACAGAGTAATCAATCATTAACTGACTACCTAATTCATATCTGATTTCTACATCACACCATCTGTTCAACCTCACAGATATAATCCATTTGCCTCCACCGTTCCAAGACTTATTGACACCTAATTGCTGTTAATTATTGACTTCATCTATTATCAAATCCTATACTCTTGTAATTACAGACTTTATTTTCTTGCCCGTATCTTGGTTTCCTGCAATTACAAACACTTTTGGCTTTCATCTGTCCGACTCACAAGGATGTGTAGTCCTCAAAACGATCTATAAGCAGCAACCAGATACATTTTTTCCACATTGCTTCTAGACCTTCAGGAGCCTGGAGCAACCTTGTCATATGTCATGGTGCTAGACAACACTGAGTTTAAATAACAGTGTATGGGTGAAGTTAGAATGGACAGGAAATGTTGAGAGTGCATTTGCACATGAACAAAGACAAACTGGTTCTTATAACATTAACTATAAGATCAGGGCCTGGAATATTTATGATTACCGTATACAAGAGTATTTAGTATTAATGTACAATAAGGAGCATTACTTTGAAATCTAAACCCTGAAGACAATCCTTGACTTTGCCTTCTCTTCAACCAAGTCAGACTTGACTCTCTAAGTAAATAATTGCAAAGGTAAGTGGCAGGTCAGATGATTGAATGGAACACAAGGAAGAGTAGAGAATGCCTAAATGTTTGATTGTAGGAAGAAAATAGTATCTGAGGAAAACAAGATGTGTGTGTCACTGGTTCACCCACCATTTATTGCCTAGGGGACAGTTAAGAGGTAACAACCTCACTGTGGTGGGTCTGGAGTCACATGTAAGCCAGACAAAGTAGTGATGGCAGATTCCCTTCTTTAAACGGGACATCAGTGAACCAGATGGGATTTTATGACAATTGACAATGGTCGCCATTAGGCTAGCTTCTTATTTCGAGTTTTTTTTATATATTGAATTCAAATTTCACCGACTGCCATGTTGTGATTCGAACCAAGGTCCCCAGCACATTAACCTGGGGTTCTGGATTATTAGTCCAGTGACATCACCACCACTGTCAAGGCAGCTTGTTCATGCCATCATCTGGCCTCTCCTTTTACAGGTATTAGAAAAGAAATGGACAAGTAAAGTGAGTGATGGTCTGCTGGATAGTGACAATAGGAAGTTAACATGAAATAATAAGGAAATGACAGACAAGATGAACACTTTTTTCATTCTGTTTTCACTCTACAGGATATTAAAAAATATTCTAGTAATAGCTATGAATCAGGACATGGAAGAGATAGAGAAATTACAATTATGAGGAAAGGACTTAAGAAACTGATCAAGCTGCTGGTTCTGGATCCAGATGGACTTCATTCCTGAATCTTTAAAGAGGTTGCAAATGAGGCAGGAAATTCATTGGTGTTAATTTTGCAAAACTTCCTTGATTAAGGAAAAGTGCCTTCATACTGGAAAGTAGCAAAGGTAACCCCTCTAAACAAGTGGGAGGCCTGCAGAAAACAGGAAACTATAGGCCAGTTAGCTTGATATTTGTAATGAAAAAGGTTTTACTTCAGTAGAGAACGATTGTAAAATTCAGAATGTGAGAGATCATATGACACCAGGTTATAGTCCAATTTGACCTTTGATATATTTTTTTCTTTAATGCTTATTTTTTCATGAAGTTAGCAGATTCAATCGTGGCCAATTTGACTTCATCCCATTGTGTCAATGTAATTCTCACAGCACAACAGGAAGAACTGTAGTCATAATATATAGCCAAAAATTAATGAGTTACACCGTCACTTCAATTATTTCAGTCTTTATTACATCTAAAATAAGAGAGTGTCCAGGTAAATGATCTTGGTTGTTGGTGATCAGTAGACTGCAACAGTTCAAGAAGGCACTTCAGAAACTTTCCAAGCTTCTTTTACCAGTGTTTTAAAGCCAACAGTCTCTACCATCTCAGCCAACTCCCTCCTGACTGGATATCAAAGTGCTTGATGAGAAGACAGGAACAGTGATAGTGATTTTAGGGACATTATTTGTATGGTATGACTCCATATGTACGACTATGTTAGGTTGTTGCTTGACTAGTATGTGAGACAGCTCTTCTAATTTTGACCAAGCCTTCAGATGTTAATAAGGAAATATTTGCAAGGTCAACAAGGTCGAGTTTGAATAGAATAGAATCCCTACTGTATGAAAGCAGGCCATTTGGCCCAACAAGTCTACACTGATCACCTAAAGAGAATCCTATCCTTTCCCTGTAACCCATGACTAACACACCTAGTCTACACATCCCTGAACACTATGTGCAATTTAGCATGGTCAGTCCACCTAACTTGCATATCTTTGGACTGTGGGAGGAAACCGGAGCTCATTTCAGCCATTGTAGTCTTTGATGCAATCATTCAGTCCTGTGATCTTCTTTACCCTATGATGTTGATACATAGCCAGATTCTAAATGAGGCCTCACACTTAAAATGCATTGTCTGACCTGGGATGTCACCTCTGGTATACTGAGGGAATTGATAAAACCTTTAGTTATCTTGGGGCAGTGACTTGAAAGAAATTTGGGAATTTGCATACTAATCCTATCTAACTGGTTAAAGATTGAACAACTGTCTTAGGTTAGTTCAGCACCGCATCAGTTCTTTGACCCTTTGATCTTTGGCTCAAAAATTCTGTGTCCGATGTCACCTCTCTCACGGACACCTGATGAAGGAGTGAGACTTCAAATGCTTGTGTCTCCAAATAAACCTGCTGGACCATAACCTGGTGTCATGTAATTTTTGAACTTATTTACCCTATGTTATTTTGCTTGTAACTCTGATCGTAAACTAGAGATTATTAATCCACCAGGGGAAGGAAAAATGTACCAACTTATTACTTCAGTTGCAGGAACTGACTACATGACTGATATTTATTAGATGCATAGGACAGAAGAAGTTTGCTGGCAGTAGAGAATGGTAGCCACAGAGAATAGGTGTTAGACTGTCCATTTTACCTCTCTGTTGAGCAATTTCTCATACTAGCTCTGTATTAGAGAAGTTGGTTGGGGCCAATGCAAGACTAAGCTTCAGATGAAACAGGATCAGGAACCCACTGCTTGCTTTCTAGATTCCAGTATTCCCTTACCCTCCATCTGCAATTCCACCAATGCCCACTCCATTGTCAGCCTGGACCCTCTGAAGAAGGGTCCTGACCCGAAACATCAGCTTTCCTGCTCCTCTGATGCTGCTTGGTCTGCTGTGTTCATCCAGCTGTACACCTTGTTATCTGTGAATTAGATTTGTTGTGGAGACCAGAATTGCACACAGCATCCTTTTGGCTCTCAGCATCCCAGTGAATTCTGTAACATTTAGCACATCAGTAGCTCTAACTGAAATACACCCCATTACTGTGCTCCCCGCACACTTCACATGGTCAAATTCATAGGAAACACTACATCGCAGCTTCGTCACTACAGCAAGCAGAAATTATATGTTTCGCAATGGCACTGCTCCAAACACATATATTCACTATATTCTCACCTTCTTTTAATATGTCGTCACTCAATTTATCTTCAGATTGCCTAGTTTTGTTGTCATTTAGCCATCTCCCTCTTCTTTAAAATGTGTTCATTTAACAAGTCTGTCATTGTCTTACCTTCAATTCCAGCAGTGTCTGTGTCTGCCTTTACTGAGCTCACATCAACTTCCACCACACTTTCCTTCTGAATACATCAAAAAGAACTTTACCTGCTAGCCTGACGTTTTATTTATACATTTAGTTGTCACAATTTCTGTTGTTTCAACACAGTTTTGCTAGAAGACAATATTATACTTTCCTTACATTTTTGATGTATTTAACATGATATTGTACCTTACCTTATTGCCAAATGAAACTAGTGAAATTTAGTTCTTTTAAAGATTTGTACTGGTTTAATAACCATTATTTTATTTAAAATATCCTTGTTTTTAGGTTTCACCCCCTACAGAACAGTAGGAGTTACCAAAGATGCTTCCTTATTACCCACACATAGTCAGCTTCCCTAAACACTCAGTCATGAGTTTTATGGAATTTTGATGTTCCTGTTCTCATTACTCCTGTAATTTCTCTCGAATCCCCGTGTAAAATTTGCAACTTGATTTAATTTCAAAATTTATGGCAAGGTTTAATAGGTAATTTATCAAATTCATTTGGAAACAAGACTGAAACAAAATTGAAACAAAGAACACTGAATACTGGAGATCTGAAACAAAATGAGAAATCATTGACAGAACTCAGCAGGTTTGGCAGCATCTGTGGGAAGAAAACAGAGTTAATGTTTCGAGTCCACTCACTCTTCTAAATTAATGAAAAGTCACTGGATTTGAAATGTTAACCCTGCTTTTTTCCCACAGATGCTTCCAAATCTGCTGAGTTTTGCCAGCAATTTCTGCCTTTTGCTGCAAATCCCAACTATCTTCTCTTGGACAATTGAGTCAAAAGTTGCCGTTGTGTATCTGCATCAATGTAGTTCACTGTAACTTTACAAGTCCAATCACATGACATAATCATGAAATCAATGTCCATTTTTTTCAGGAAACAACCTGGTCCAGCCTTGCTGCCTGTAGAGTAAACATCTCCATAATAAAGCTGCTGCCACTTATGTCTTGGCCTCATGGTCTTTCTCGGAATGAAGCAGAGTTAAAAAACTGCTTTGAGATCCATTGGGTCAAGCGACTGATTCAAAAGAAAACAAAAAAATCATGGTCTGTACTGCAGATCTTGGAGGTGCACTGATAAAAAGAACAAAATAAACCAAAAGACCCCACTACTATAGTCAGCACAAAAAAAAATTCACCCCAGAGAAGGAGCAAAAAATGCAGAAGAGGCATACAGTCTGCTCCACATTGAAGGATAAATAATGCATTCCAAGAGGGAGGGAAATATTTTGATCTGCAGGTGCAGAGTCAGAATGAAACATGCAGCTCCAGGAATACCTTGTTTTAAATGGGAATAAGCTGAGTAGTGCTAAAACTTGTATGGCACATCCCACCACATACGCCCTTCCCATTTACATATAGGCAGGAAATTTTGGTGCTTTTGGACCCTCTGATAAACTCCAACACAGAGACATTACATTATTTTGTTCAAGCTAAAACATTGAAGTATATTTAGTCATCCCTGCGTTTCTGAGTATTTTGGGGAAACTTTTAATCTCCTGGGGAGTCTAGTACAGCCAGAGAAGAAGTTTCAAAACTTAAGTAGAAATTGTCGAAATCCTACAGAACCATTTATCACCAATATCATTGGTGATTGCAGAATGCCTCAGATTCCACAAATGAAACCAACATGATGGTTAATCTGTTCACCATCATGCTGGTTGCATTTGTGGAATTAGTTTATAGCAATTTTAAGAATGT
Source organism: Ginglymostoma cirratum (assembly GCA_024137785.1). NCBI lineage: Eukaryota > Metazoa > Chordata > Chondrichthyes > Orectolobiformes > Ginglymostomatidae > Ginglymostoma > Ginglymostoma cirratum. The sequence continues at coordinate 34,639,542 of JAHRHZ010000041.1, forward strand.
AAACAGAATTCATCAAATTCAAAGACATTTTAAATGATGCCGTCAGAGATAGACTGGTGTGTGATTTTAGATGTGAAGCAATGCAGAAGAGATTAGTCGTGGAAAGTAACCTAGATTAAAGAAAGCAGTGGAAATAGCAGTCTTGATTAAATTAGCAGTCATGGGAGCCCGACTGCTAAACTCAAGAATGAGAGCTCAAAAAAAATGGCAGCTGAGAGATGAGCAACAGCATAGACTCAAAACTGCCATCAGGGTGGAAAACCAGGTCACATGGCAGCAAATTGATAGCATAAGGAAGCTGTATGCAGAAATACTGACCAAAAAAAGCACTTTGAATGAGTGTGTTTGAGGAAGAAACATGAACAATATGCAGCAAAATTACAGAAACCAAAAAGTAGAGAGAAAATCTACAAAGTAGAAAAAGGGCATGAAAAAGTCCAGACTCACAGTCCAATGGGCAGCTGTTATTAAACATTCTGGCCATTGCTAGCAACACCAAATGATATTGGGTCACTCCCTTACTGAATGGCAAACTGGTAAGATTGGAGATGGACACTGGAGTGGCAATTTCAGTGATATTTGGAAGTACGTATCAGAAGTAGCTGAGTTATATTGTACTGCAACCCTCAAAGATATACTATGAATGTACACAGGTGAAGTAGTGCCTTTAAGGGATTGTATAAATGTGAATTTTCAGTTACACAGTCAGTTTGAAGAGTTGTCCTCAGATGTTGTCAAAGGAAATTTTCCAGCTTTCTTGAGAACAACATAGTCGGAGAAAATCAAACTCATCTGGGCTGAAGTAAATCGCTTGTCATGTTCTGAGACTGATCTACCACAAATTCTGAAGAAACATGTCATTGTTTTCAAAGGGGATCTGGGAAGCATTAAAAAGATTTCTGTCAAATTGAAAATCAAGGATGAGAATCAAGCAAAATGTTGCAAGGCTAGATCAACTTATGAAATGAGACCAAGGGTCAAAGCAGGTCAAGATGGGAGTCCTTGAACCCATAAATGTGCACAATGTGTACACCTATCACACCAGTCATGAAGAAAGATGGGTTGAGTCACATCTGTGGAGATTTTAAGGTCACTATCAATCCAGTACTGTGTGCTGAGATATATGCTTTGCTTTTAATCAGTGACTTGTTTGCTGGATTAGCTGGAGGTCAGCTTTTCAGTAAAATTGACTTTGGCCAATCCCTATCTATTGATGCATATAAATCACAGTCTCAGAAATACTTGATGGTGGTAACATATAAAGAACTATTCAATTAAGGAGTCTTCCATTTACAATCACACCCGCACCTATGTTATTCCAACATGCCATGAGATTTTAAGGGGATTGGAAGCAGTCCAAGGATGATGTTTTACTCACAGGGAGAAGTGAAAAAAAGCAGCTCTACAGTTTAGGTTCTATTCTGCAGAGGCTTAAAAATTATGGCCTTAGAGTGAAGAAAGACATATGTGTATTTTTAAAATCTTCTGTTGAATATTTACATCGCATGATTAATGCTAAGGGACTACACAAGTCACCTTCAAAAATGAAAGCTATAACTGAGGCACCAGCACCTAAAAATGTAAACCAACTATGATCATTTTTGGACTTGCTAAATTGCTACGGCAGGTTTGTCCCAAATCCTGGAACCATTCTTAAACCATTGCACAATTCATTATGCCAAAACTACAATTAGAAATGGGAAGATCAGTGTGAAAGAGGCTTTACACAAGCTCAAGAAATTTTATTAAAGTCAAAAGTCCCGAATCATTTTGACCTAAGGCAACTTTTGCAATGAGCATGCAATGCATCACCTCATAGAGTGGAGCAGTCATTTTTCACATATTATCCAGAGAAGCCAATAGCTTTTGCATCAAGATCATTAAACAAAACAGAGATGAACAATGGACAGATAGAGAAAGAAGTTCTGGGAATAATCTTTCGCATTAGACAATTCCACAAATACCTATATGGCCAGAAATATATCCTACTAATGCCAAAGACCATTGACTGCAATACTGGGTCCTCATACATGGATACCATCTCTAGAAGTGAGTCATCTGCAAAGATGGGCATTATTGCTATCTCCCATCACCAAACTACCTGTGCTACTTTGCACTTTTATCAACTGTCACCATGTTTCCAGTTAAGTATCAATTTATCTGCAGAGCCCATCAAAGGCAGTGTAATAACACCAAAGATGAGGGAGAGGCATGTGGTCAAGTGACCCTGACTGCCAGGATTTTTACAGAAGTATTGACGTTTCTCATGAGCACGGATAAAAACTCAAAATACAGAAACCGAGTTTAAACCTGGCTGGACTCTGCAATTTGCAAACTGCAAAATTGGAGCAGACAGTATCCATGCAGCCAGGCCTTCGACAATCAAGTTTTCATCAAAACCAAGCAGACCTGCTTCTACCTGGCGAGGTGCTAACAGCCTCATTGCTTCTGAATGTTGTGTACGACACCAATGAAACTGCTTTGTTACAAGAATGTTACGCAGTGGTGGCGACACCCAGCTCAGTAGGAGTTGACAAGGACAGCACTTGACAGTTGAAGGTTCAAAACCATTCTATGGTCTTCAAATATTGAAAGTAGTCACATTATTGGGTCTTCCTGGCCCTGCCTGATGCGAGTATTGGACCCAGGCCACAGACCACAGATCAAGAAGATTGCAAAGGGAGGGGATAAAAAGGTCAAAAAAGGGGGATAAAAGACCCAGCTCACTCTACCTTTTGCATCTTCTTCAGCAGTATCTTCAGAGGGGGCCTTCAATTGGCAATCGAGCTGCACAGCATCTCTAGCTACTTGTACCTCATGGTGAACATCATCGGACTGACCAGACCCACACACCACCTTGGTGAGACAACCTGAAGACCAGAACTAGCCCTGGGCAAGACAGAAAGCCCAAATCAACAACTGCAGATCCTGAAACATTTACTAATCCTCAAAGTCTGAGGAGTAGCCTGTCCCGGCCTTAGTGAATGGGTATTATCGGTCCTTTCAAACAGTTCAAATACAGTAGTAGGAACCTGTGGTTGGGTGTATCCACGGCTGTGGAAGCATGTGTCAGAAGTAGATAGCTAGTAAAGATTTAAGCTGTTTACTGAAGAGTCTTGTGAAGAACCTGATAGAGCATGAAAGAGTTTAATTAAAATGCAAGTGTCAGGTCTGATATATATTATTTTTCTTTGATAAAGTGCTCAATAAAGTTGTGCTCTACCCTACCCAACTCTTGTCTCCTTTGTCTATCTCATTATGTTATGTGCCTGAGTTGAAAAGGATTACTGCAAGCTGGGCAAAGTTAGTCAGGGCACATCTACCCCAATCTTGACTTCACAAAAGGTAGGGAGAAGGGGAGGAGGCTAAATCAAAATGGAGTTGAATGGGGGGATAGAGCACTTTACCCACTGCAGCGCTTACCTCTCCCTAAAGGCATTGAGAATATTGGTGGATACCATGTGCTGCCTCTTCAAGGGCACCCAGGCATGAATGTAACCATGAAGGAGGGGCAGATATCAGCAGCTATGACATCCTCCACAGCCCGCCGCTTGGACCTGTTAGTAATTAACTCAGCCAGACCTCGAAGCAGATACATGAGGAAATCATCTGATTTGTCCAGATCCCTCTCTACCCGATGCCTGGAGGTCAGGCGTGTAAAGTTGAAGTCCAACTGAAAGTGCAAAACAAACAGTTTCAAATAACTAAAAAGAGGTGCAGCCACCCACAGCGAATATGCATGACTCATCATCTCCACAGCTTCACAAAATAAACAGTCAGGCTGGAAATCTGCAAACCACCACAATCTGTGGTTACATGGACTGTTACGTGCAACACCCTCCACTCTAGGGCCCCAGCGGAAACTGGAAGGATTCCCATGTAGAGAGTTATCCACTGGGCACACCTGGTGCCTAACATAGTAAGGTACGCCGAGATGTATCTAGGCAGCGACAGCAGATCGTGCAAAAAAAAAAAACCTCCTTACCAGGCAGATGGTCACATGGATGAGGGACGTTCAGGGCCCTGTGGTCAATGAGAAATTCCATCCAAGCAGAGGTACGTACAGATGGGATTCCACCACACACATGAACATCCTACAACTGGGGCACAATGTCAAGTCCGAGTATCGCTGTTTTCAGACGGGAAAAGGGAATTGGCCATGAGCTGAATGTCCACTGTCACCCTGTTCATGAATTCTTGTGGCAGCATCAGCCCAGGCCTCCGCCACCCAGTATGTCCCCGAGTCTGGTCACCCCCATGGACACAGCCGTCCCCTCTACCAGACACTCAAACCTACGATGACGGAGGTACAGATTCCTGAGCAGTGGCTCTCTGATGATAGCTGCTATTCCTGACAGTGGGAAGATCCGGTGCAAATCGACCGTGTTCCAGACATTGATCATGCCCTGGTAAAAGGCAGGCTGCATCCTGAGGGAAATCTGAAGACCTGTTAGACGCAGCTGAACTTCTTCTTCTCCCCACCACTAAATCATCTGTGCAATTTTTCACCTGTTGTCCACCACCACGGATCACCTCTGTTTCCAATTAATGAATTTACCTGCAGAGCCCAACAAAGGCAGTGCAAAGATACAAAAAGTGAGGAAGGAGAGAGGGGATTAAATCAAAAAACACTTTACCCATCTTCAGTGCCCATCTCTCTCTAAAGGCAGCAGACGTATTGGTAGACACTCATGATAACACTGCAAGGACACCTGGGCTCAAATAGAGGCAGACAGTCAGCAGTTATGATTCCCTCCTCTGCCTGGACCTGATAATGACCACTTTGGCCAGGACCAGGAGCAGACCCATGAGGAGGTCTTCCAACATGTCCATGGGACATAACACAACACCCTCTTTTCTTGAATAGCAGCATTACATTTGCTAAATTGGCCCAGTCAGCCGCTGTGGTGGAGGCTTTAGCTGAGGTGGTAGAGGAGGGGAAGGCAGCAACAATAACTGCTGTAGGAGAAGGCAGCAGCTGTGGGGAGGAGACAGTAAGGGCAGCGACTGATCTCGCTGAGCTCTAAGGCTCAGAGCAAGATGGTGCCCTTGAGTGGATATCTTGTTGTTGGGAGTTTCCTTTTCCAGAAGGGAAAAAGACAGTAAGATGTACCAATGACAAGGGACGTATTAGGACAGTGGTAATGACAGTGGGCTAGAGACGTCGAACCAAAGGCTAATGCTCTGAGGGCATGGGTTTGAATCCTGCCGTGGCAGATGGAGAAATTTGAATGCAATAAATATCTAACTGAATGGTGACCATGTAACAATTGTTGTGTAAAAAAAGTAATCTGGTTCACTTACATCCTTTAAGGAAAGGAATCTATTGTCCTTGTCTGGTCTGGCCTGAGACTATAGACCTACAGCAGCGTGATTCATTCTTAACTGCCCTCAAGAAATGGCCCAATCCACTCAAATCATGGGGCAGTCAGGCATCGGTAACAAATGCTGACTCAGTCAATGATGTCCATACCCCATGAATGAATAAAAAGCAATGATGCCTACTGATCCAACTTATCTGGTATACCTCAGAACACAGATCCAGTATGACCACTAATTTCCAAGTATTACCATGTTGTTTTACTTTCTATAGTCCATCTGGTCCGGGTGAATTATCTACCTTAAGCCCTTTCAGCTACCCCAGCATTTTGTTCTTGGTGATGGCTGCTATATTCACCTAATTCTTGAAGTTCTGGTAAGATGCTGGTGTCTTCCAGTGCAAAAACTGATGCAAAGTACATATTCAGTTCCTCTGCCATTTCTTTGTTCCCCATTGCACCTTTTCCAGCTTAATTTCCCAGTGGTCTAATGTGTAGTCTTGCTTCTGTCTTACCTTTTGGCTATCTAAAAAATCTTGCAATATTCTCTTCTATAACTAGTTAGCTTACTTCATATTTCATCTCCTCCCCACTTTTTGCTTTTTAAGTTATTCACTGATGGTTTTTAAAGACTTCCCAATCCTCTAACTTCCTACTAATCTTCACCACATTGTATGCTTTCTCACTTGCTCTTATGCCGCCCCTAACTTCATTTGTCAGACATGGTTGCCTCATCCTCCCCTCAATACCTCTCCTCTTCCTTCAGATGAATTTCTGCTGTATCTCCCGAATTACCCCCAGAAACTCATGTTACTGCACTGTCTTCTTTGCTAGGCTTCCCTTCCAATCAACTCTGGCCAGTTTCTCCCTTATGTCTTTGTAATTATCTTGACTCAGTTGAACACTGTTACGTCTGATACAAGTCTGTCCCAAACTGCAGGGTGAGTTCTATCATATTATGGTCACTGCCTAGGGTTTCCTTCCCCTTAAGCTCCCTGATCAAGTCTGCCTCATTATGTACCACTGAATCCAGAATTGCCTGTTCCCTAGTGGACTCTATCACAAGCTATTCCAAAAAAACCATCTCATAGACGTTCCACAAATTTATTTTCTTGGAATCTACTACCAACCTAATTTTCCTGGTCCACCTGCATATTGAAGTCCCCTCCCCTCCCCACTAAGAGGCTGAGCCCTCCTCACTTTCAATTTCTCCATAATTTTCCATGCAACTGAACCCAAACCGCCACTATTCAGGTTAAAGTCTTGTCCACACCCCTAGTTACCGGGTCATTAGTCAGAAAATAGGCCAGAGTAGGGGACATTTGAACTATAAAGCACATCAATTTAAATGGAGGTTTGTTCGAGTGTGGAGATTGTATAGTACTGTAGAAATGGATATCATACGGTATGTGCAGGAAAATTGCCAACATGGTTTCATATTAAGCAGTGTAATCTCTAATATCATAGAATTTCCACCATGTGGAAGCTGGCCATTTAGCCCACTGAGTCCACACTGATCTTCCAAAGACTATCCCACCCAGATACACCTCCTATCCTACACCTGTAACCCTACATTTCCTGTGGCTAATTCACCTAGCCTGCACATCCCTGGACACTACGGGGCAGATTAGCATGGCTACTCCGCCTAACCTGCACACCTTTGGACGGTGGGAGGAAACCCACACAGACACAGGGAGACCATGCAAACTTCCACACAGACAATCACCTGAGGCTGGAATCAAACCCGGGTCCTGGTGTTGTGAGGCAGCAGGGCTAACCACTGAGCCACCATGCCCAAGGAGAGAACTAAACAGAAGATGACTGGGGAGCAACTGAGAGTTTAATCAGCATAAAGCCTCCCTTCTTTATAATGGGATGGTGAAGCTGATTGATCCAAAGCGTGGAGTAAGGAGGAATAGTCAGACACCCTGACCCAGGGTACCCACGACACTTCCTTCTCCATCAACCTTGGGCCACAAGAGATCCAAACCTCTTTTTCTTAATTTCAAAAGTATATTTTTTGATAAAAAAAATCTATGTATATGTACACATTGTCACAAATGAATATTGGTTCTGTACAGCCACATATCAAATAAACAATACAAAAACATTGGACTTTGGCTCTATCCAAATCTTTTATACACATAATACTAATAGTTACATACATTTGAGTCACTGGGAGGGTCCAATAACTGAACGGACCCCTATTTACCTTCAGCAGGAAGGCCTCAGACAGTGGTCTTTCCCCACTGCGCCTTGGCAATGGCTGGCCCAAGCTTTAATATGTCCCTTGGCATGTAGTCCTTGACCTTGCAATGTGCCAGTCTGCAACACTCGGTCGGTATCAACTCCCTCTTCTGGAAGACCAACAAGTTTCAGGTGGGCCAAGGAGCGTCCTCCACTGAGTTGATGATCCTCCAGGCACAGTTGATGTTTGTCTCGATGCGTGTGCTGGGGAACAGACCATAGACCACAGACTCCCACGTCACAAAGCTGCTCGGGACAAACATCAACACAAACTATTGCACCTTCCTCCAGGCTTCCTTTGCAAAGACACATTACAGAAGGAGATGTGTGATTGTCTCTAACACCCTGCAGCCACTTTGAGGGCAGCTTGCGATGGTGCAGACCACCAGGTGTACATGAAGGATCTCACAAGTAGAGCCCTTCGCACCACCAGCCCAGTGATGCCTTGATGCTTGTTAGAAAATTCTGGTGATGAGGGATTCTGCCAAATGACTGTCTGCTCGGGAACAACCCGACAGGATCCACCCTCTTCTTTTCCTTCAGAATCTTGAGGACGTTATGAGCTCACCACTTCCTGATGGACTGGTGGTCAAAAGTGTTTTTCTTTGCAAAAGATCTCTACGAAGGATAGATGATATGAAACAGTCCAACTACTTGGAATATTTCGTGGCAGCGAGGCCAGTACCATCCTGTGCAACACTGGAGACAGGCAGAACCTCAGTACACAGTGACGCTTGGTCCTTGTATACCAAGGGACTATGCACAGCTTGATGCAGCTGCAGGTGGACATCAGGATGATGGCTGTATTCTTCCCTCCTTATCCAGAGTTTTGTACACGTAGTCACTGCAGTCCTGGGTCTGTCTTAGGCTTCCAGCTGAAGAGGAAGATGGCTTGGGTGACTGAAATAGTGTAGTTTTGGGGGATGAGCCAGACTTGCACCACATACAACAACAGAGGCAACGCTGCACACCCGATGACCAGTTTTTGCCTGCAACGGAGCCTTCACTTTGGTGATGCGCTCTTCCCAAGATTTTGTGCATGCCCTGGCCTCTCTGAACCATATTTCTGGCCCCTTCAGGTAATCTGTGCTGACGGTGAAGAGGATAGAGGATGGGTTGGTTCAGTTCCCAGAGAACATGGCCTAACTCTTGACTTGATTAACCTGGGCTCCCGTTGCCAGTTTGAACTGGTCGCAGATGCTCTTGAGTCTGCTCACTGTCAGTGGACCCGGGGAGAAAACGGTGACATCATCCATGTACAGAGAGGCTTTGACCTGCAGGCCTTCACTGCCTGGAATAGTCACCCCTCTCAAGCTCACATCCTTCCTGATGGACCCAGCAACGGACTCCGTTGCAGGCAAAAACTTCAGGGTGCAATGGACCTGAGCACCCAGATCTCTTTGTGCATCAATTTTCCACAGGGCTTTTCCATTTACCAAATAGCTTGCTCTTGAATTGGATCTTCCAAAATGCATCACCTCGCATTTGCCTGGATTAAACTCCATCTGCCACTTCTCTGCCCAACTCTCCAATCTATCTACATTCTGATGCATTCTCTGACAGTCCCCTTCACTATCTGCTACTCCACCAATCTTAGTGTCATCTGCAAACTTGCTAATCAGACCATCTATACCTTCCTTCAGATCATTTATGTATATCACAAACAACAGAGGTCCCAACACGGATCCCTGTGGAACACCACTGGTCACAGTTCTCCATTTTGAGAAACTCCCTTCCACTACAACTCTCTGTCTCCTGTTGCCCAGCCAGTTCTCTATCCATCCAGCTAGTACACCCTGGACCCCATGCGACTTCACTTTCTCCATCAGCCTACCATGGGGAACCTTATCAAACTCCTTAATGAGGTCCATGTATATGACAACTACAGCCCTTCCCCTCATCTATCAACCTTGTCACTTCCTCAAAGAATTCTATCAAGTTGGTAAGACATGACCTTCCCTGCACAAAACCATGCTGCCTATCACTAATAAGCCCATTTTCTTCCAAATGTAAATAGATCCTATCCTTCAGTATCTTCTCCAGCAGCTTCCCCACCACTGACGTCAGGCTCACTGGTCTATAATTACCTGGATTATCCTTGCTACCCTTCTTAAACAAGGGGACAATATTAGCAATTCTCCAGTCCTCCGGGACCTCACCCGTGCTCAAGGATGCTGCAAAGATATCTGTTAAGGCCCCAGATATTTCCTCTCTCGCTTCCCTCAGGAACCTAGGATGGATCCTATCTGGACCTGGGGACTTGTCCACCCTAATGCCTTTTAAAATACCCAACACTTCCCCCCTCCTTGTGCTGACTTGACCTAGAGTGATCAAACGTCTATCCCAAACCTCAACATCCGTCATGTCCCCCTCCTCGGTGAATACCGACGCAAAGTATTCATTAAGAATCTCACTCATTTTCTCTGACTCCTCACATAACTTCCCTCATTTTTCCTTGAATGGGCCAATACTTTTTCTAGTTACCGTCTTGCTCCTTATGTACGAATAAAAGGCTTTGGGATTTTCCTTAACCCTGTTTGCTAAAGGTGTTTCATAACCCCTTTTAGCCCACTTAATTCCTCGTTTCAGATTGGTCCTACTTTCCCAATATTCTTCCTAAGCTTTGTCTGTTTTCAGTTGCCTAGACCTTACGTATGCTTCCTTTTTCCTCTTTGCTAGTCTCACAATTTCACTTGTCATCCATGGTTCCCTAATCTTGCCCTTTCTATCCCTCATTTTCACAGGGACGTCTGTCCTGCACTCTAATCAACCTCTCTTTTTAAAAGCCTCCCTCATATCAAGTGTGGATTTACCCTCAAACAGCTGCTCCCAATCCACATGCCCCAGCTCCTGTCGAATCTTGCTATGTTTGGCCTTCCCCCAATTTAGCACTCTTCCTTTCGGACCACATTCGTCTTTGTCCATGAGTATTGTAAAATTGGGGAATTGTGGTCACTATTCACAAAGTAATCCCCTACTGAGATTTCAACCACCTGGCCAGCTCATTCCCCAACACCAGGTCCAGTATGGCCCCTTCCCGAGTTGGACTATTTACATACTGCTCCATAAAATCCTCCTGGACGCTTCTTACAAATTCTGCTCCATCTAAACCCCTAACACTACGTGAATCCCAGTCAATGTTGGGAAAATTAAAATCTCCCAACACCACCATCCTGTTGCTCCTACATCTTTCCATAATCTGTCTACATATTTGTACCTCTATCTCATGTTCGCTGTTGGGAGGCCTGTAGTACAGCCCCAACATTGTTACCGCACCCTTCCTATTTCTGAGCTCTGCCCATATTGCCTCACTGCTCGAGTCCTCCATAGTGCCCTCCTTCAGCACAGCTGTGATATCCTCTTTGACCAGTAATGCAACTCCTCCACCCCTTTTACCTCTCTATCTATCCCGCCTGAAGCATCTATATCCTGGGATATTTAGTTGCCAATCTTGCCCTTCCCTCAACCAAGTCTCAGTACTAGCAATAACATCATACTTTCAGGTACTAATCCAAGCCCTAAGTTCATCTGCCTTACCTACTACACTTCTCGCATTAAAACAAATGCACCTCAGACCACCTGTCCCTTTGCGTTCATCATCTGCCTTACCTATTACTCTTCTCCTTAGTCACACTGACTTCATTATCTAGTTCCTTACAGGCTTTAGTTACTACCTCCTTACTGTCCACTAACCTCCTCATTTGGTTCCCAAACCCCTGCCACATTAGTTTAAACCCTCCTCAACAGCGTTAGCAAAAGCATCCCCTGGGACATTGGTTCCAGTCCTGACCAGGTATAGACCATCCAATTTGTAATAGTCCCACCTCCCCCAGAACCGCTCCCAATGTCCCAAAAATCTGAACATGTCCCTCCTGCACCATCTCTCAAACCACTCAGTTATCCTGCCTATTCTTTCAATTCTGCTCTGACTAGCACGTGGCCCTGGTAGCAATCCTGAGATTACTACATCTGAGATCCTACTTTTTAACTTGGCTCCTAGCTCCCTAAATTCTGCTTGTAGGATCTCATCCCATTTTTTATCTATATCATTGGTGCCTATATGCACCACAACAGCTGGCTGTTCACTCTCCCCCTTCAGGATATCCTGCTGTCGATCTGAGATATCCCTGACCCGTGCACCTGGGAGGCAACATACCATTCGGGAGTCTTGTTTTCGACCACAGAACCGCTTATCCACTCCCCTTACAATCGAATTCCCTATGACTATAGCCCTTCCACTCTTTTTCCCACCCTTCTGTACAGCAGAGCCAGCCACGGTGCCATGAACCTGGCTACTGCTGCCTTCCCCTGGTGAGCCATCTCCCCAACAGTATCCAAAACGGTATACCTGTTTTGGAGAGAGATGACCGCAGGGGACACCTGCACTGCCTTCCTGCTTTTTATCTGCCTTTTGGTCACCCATTCCCTTTCTCCCTCAGCAATCCTAATCTGCGGTGTGGCCAATTTGCTAAACGTGCTATCCATGACTTCCTCAACATAGTGGATGATCCAAAGTGAGTCCATTCGCAGCTCCAGAGCCGTCATGCGGTCTAACAAGAGCTGCAGCTGGACACGCTTCCTGCATGTGTAGGAGTAAGGGACATCAGCCATGTCCCTGAGCTCCCACATTGAGCAAGAGGAGCATAACACGGGTCTGGGATCTCCGGCCATTTTAACCCTTAAGCTTAACTTAGTCCTACTATAATATCAAATAGGAGATAAATGAAATGAAAAATTTATTACCAATCACTCTACTTACCAGCACACGATAAAAAAAAGAAAAACCTGACCTTCTCAACACACCACAGAGTCTTTCTTTTGGTCAGAGGAGGAGGGCGGGTGGGAGACACTACACGTGTAGTGTCTCGGGTTTAGCCACTGCCCAAATAGATCAGTTCACTCACCTTCCCAGAGCGCAATTCGACCGCTCCCACTCAGCTCCGCTGCCGAAAAGAAGGACTTACCGTCCCGGCACACCCCTGGTCCTCGCTCTCACTGCTCACGCTGCTGCTGTGAAATTTCATTTTTTGAAACTCCAGTGAGTAGATTCCCAACCTGGTTAGCCTTTGTTCATAAAACAATCTGACCATACTGGGGATCAACTAATGAAACTTCTCTGAACTGCCCAATGAAATGATACATTTCCTTCAATTAGGGAACCAAAACTGTTCACAGTAATCCAGATGTGGTCTCACCAGCACCTTCTACACCTGTAGCAGCAGTCCTATACGCCAACCTCCTTGAAATAAGGGCCATTATTCCTTGACTATTCACATGATCTATGCCTGTCATGATTTTATAAACCTCTCTAAGATCACCTCCCAGACTCCTACACCCAAAGGGAAAAGGTCTTAGCCTATCCAGCCTCTCCTTATAACTCAAACCTTCCAATCTCAGCAACATCCTTGTAAATCTTTTTTGCTCCCTTTTCAGTTTAATAACTTCCATCCTATAGCATGGTAACCAGAATTATACATAGTACTCCAAATGTGGACTTAACAATGTCTTGTACAGATGTAACATGTTGTCCCAACTCCTGTGCTCACTGCTCTGACCAATGGAGGCAAGCACACCAAATGCCTTCTTCACCACCCGGTCTACCTGTGATGCCACTTTCAAGGAACTATGTATCTGCACCCCTAAGTCTCTCTATTTGACAACACTCATGATGTTGAACAACTGGTTTGACCTTTGCTTTGCGAATTGGTGCTCTCAATGTTCTCTTGTGCCACACGCCTTGCATAAGGCATTGAAAGCTGGGCATTTTCTGGTAGTGCTTACAAAGTTGTACCACCCACATTAGCTTACTAGGCTTGGCTGCACGGGCTATCATGCCAATTGCACAAAGCCTGTGGACAATGTGAATCCATTTGTATGGCTTCATGGTGTAACGTTTGGCTTGATCCAAATTGTCCTTTTAGAACAGTTCATTGGAATAGATGCCAATCATGAGCTCATTCATTCTGCTGGCAGCTCTGTTGCTTTCATGTCACAATCATGTCCTTTGTCTCTGTACCTTTTATAAATTAGGTAATGGTTGAGTCAGTTGTTCCCTGAATGCATTGCATTCTGAAGTTCAGCTTCTTTTGTAACTAATCTTCAAGTATTGAACATATTTTCTCTGGATTTTTAAAATGATCGTGAGAGGGATATGGTGTGTTCTGACCGTGGAGGCCAACATTTCCCGCAACAATTTTAATTGTAATAATTTGCTTAAATAGTTTGAAAATTTGTGGCCTAGAAAACATAGCTCAATGCATTGTCAGAACAAGGCCTGGAATTTCAACTGGCCAGACAGTCAATGAGCCAGTGTAGATGGGGGTTAAGCATGTGGACCCTGTAGGAATCCCCATTGTAGCATGCTCTGAAGGAATTGTCTGGGAAATTGAAAGTTCTGCTCGGTAATACAACCACATCTGGAACCCTCCAGATGTCTCAATTTAACTCAGATACTTCAACGGATTCCAATGAAATTAAGTAAAATAGTTCAATAGGGAAAGTCAAACTGTTAAATACCTAATCTAACTCCTGATTAACAATTCAACTAATCCCCAAATTACCTCACGTTCCCTCAAGCACACCTCCCACAAACTTCTCCCACCTCCCTGACACTGATCTCACAATGAACCCAACATCTCCTTCATCCATTTTCCACCCAGCCCCTAGCCCGCCTTGCCCACCTCGCCACCCCACCCCTTCCCTTAATCCTCCCTCTTCTCACACACACACACACACACACACACACACACACACACACACACACACA
>JAHRHZ010000041.1:34680580-34718012 GCA_024137785.1 Ginglymostoma cirratum
TGTGTGGGGAGTTGGGGCTGTGTCGCAGTTGGGGTTTTACCGAGTTGAGGAAGTGGGTGTGTGGGTGCGCTGTGGGGTTTCGGGCTGGTTAGTGGGACCTTGTCTGGGAGCCGAGGTTTTGAATGTGTTGGCTCGGGTGAGGGAGCCTGGGTTTGCAATGGTCTCAGGGTGGATCCGATGGTCTTTGTGGGCGGGGTTTGTGGGGTTGTTCCTGGATCTCGCGCTGCAGCCGTTAAATCCGTTTCAAAAGCGCTGGCTTTCTCACGCATGCGCAGTGTTGTAGTTACGGAGTTGTTCGAGCAAACGTGCGGAATTTGAGGAGAAAGTGGAATGTTGTTTTCGTGCCTGGCGAAGCTCTAACGAAATATTTCCACATTTGTCTGCTGCTGAACTGAATAATAATTCACTTCCCGCCTGTCGGTCTTTTCTGACTGGAACACCGGTGATGCTCAGTGTTTGGAGTGAAAGGTGATAGTTCCCGTTCTGCATTATTTTCTACACAAAGATGCCAACAGTCTGCCCATTTAATTCCATTGAAGACCAAGTATCAGCTGTTAGGAAGGTGAGTTTGTGGCAAATGGTGTCAACTCGATGGTCTTGATCGACAACTTGGGGAACTTTCTATTTGTACCCCAAAAGCCGGCTAACAGCTTCAGCCAAATCTTGGAATTTGCCACGAGTTGGTTATCTCGTAATTTTTATTTTATTGACTGGTCCTGTAGTGTGGTTGCGGCTGTAACATTTCTGAAGTGATTCACCACCGCAGAATTAAACACCTGCCCGTTTCACCTAAATCTATTAGTAATTAGAAAGAATCATGTTTGAAATTTTCTTCCTATTGACATTTCTGAGAAACTTTTTCAAATACTACAAATTTCAAGACTGAGGACTTCTCTCAAAATACATTGCCAGTTCTCAGCACTGAGTGTTATTTCACTCTGTAACCATTGCACTGACATTTTAATAAAAAGTCCATCACCTTGCCTCCTAATGTTAACAGGTCTTTCAGGATCCATATCCAGATCTCCATCTTTGCAAAAACGTTAGCAGTTCTTCTTGGGACTGTACAGTATTTCAACACCACATTTAATTGAAATCTGGTCACAGACGGACTTAACACGGCAAGACATTCTGATGAAAGATCACTGGACTTGAAGCATTAATTCTGCTTTTCTTTCTTCAGACGCTGGTCAGACGTGCTGAGTTTTTCCAGCACTCTGTTTCTGTCCTTTTACGGTGCCCATCAAATATTCCCAATATAGGCCCAGTACGAATACAAATGAATGTAATAAGATGGTGACCTATATAGCACAATGTAACAATGACAGCTATGTGACAATGTAATGTGCAGAATCGATGGAGCAGTCTGCACTAGAGAGAGATTTACATTGAAAGCAACATTATTGCAATGCGTAAATAAAAATGTTGGTAGAAACCCAATAGATTCAGGCAGTAGTCACTGCTGAGTTTTGAAAATCTATGACAGGTCATAAGCTACCAGCTACAAGGAAATCTGTTTCCAGTGTGCAGAATAGGACCTGAGACACAAGCCTTGTGCCTGTACAAACCAGGTCAAACGCACCAGAAGGTTCCCTTCATGCTGCATGTATCCTGCCCTCAGATATATTCCCCCAATCAGAGTATATCAAAGTAAAACTTTTCTATTTTTGCGCCAGTCACCTTCTGAGCTCTGAGATAACGAGTTAGATTTTTGCACAGCCCCAGGCATGACATTAGTACTCACTTCATGTAAATCCTTCATTGCCAAAAGATAATTCATCTGGACTGACTTGGCTTGCAAATTGTCTAACTGCACCAACCAAATTCCCAATCTGCAACTAGTTTTGTTTGCTGTCTGCACATGAGATAACACTTTGAGCAGAACTCTCCTGGCTTTCTGACATTAAAGCTTGAAGCTTCTGCCGGTTATAAATCCATGCTGATGAATCATGCAATGCTTTACATTTTTGTTCTTTTGAATGAAATGACACTATGAGGAAGTCAGTGCAATGTAACATTTCGTATCACAGATGCAGATACTGGATGCGACACAAGGGGGTGCTGACGCCTCAGTTTAAACTAGCAGAAAAAGTTCTATTTTGGAATCGAAATGCTGGCTGAAAAGTTGAGAAAATTACAATTAGTTGCATGTCCGTGTGAATTACATGGCAATCTGAGACTTCCCACTGTAACAAGATAGCAACATTCACAACAGTCTAGGCAGTGTCATTCAAGTAGGATAGTCCCAAGCACTCCAGACAACACATGCTGCGTGCAAATCTGGTTATCTCATGTACAGAATTTGGATTGAGTTAGATAGAGGCGAATTCACAGAAGCAGACCATTTGACCCAACTACTGTGTGCCAGCAATCATTTTTCATTCCAACCTTTCTCACAATAATCAAACTCTGTTGACATTCATTTCTCCCTCATACACATAATTCCCCCTAAATACGGTAGTACTCAACCACTTGCCCTGGAAGTGAGTTCCCCATTTTAACCACTCTTTGGGTAAAGAAGTTTTTTTCCTGAGTTCCTTTTTGCATTCATTGATGGAAATTTTACTGGTATAAGTCTCTCACTCAATTGTGCTGTGTTTGTTCAGTTGTGAGACACACACTATCAATGCATCAACATGCTAGATTGATTAAGCCTTGGTTTTGACTCAGAGAAAAGTAGGCAAAGTAAAGCATTGCATAATAAAGGCTTTGCAGATTTAGAAACCAGTGTCCTTTCTGTCAAGATATATAAAATGTAGAAAACCATAAATGGGAATATCTCCAAATCAATCCTATAAGATCACTTTGTAAAATCAAAATCTGCTATGAAGACACTCCTGAGCTTTTGTATGATAAAGAAGACAGCTCCAGCCTCTTTGATCTTCCCTAATAGGTCTAACCTCTTCATTCTTGTGAATATATGCACCTCTGTCTATCCTTTTCTTTAACATAGAATTGGGAACTGTTCATGAAAGCCAAATATAACCAAGAGCTAGCTACACTGAAATGAACAGCAGCTTTTTATTTTCTATGTTATGGCCTTATGAACAATTGCCACTATTTTTAGTGATTTTGGAATCCCTTTGCTCTCACTTCACTTAGACTATAATTATCTAGGCACATTGTGGCCTCATTGTTCTTTTACAAACTATCTCACATGTCAATATTGAAATTCATTCATCAATTTATTGCCCAGTTTTAGCCTTCTTAATACCCTCGTTCAGTATTTGTTCACAATTTCTCAGTGTATTGACAACCCTCTCTGAAGTGTAGAATGCAAATCTTCCTGTGTCCAAAAAGTGGACCCAGCAATTGATTGTTACTGGATTACATGCATATATTATGAGAAACTGGTTAACCAGATTAAAGTAAAGTAATTGGCACTTGGAAAAATATGCACTAATAAAGGAAGGCCACGTGGATTTGTAAAGAAAATTATATTTGACTTGCTTGATTGAGCTCCTTAATGAGGTAACAGAAGGTCGATGGGGTCACTACACTCAAAATAATTTTGGTGAACTTTCCAAAGATTTTATGTAAAGTACCATATAATAAACTTGTTAGCAAAATTGAAGTTCATGTTCTGTTACAGTGTGGATATGGTGAAGCTTGTGACGCAGAGGAAGGCCTGCTGATCACTGACCCATATTGAAGTTAAATGGTAAAATTCTAAAGATGGTTAGAGAAACAATGGGCGGCTGACTAATTTCTGCACTGCCAGCCCTCTGTTTGATGGAGCGTGTGGAAAGTTGGAGGAGTTAGCCATCTGTGTTATTTTATGTGCGCCCATCTTATACTTACACTTGTCAGTATTAAAATACATTCATCAATTAATTGCCCAGCTTTCAGCATCAAACTCAGCCCCTTCAACAGTGCTATATTCCGTCAGTAATGCAGTGCAATGAGGCTTAAACTCTCAACTGCAAATCCTAATACTTGTAAATGGAGGTGTAAAGCACAAAATCTAAACATTGATGAAACACTGGTCAGGCTTATACCTGGGCATCACTGTTCGGGATTGATCTCAAAGCTCTTTGGGAAAGTGCAGAGGAGATTTACTGAAATTTTACCAAATGCGAGGGACTTCATTCCTGTGGCGAAACTGGCATTGATCTCCATAAGGAAATGTTATGGGAAAATATGAACACAAGAAATAGGAGCTGGAGTCATCTATTTGACCATTGAAACCTGTTCCACCATTCAACAACATCAAGACTGACTCAACTGCACCTTCCACTGTTATCCCCATATTCCTTAAATGTCTTGGTAGCTTAACATTTATCAACATCTGTTTTGAATGCATTCAATGACTGAGCATCCATAGTTCCCTAGGGTAGAGAAGTCAAAAGATGCGCAACCTTTCAAGCGAGGAAATCTTATTTCTTCCTTAAATGGCAGCCGTCTTATCTCAAACTGTGATTTCCAGGTTCTCCAACCAGATGAGACATGTTCCTAGCGTGAACCTTATCAAGTGCCTGAAGAATTTTATGTGCTTCAGTTAGATCATCCACCATTCTTCTGAACTCCAGAGGAAATAGGCCACGTCTGTTCAATTTCTCCTCATAGAACTATCCTGTCATTCCAGGAACCAGTCTAGTTGGCCTTACTTTCTCTAGGGTGAGTATGTCCTTCCTCAGGTAGAAACCATAATTGAACACAATGCACAAGGTTTAACTTCATGAATGTCCTGTATAATTCTATTGTGATTCCATTACACTTTCACAGATTGTTTTGTAACAAAAGATAACATGTCATTCACGTACCCAGTTGCTTCTTGGACCTGCATGTTAACCTTTTGTGATTCATGCACAACGACATGCAGGTCCCTCTGAATGCAAATAATTTCCAGTCTCTTGTCATTCAAAAAACATTATTTTTCCTCCAAAGTGGATGATTTCACATTTGACTACACAATGTTACATCTGCCATGTTCCTGCCCATGCAATCAAGTTATCTATTTCCCACAGCAAGTTCTTTGCATCTTCTTAACTGCTGATTTCCTGCCTAACATTGTATCCTCAGCAAACTTAGATATGTTGTACTCAGTTGCCTTAATAAGGAAAACACCAATCATCCGATGATGAATTCCAACTGCACATGCTGACCTCTGATTTCTTAAAAAGCATGTATGCAATATAAAGCAATTTTTTTTTCAAGTTTAAAAGAAGTTTTTTCTCTTCACCCACATACTTTGATTTCATTTTTAAGGATTTGTTAGGTTTTTATTGTTCTTTATTTCAGAGACGTTTCTGTTACCACTCACGTTTCTGGGTATTGGCAAATGTAGCCTATGAATTACTACCAAATGCATAATTAAATGTTTGCTTTTTTTTACCATTGACGTAGACTATCTGGCTCGCTTGCTGCCTTATTTTGTTTGGTTCACTGTTCTGTCATTTTATTTTTATGTCTATTGCTTTGATGCAGAGTGTGTGATGCTATTACTCATTATTTGGTGCAAATTCCCTCTGGTGGCTGAAGTTTGCTGTTACAAGCTTTTATTTCTTAAATAGAATAGAATATCCTTTATTGTCACTTGTGCTACAATACAGAAGTATAGGAGTATAGTGAAAAGTTTTTACAATGGCTGCCTTTTAATGGTGCAATTTAGGGACAAGTACCTAGGCACAAATCTTAAAGAGTAAAAAAAAGTCTTACAAAAAGAGGATTAAAGGAAAGCATTAGCATTACTTACAGAGATAGTTACAACATAGAGAAAGGTTTTAAATTATGGTACAATAACAGCAGCTCAGCACGTAGCATCACCCTTTGTTCCCAAGCCCTAAAGATGTACACCAAAGGCAACAATGCTCATTATATGATGTTTTCTTCAGCATCATGGTAGTTCTGGCTCCTACCTCAGGCAGTGTTCTAGAGATTTTATCTTTTTGTGTTCTGCTTTTTAATTTAGCCCCTCGCTGCTCATATTCCCTCAGAAGAATGTCTTTTCTCTTTTTATCTATATCATTGTGTATAGGATGGGCTGAACGGCTAAATGTTAATGCTAATGTTCGATGGCTGCAAGTGAAAATAGTTATAGAGGATGGGAAAATAGGCTGGGAAGGTTTAGAATAATACTTGACAAGCTGCATGACCTTGAATGAGTCCTGTGAACATTGCTTTACGAGCCGAAGATGACACCTGCGCTTGTTTTCCCATCCTGTGTTTTCTGTACCAGACAGCAGTTTTGTCTTTCTGTATCTGCTTACTTTGTGCTGGCTGTTTGTCACACTATATAAGAGAGAGAGAGTTTCATTCCAAGTTGCTGCTGCTGCTGCTGCTGCATGGGACTTCATCTCAGACTTGGATCATGAATGGTGCCAGGAATGAACCTAAGCCTCCAGACCAGCCATCGATCAAAGGGTCACCAAAGGGCAAAGGATCATGAGACTTATTGCTTTTTCTTTCTTTTCATCTTCCATTTATTATTACCAATATAGTAATTTATTACCACTTAATAAACATTCATATTTAAGCAAATTGCTGTTGTTGAGCCTTCTCTTAATTATATTTACCCGAATCTGAAAAGAACCATTTGGATATACGCCGTGATCCAAGACACATTGGTACCTAGGTGGACCATAACAACTAGGTCTCATACCTCCCACTCCTAATTTTTTTGCAGCCAAGGTGAGATATCCTGAACATAGCCACCAGGAAGGCAACATATCCTTCAGGACTCTCGATCTTGGCCACAAAGAACAGCGTCTATTCCCCTGACTATAGTATGCTCGATTACAACAACGTTTTTTATTTCTCCTCCTCTTGAATGGCTTCTTGTACCATGGTGCTAGGGTCAGTTTGCTCATCTTGCCTACAGCCCCAGTTCTAATCCACACAGGGAGGAAGAATCTCAAACCTCCTAGTCAAGCTCAAAGGCTGATCCTTTAGCACTACCTCCTGGATCCCTGTATTTGCCTCATTTGTAATCACACTGCCCTATCCTGGATCCCTGAATGTGAGGTAATTAGTCCAAGGGGCGTGACTGCCTCTTGAAACACAGCATCCAGGTAATACTCTGTCTCCCTGATGTGTTACAGTGTTCAAAGCTCAGACTCCAACTCATCAACTCTTTGTAACTAACAGCTGCAGCAGATGAGGTCACTGTGAATGACAGTTGGGTCCACAAGCTCCCACATGATGCAGGTACAACACATTGCCTTGACCCTTTATCTCTGTATTACTTGCTTAATTTGGAATTTATTTTTAAAAGTTCCCTGTTGGTGTTTCAGTTTGTAACCTGCAAATACTTACCCTGAGAATAACCTAATAGATAGTCAAATTCTAAGCTATTACTAATTGATGAACTTACGATTTTCCTGTGATGTCACTTTTTTGCCGGGCCTCGATCCTGGCCTTCATCTATTCTGTAAAAAGAACTTTGAACCTAAAAGGAAGTACTTCTTTCCTTGTGCATTGATTTCCTACCCTGCCTCCAAATTCTCTGAACTATATACTCACTTGGGCTGTGTCTCACTCTGGATGTAATCCCTCCATCCTAACCGTGTGCACCTTACATACCTAATGAGTTAATGTTTGTTCCTATTGCATAAGAAGTAGATGTGCCTCTCATAGTACTGAAGTATTCAATAGATATTTATTACAGCTCCTACATTTGTAAAATCCAGACACAAATTGAAAGCACTCTGTCTTTGGTATGTAAGGATGCAAGTGGCTCCAGTAAGATGGAGACTTTATGATCAGGCTACATACCATGATATAGTGAGGATGTCATGAACGTGTCTCGAAAAGATACATTGCATACCAACTGTGAGACACAAGAGCTAGCTACATTCTATTTTTATTTTGGAGAATAAACCACCACCAAGTAACTCATGTCTCTAATTCAATTACTAAATTAGGACAATAACAAAAGGGAAGCTTTAGGAAAGAGGAAACAGTTAAATTAAAATAGGTTTGGAGGGGGACAGCCAGTTTTTAGGTATTTTGTAGTCAACCTGTTCAGAGATATTGCTGAGCACCTCTGGATCAGGTAGAATTTGAACCTAGGCTTCCTGGCTCAGAGATAGGAGCACTACCACTCTGCCTCAAAAACCCTAGCAGCCAGCTTTTATGCTAGTGCGAACAGGATTGAAAACTGTCCCCAGGCTTTAACATTGTTGAACTGTCCATGAAACAGATCTTAGTTGCTGACCATGGTTCTGAATTTATCAGTAAAGACTGTCCCAGACTTTCGACGAATATTTCTGATGACTAACTGAGAAAAAAGCTACAAAAGAAAAAATCATTAAGAATTCCCACCAAACCTACTCAAAACTGTATGAAAAAGAAAGATTGTTTGCCTAATGGTCGGGGATCAGCTTATACACATTATATAGAAATCCAGGATTTTTGGGGCTAAAAGCCATGTGTGATCAATCCTGTTACTTGAGTATATATGGTAACTAAGAGCTTGTGCATATGTGTGTTTGGAAGTCCTGTGGCAATTTTGGTGGTGACTCTAGCTCTGAGCTGGAAGCTCTGGGCTAAAGTCCCACTCCCTGACTTGATGGATACGTAAGATGCCGTGCTTTACCAAGCATATTCATGGTGCAACATAAATCAAATAGAAGGCCATATAACCAATGCCTTTACAGGGCGTGGTACCTGAAGAGGGCGTTTGCATGTTTAGTAAAAGTAATCAGAGCGGCAAATAGAATATTGGAATTTAATTCAATGGGTCTGAAATTCAGAGAAGTGAGGTTATTTTTTTCAGTTGTACAGAACCTATCTCGGTCATATTATTGCTTTTGGGAGAGGATCACTGTCCCTTTTCAAGGGCAACCAGGGATGAGCAATAAATGTTGCCATAGCCAGCAATACTCAAATCCCAAGAATGATTTTTTTTGAAACATCAGAATAATCACTTAAAGTGATAAATTGGAGAAGGATTACATAAACTTGCTTATATTCCCTTGGCTTTAAAAGCTTGAGTTGTGATCTAATCAGGGTTTCCAAAGTTAGTTGGAGACATTCCTGGAAGATTGATTGATGCCTGAAAATGTTACTTCTGCAAGTGTCACTGTGTTTACCTTAAAGGTATTTGATACCTTTGAGAATGTTTGCAATCAACGTCATGGCAGCAATTGTTATGACGTCCTGAGAATGAGGATGTTTCCTGTGAGGAAATTTAGTTGCATCACTGACAAGGGGTAACCCAATGGAAGTGCACTCATTATAACGTGAACAGCACTCAGGTTCCTGTTATAACCATCCATATTGCAACACTTCATTGATTCACTCTGTGTAACTAGTGGTAATTGGTGTCATGTACCAATAATGTATGTGTGACTATTAATAATCCTTTTTATCACTGATAGAGACCTTGTAACTATAGGCAAAGCCTCTTTGTACTTCACAGTTGATGCTTCTTTTAACAGGTCTGGTCTCTCTGACTATCTGGTCTGGGCAGCATGTACCAACCTGAATATAACCAAGAGGTGGCACAAACACCAGTGGGCTCTCAGTCTGGGATGCTTTGTAAGGCAAAACCAGACCCCATACAGCTCAAGGGCACCATTACTAACCCACACCCTGGAGTCAGATATGATTAGGGAGAGAATTCATGAAATTACCAAAATGAGGCAGCACAGTTGAAAGCCATTTAGCCACATTAGTGATGTTTCCCCTGCAACCCTTGCCTCCCCAGTTCATTTTGTATTTCTCCTTATCCTAGATTCCCTCATATGATGTTGCAGCCTTTGCCTCAGCCATTCATAGTCTTCAATGAGGATTGAGTCTCCCAAACCCTGTCTACAGTTGCCCATGTGGCCTGTTCCCCATCCACCTCCATGTTTTGGGGTTAAGTGACAGACTTTCAAAAAGAAAATGTGAAACACCCAGAGGGGTAACTTCCTCACAACATAAACAGACTTCCCTCATTAGCTCCTCAAATGCCAACAACGTATTCATTGTTATCACCATCCTTCTTGCAACAGGAAAACAGGATGATTAGCTAACATCTTTTTCTTCTAAGTCCCAAATTGTGTGTCTAAACAACCCAGGCAACTATCACCTTGCCCAGTCTCTGCATCTACCTGAAACCCATTTTCAATCTGTCTTGTTGGCAACACCATCACTATGTGGAGGGTTGCAGTTCAAACCTGAAAGAGAGTTGCACCTGATTGATTGTGACAAAAATTATTCCGTCTGTGGTGAAAAAATTTGCATCAAATAGGAAACAAGGAACCTGTCCACGCCAATTTCTTGATCTGGGAAAGACAGCATCAATAATAATTGGAGTCTAAATTTCTATGCAAACCTGTGCTTTTGGTGACTGCTAAATAACCTTTGAGTTACATTAATGGGTTGGATCTTACTGTTTTGGCTAAGTTCCCGTTTCTTCATTTATTGGAAGGTTTTCTGCTGCAAGGCCTAGTGAGATTTCTCGCCCTTTCTTACTAAGTCATTTCATTAAAACCTGCCCCTATGGCACCCCTCTGGTGTGATTCTAGCCCCAGTTCTACCAACTCTGTTCCTGGAAGAATTCTCTGCTTGCTGAATTCTTGCCAAATGAACAGCAGCTCTTGCATCTGTGCCATCTGTAAAAGGTCACAGTGGACTTGGACAAGCACTGGCATTCTGCAGCTGCCTTACTGGTTTAAATAAAATGTTGGAGAAAGGGAGGATGATGCCATGTTTCTCTGACAAAGAGGCGGAGGTTGTGGTGCATAGGGTGTTGCAAAGGAGTAATGTCCTCTTTCCTGGAAGACCAGCAGAGAAGGCCATGACACCACACTATGACAACTTGTCCAAGGTCATCACCTGTTATGACGGTGATGGTGAGAAGACTTCTTGGCCAGTGGGTTCCAGCATCCCCCTGTACATTATCGTGCCTGAACATGTATATCCCCTTCCCAGGAACCCCACAGACTTTGCACCTCCCAAGTTTCCAACTCAACCTATCTGCACCTGCCTAATTCTCCACCAGTCCCTGGCATATGAGGTGATGAATATCTGGTCTGGCCATTTACTGTTTCCGCCCCCCCCCCCCCCACCACTTCTTGAAACCAGGGTGTTCCTAACCATGAATAAATTCCTTCCTCTACCCCATTCCCATCTATATTCCGATGTATCACCCTCTTGCAAATACAGTTGTCCCTTTTCACAATTGTCAATCCCCCAGTCTGTAGTCCCAAATTTCCACTAATAGGTCCCTCAGTCTCCTTCCTTCAGAAGCTATCCCCTTAACCCACTTAGTTTTGTTGGACTGACAATGGCCAGTGCCTTGAGTGATCAGCTAGACAGCTCTGGACCAGAACTGTCCAGACCCCTGACTGATACTTATGCATCTCCATAACTGCATCAGGTCGCACCATGGATTAGCTTCTGTGGTACCATAGGGCTGACTGTAATCAACTCCCTGCACTGCAGAGGCACTGACACCCGACTGAGAACATTCTGACCAGATGCCTAACATTGTGATTCCCCTGGACAGGTATCAGAGGCTTCCCTTGACGCACCGTGCTGGAACTCCCCCAACTAACAGATGTTTCCATGGAGTTAGGTGAAGATTGATCCCTTAAGACTTCGAGTCATGGCTGTCTGCTTGCTGTGCATGCGAGTGTTTGGCGGTAAGCTGCTAGCATATGCGTAGGTGTGAGATTGATATAGCACATTTCAGCAAGATGATCGAGGACTACCGACGAACAAATCGAGCTGGCTCACTCTGTGAGTGTGCTAATTGTCACAATAGGCAAGGCAAGGATGGCGTATGCATGCAGGTAGACACTAAGTGAGCAAGCGCTGAGAGCAAACAAGAAACCCTAAGGTGCTACCTGTGCAATCCATAAGCTGTATGCCTGTGTCTACACACAAATTATCCTGCTGCAGTCTTTCCAATGTTAGTTGTTGGTGCACCCTGCAGTGGAGTTCTGCTGTCCTTAACTGGTCTGCAAGTATTATCGGAAGAGGTGCCATGAAGATTCCATCTATACGTCCAATTAATATTTTCTCTTGCATTGACCTTTTTTGAAGACAAATAGTATCATCAGCTACCATCAGTATCTGACTTTCTCTAGTGTCTCTCAATACCTTTTAGTTTATCTCCTTGAGTGGAATAGTAAGAAAATCTCTTCCTTTTTTGAGATAAAATACTCAGAACCAACAGTGTCTGACTCTTCTTATTAATATTCAAGCAATAATTCTCATTACTGTCCTGAGCTATCTCTGCTTTCTTAATTGCATTCCAGGGAAACATATTCTCTCGTGCTTTTGCTACAGTTTTAGTACCTCAAACTTTAGTTTCCTGATGGCCACTTTTCTGATTATTCTTTAAACATTTCAACTACAGCTATCAGTAACCCACTTATCTTCTAAGCCAATTGGCTTTAGTATGTTCTGAATGTATTGCAACTGAAGAATATTACTTTAAATCACTTTTTGGTTCTCACATTTCTCTTTTATGGTTTTTGTGCCCCTTTGTCTGTTCTCTAAATATTTTTATTGATGGAAACACCTCATTGGAATGATTAACAAACTCTCACGAGGATATAAGCTGCTCAGCAGACATCGCACTACAGTTGAGATGGACTTCTATGGAATAATGAGGTCTCATTTCTTGAGTATTAGGTGTCAGACTAAGACAAATTGAACAGCAAAGCTAGTGAAAAAGAATACTGTCATCATTGCTAACAGCCTGTACTTGTTTTCCACAGAAGATGGCAAGTTCCTTCCTTCCGTTATCTGCAGATCAGTGAGGCGCTGAAGTTGAGAACTGCATGCATCCACAACATGTCTCCCATTTAGCAACGACTTGAACCTTTTTCCTAACTGTCAGCTGGAAGCACTTGTTCACTAAAATGGTACCTCTTACATCCTTCTTTGCTGCCAGCTCAAATTCTTTATTTTCCCTGTCTCTTTGGTGTGTTCAATTTTTAAAAAAAACCCATCTACTACTGTTCATCCTCCCTTTCTATTTCAGGTTTTCTTCAGTATGTGGAGTTGTACAGCACAGAAACAGACCCTTTGGTCCATCCAGTCCAGAATCCCAAACTAGTTCCACCCCCCTGCACTTGGCCCATATCCCTCCAAACATTTCTTATTCATTTATTTATTTAAATGTCTTTTAAATGCTATAACTGTATCCACATCTTCCACACACGAACTGCTCTCTGTACCTTATCTATGCCCCTCATGATCTTTAAACCTCTATAAGGTCACCCCTTAACCTTCTCTGGTCCAGTGAAAAAAGGTCCTAGCGTGTCCAGCCTCTCCACATAACTCAAATCTACCATTCCTGGCAACATCCTGGTAAAGGTCTTCTGAACCCTGTCCTGCTTAATAATACCATTTCTATTAAAGGGAATTTACATATAATATATGTCCGTCAGTCTCTGTTTGTTTCTCTTCTCATCAAATCTTTTCATTTCTAACTGCAGATTATGTAATTTCAGTCATTATATTCCAATTTCAGGTATCCTTCCTTCCAATTCTAGCAACTTGTCTTTAGTCGAAAAGATTAAATAGTCCATTTTTATACCTTCAACTTCCAGAAAACTCTTAGCAGCAGTCAAAGCCATCTTCAAATTCCGTGCAGTAAACTTCACCACAATACAACTGCTTTGTCAAGAATCAGCACACAATTGTTATTTTAACAAAAACGCAGATCCTTCTTAAATTCAGCGAATTCAAATATTCCAACAAAAGCCCCCAGTTGTTATGATCCCAGCTGATGTTATCACTAGAAAAGTCAAATCCCAGACCAAACTCTGGTTTGATAGAGTTTTTCTATATTTTAACCAAGTGATCTGTCACTGAAGTGTAAGCATGCAATATTGCAGATTTAGTTTTAACAGTAAAATAGCAGTTTATTATACAGAAGAAATTACGATAAAATAGAATACATCAAATGATGTACATGTATTATACGTGTAAAGATTTTGAAACACGTTGTAAAAATATAATTCCTAAATACTATTTTTCAGATTCCAAAAGCACCCCTTTACAGATCTAAAAACACTAATTTACAGATCCCAAGAACACCCTCTACAATACTGTCACTTGAGAAAATCTCCACCATTACCTCTATCGGCTTGATTTAAACTGTGATTTCAGTTCCTAGCCTAGAGAATCTGGTAGCTTCTTCTTGGAAACCATTATACGTCTGAGCATAAGCCTTTTTGGCTTCAAATTACCTCTTCAGGATTTTATCCAAAGACACCTAGTCTGGAACTATTACTAAACTCCTTACTCAAGGAATCTTTTTCTTGCAGAACTAAAATATCTTCATACTTTCTCAGGACCAACTGCACACCCATTTTCAGGCAAGACTTATGCAGAACTTCCCCAAACTGAAATGAAAACAGGAAGGTTTCTGAAAGCTATGGCTGTTTGCCCCTTAGCTGAATATTAAAATAAGAACAGAGGCTTTCATCAGAAAGCTTAATGTACTAACATCTCCCACTGTAAATAAAAGCTCATTAATTCCTGGACACTATCTCTCTTAAGCTGTTTTAAAAGAAATCTCTTTGGCTACAGAAATACTTAAATGTTAATCATTAAAACCCCTTCAGACAAAAAAAACCCCTCATATGTCACTAAAAGGGATTGATCCCATACAAGTGGGAACAGGAGAATCGTTACATAAACAAAGGTTACAGTTCATCAAATTCACCATCTCCCTTCCTCGCAGTCGCATGATGCAGAGATGATCAAGTTGTTGACTAATAATGATGAATCTCTATTAATGGTTGTGGAGAACCTTGTGGAGGAAGCCAAGCAGGGAATCCTAAATGAGGTCATTGTCAAAATTCAAAATCCTGATGTTGGTGAACTTCTGCAATGAAGTTCTACGAACATTAAAGGCAGCTCCAAATAAGAAGCGCAAACACTGGGCATCCCCTTATATTAATTTGCATTTCATTAGTGCTCATTGAAAGGTAAGCTGACCAGAATTATGCTCCCCTTCCCAACAAGTTTTGCATGTGTGATCAATATGGATATTCATATCTGACTATATATAAGAAAGGTGTAAGATGTGAGGTGGAGTACTTCTTGGAAATTGGAGTGAGTAACCACTGTTGTAATTTTGAGACTGGGTGGTAAGTTCCACAGGGCATAGAAAATAGCCAAAGAAGGTGTTTGGTGGTTTGGGTGGTGTGACAGCTGGCATATACTGCGCAAAGGGTCAAAGGCACTGGCTAAGGGTGGAAGTACATGTGACAATGATATGTAGCTGACTGGGATAGGAAGTATACCTGACTAGAAATTCATTGATTGGCTAATCTGGGAGGGGTAGAGGGTCAAAATATTTAGCTGCAGGAAATGAATGGCTGCCCCAATGCTCTTTAAAGATGATGCCAGGACCTTAAACGTCAGGGAAGGGAAGGGCAAGGATTCCTACTGGCTTCTGCTATAGGTTTTCCTGAGTAATTTGCATATACATATATAATGAACTAAAAATTGAGTTTATCTGTGAGTAGACCTAATCCTCCCCATACCCAGCAGAAGGGACACTTAAGCCCATGTCTGATTCCAAAATCAGACATCATAACAGAAGAATCTGTTCAGTGAGTCTACAACAAACTAAACATGAAGTGAGTAAAATTTCAGTGCTGGAGAGCTTTGTGAACAGTAGGTCCAAATTCACTTGCCATTCCAATCATTTTACACTTGCCAAATATCATGTCTTAGATTACTAACTTAATCTCCCAAAAGGTTATTTTCTAGAAGACACCTATCTCACAGTTAAATAAATCATACCTAACTATTTCCAGTGTCCCCCCAGGAAGCCTATTCCACATCTCGATTATTCTGTGACTGTTCAAGGTGATGGAGTTAGTGAACAGGCAGAGGTTGGATGTGTGGATGGCTTGATCTCTTTGACGACCCTTATGCTACCATTATGCAACCTTCATGCTGTTCTCTCATTGTATACTGCATTAAAACAGGCAAGTGAGCGTACTTCTGAAGAAGGGTCCCGACCTGAAATGTCAGCCTTCTTGCTCCTCTGATGCTGCCTGGCCTGCTGTGTTCCTCCAGCGCCACACTGTGTTATCAAGTGAGCATATAAACTGGAGAGGCCTTGAACTGGAAAAAGTTATGTTTTATAAATGCACTAATATCCTGAAAGGAGCATTCTCAAGGATTCAAACTTCTTAACACAGAGACAAGTAAACAGGGAAGCTAATGAAGAAAACTACAGTCTTGTCACCACTTCATTACATTCTTAACTCATTACACTGTTGCACATGTCATAGAGTTGTACAGCATAGAAACAAATCTGTCAGTCCGACTTGTCCATGCTGACCAGTTATCACAAATTAATCCAGTCTCATTTGCCAGCATAACAAGCATGGGGCTGGATGAACACCGCAGGTCAAGCAGCATCATAGGAGCAGGAAAACTTGACGTTTCGGGCCTAAACAGCATTTTGCCCATACGTCTCTAAACCTTTAATATTCACGTACCCATCCAGATGCTTTTTAACTGTTGTAATTGTACCAGCCACCACCATTTCCTCTGGTAGCTCATTCCACGCACCACCCTCTGCGTGAAAAAGTTGCCCTTTAGGTCCCTTTGAAATGTTGCTCCTCTCCCCTTAAATCTTTGCTCTTTAGTTTTGGACTCCCCTACTCTAGGAAAAAGACCATGACTATTTACTCTATCCACACCCCTCAATGATTTTATGAACCTTAGCCTGCGACGCTCCAGGGAAAATAGCCCTGGCGTATACAGCCTCTATCTATAGCTCAAGCCCTCCAATCACACTGATGAAATGTAACACCTAAAATGTCAAAGAAACTATATTTTTTTCTGACTGGAAAGTTAATGAGGGGCTGACAACTCCCTGGTCAATAACAATTCACCCTCTGCAGGTGGATACGTCTTATGTATACCCTTAAAGAATAGGTCCTAGCTGATGCCTGTGATAAATCAAAAGGATTTGTCACACTGTTCTTTCCATATTTCCATATTCTCAGAATCATCAGCTGTAACTGAAAAAAAAGAGATTACAAATGGCTTTATGTTTAATAATTCTTGGAAGTCTTAAGTTTTGAAGGCTTGTGGAAAGTTTGATTTGTTTCAAGATTCGTAGAAATAGGTAGAGTGGTTTCTATAAATATATGTCACCGAAAGGTAATTGTGGACATTGGAGTCTTTATTGAATAAGGTGTCCTGGAGTTACTTGTTCTACTGTAGAACCCTGTGGACGCTGTTTGAAATGTGATTGGATGAGGATTTAACTAGGGAAAAGGAAGTCTACGCACCAGTCATCAGTCTATTAAAGTGGGATTTGTTCTCTGTCAGAGGTGCCATCAGTCACGGGCAGAGTCACCGCAAAGTCCAGGAGCTGGGCCATCGTCAGTTGTTGGCTTGGGCAACTCATGATCAGGATATATGTCCAGCTACAGTTGGGGAATGGACAAGAGTAGGTCCCGTAGGGCCAGTAAACAAATGCCCGGGAAATCTCATTCTCTAGGCGAGAAATTAGACCAGGAAATGGCTAGAAGACCTGTGGAGGCTCAGTAAGTGCCAACTTGATGGGTGAAAACATGGGCTCCAACTTTGCCGGACAATAGGGCATTAAAGGGGCAAACACAGGAAACAACCATTTGTAACCCATATCTATATTTAATTTGAAATTTCATTGCTTATTTGCTACGCATACAAAGTCAAGGTGCTTAGCATTCAGATGCTGATCAAATGCAGATTGCACCATGCCATTGGCCCTTGCAAATTAAACATAGCCACTAACTGTAGCATCTTTGAGATGCCAGTGATGTTAAAAGAAGCCAATGCTGGCCAGTGGTGAACTACCAAGCACACAATTTCCAAAAGGGCTGTGGGACGGGGAGACCATTATTTCTTCATCTGTGGTGTAAGTATAATGATTATCTGTACTGAATGCAGTAGAAAATTTCATGATTGACATAGGTTTGGGATCGGGAGAGGGTCAGAACACAGCAAACAGTCCCTTTTGATGGAATGCCTTGGTCACTCAGCCCATGCTGAGGCTGAAGCAGAATGAATGGTGTTATTAGCCCACTGTATGCCTCATGGTATGGAGGGGTGTGTGCAGCCCACATCTGGAAGTAATGCCACCAATGACCCCTTTGAGATCTGACTCAGGTGGAACAATCCTTTTTCCGAAGCTACAATTGCCCTATCCCCCACCTCTTCCTCCGTTACATTGATGACTGTATCGGCGCCGCCTCATGCTCCCACGAGGAGCTTGAACAGTTCATCCACTTCACTAACACCTTCCACCCCAACCTTAAGATCACCTGGACCATCCCCGATACCTCTCTCTTATTCCTAGACCTCTCTGTTTCCATCTCTGGCAACCACCTGGAAATCGATATCCATCTCAAGCCTACCGACTCCCACAGCTACCTAGAACACACTGCCTCTCACTCACCTTACTGCAAAAATGCCACGCCCTATTCCCAATTCCTTTGCCTCCGCCACATCTGCTCCCGAGATGAGGCATTCCACTCCTGGACCTCCCAGATGTCCTCATTTTTCGAGGACCACAACTTCCCCTCGACAGTGGTCGAAAACGCCCTCGACTGTGTCTCTCGCATTTCCCACAACTCATCCCCCAAACCCCCTCCCTACAATAACAACCAAAACAGAATCCCCTCATCCTCACGTACCACCCCACCAACCTCTGGATCCAAAGCATCATCCTCCGGCACTTCCACCATCTGCAATCTGACCCCACGACCAAAGACATTTTTCCCTCCCCACCCTTATCTGCCTTCCAGAGGGACCACTCTCTCCGTGACTTCCTTGTCTGCTCCACACTCCCCACCAGCCCCATCACCTCCAGCACTTTTCCCTGCAACGGGAGTAAGTGCTACACCTGCCCCTACACCTCCCCCCTTCACCCCCATCCCAGGTCCCAAGAAAACCCTCCACATCAAACAGATGTTCACCTGCACATCTGCCAATGTGGTATACTGTATCCGCTGTTCCCAATGTGGCCTCCTCTACATCGGGGAAACCAAGCAAAGGCTTGGAGACCACTTTGTGGAACACCTATGCTCGGTTCGCGACAAACGACTGCACCTCCCAGTCACGAGCCACTTCAACTCCCCTTCCCACTCCTTGGATGACATGGCCATCCTGGGCCTCCTCCAGAGCGCAACGACGCCACCCAAAGGTTGTTGGAACAGCATCTCATATTTTGCTTAGGAACCCTGCAGCCCAATGGTATCAATGTGGACTTCACAAGCTTCAAAATCTCCCCTCCCCCCAACCGCATCCCAAAACCAGCCCAGCTCGTCCCAGCCTCCCTAACCTGTCCGTCCTTTCTCCCACCTATCCACTTCTCCCAACTCAAGCCCCACCCCCACCTCCAACCTGCCAGCCTCATTCCGCCTCCTTGACCTGTCCGTCTTCCCTGGACTAACCTACTCCTACCCTAACTCCCCACCTACACTCACCTTTACTGGCTCCATCCCCGTCCCTTTGACCTGTCTGTCTCCTCTCCACCTATCTGCTCCTTTATCCACCTTCCATCCGCCTCCCCCTCTCTCTGTATTTATTTCAGATTCCCCTTCCCCTCCCCCATTTCTGAAGAAGGGTCCAGATCCGAAGTATCAGCTTTCCTGTTCCTCTGATGCTGCTTGGCCTGTTGTGTTCATCCAGTTCTACACCTTGTTATCTCAGGGTTGCTGAAGATGTGGTTTCATAGCTTGGCCTGTTCAGAAGTGGTGGAGCAGCAGGGCTTGAGGAATCATCTCCAGCATATTCTGGACAGAGTGTGGCAATGAGGCACTGTCCTGGTTACTGAGGAACTGGAACAATGGGAACCGTCTTCTTGGCAGTCGACCCACTTTCAATAAATGGGAACTGGGTGCAGCAGACCATTACAGACTATTAACTAGTTGTTTGTCATATTGCCTGCACATAGTTTGCATTGGGGAGGGAGGAGGTGGTGGGGGGTGGGCGGGGGAGCGTGAACTGAAGCCTGTGTGGTTTCGTTTATGTTTCCTTTTGGTGGCTATAAATACAAGCTCATATTTTAAATTGTCTGATTGCGTGTTAGTAAATGATGTTCCCATACGTGGCTTCGAGGCTGCTGTGTCATCACGTTGGAGATGATAGGGAAAACTGGATTGTCAATGCTTGTCTGGGTGCAGAATGGCTTTTCAAAGATGGTACAGACACAAAGGATGCTGATGTTTTGATAAGTAGCTGTTGAATGGCAAGTTGTTCTAACCGTACGTGAGAGGGTGATGTTAGAATCTGATATGAAGAATGCCATAGGAGTGGGATAAGTAGTTATTGAGGTATACTTGATGAAAAACAGTGAGAAATCTTGCTGGATTTACAATGTGAATCCCTCCAAAAAACTTGACAGAAATTTATCTTATGCAAAACAATGTAATATTGAGCTTGAGATAAAAGGTACTGCAGATGCTGGAGAATCCGAGATAATAAGCATGGGGCTGGATGAACACGACAGGTCAAGCAGCATCATAGGAGCAGGAAAACTTGACGTTTCGGGCCTTAAACCTTCTGATGAAGGGTTTAGGCCCGAAATGTCAAGTTTTCCTGCTCCTATGATGCTGCTTGACCTGCTGTGTTCATCCAGCCCCATGCTTGTTATCTCGTAATATTGAGCTTATTTCATTGTAATGAACCATTTCAATAACTTGGAAAAGTGTTACTTTATGTTGTGACCCACGGATTAATAAGATGAGAGCATCAGTGCAATTCTGCACCCTGGATCATAATGCAAAAGAGAAATAAAGGATTTCTATAATCCTTTCAAAACCATGGCATGACACAAAGCCATTACACAGCCAGTGGAATGTTAGCAATCATGGCAGCCAATCTACATATGACAAGATCCCACAGCAATGAGATACCATCCCAATAATTTCATTTCAGGTATTGTTTGAGGGGAAAAAATGTTCTGGGATAATATGGAGATATCATCAGTTCTCAAATTAACACTGTGATATCTTAAACTGTCAACTGAAAGAGCTGTTAGGGTCGTCAAGCATCCCATCCAAGAAATAGCGCGACTGGCAATCTGCACTACATTGGAGGGTCAGCCGCCTCTTGTGCAGAAGTTTTTGGAGTGAAGCTCATATTATCAACCTTCTGATTCAAAGATGAGAATGCCAACTCTTGAGCTATATTATGTCCATGTGAAGCTGAGAGAAGCAATGTAAATGGCTATTTACACATCTCCTGTATTTCATTCTAGACCTCTTCTAGCAGGAATTCTGAGAATCTCATCATTGAAAGATGTAATTTGGCCTACTGTGACTTTGTGAACAAGCTGTTGAATTAGTCCCACTCTGCAGCTTTGGCCACACAATTTGGCAGAAGAGTTCCAGGTCCATGTCTGCCTTTTAAAACTTCCTAAGGGATATGATTACCTGTGATGTTAGGTTGTGTATCTCAAATCATAAGATCCCTGAAGTAGCTCCATGAAAGCTGGTATCCCATCACCAAGTTGCCCTTTATTTACACGTGCATAGTACATAACACTCCACAGCTAACTCAGAGCCAGCTCCTTGAGTGAACAGAAGCCCTGACACTCCTGTTTGTATCTGTCAGCCAGGGCTCCCTGATTGGACCAGATTGACAGCCCCAATCAGGGAACTTATATTCTATAAGGCCCACCTGGCTGACCTCATTCCAATCACTACAAACCCACTGTATCAAAAAGATTCCAGGAATGGAGGGACTGTCTTATGAGGAGGGATTGAGTAGGTTGGATGTGTACTCATTGGAATTTAGAAGATTGAGAGGCAACCTTATTGACAGGAATGTGGAGAGGTTGTTTGTCCTTGTAGGACAGTCTAGGACCAGAGGGCATAATCTGAAAGGAAGGCGTCACCCACTTAAGACAGCAATGAGAAGGAATTTATTTCTCTCTGAGGCTAGTGAATCTCTGGAATTCTTTACTGCAGACGGCTGGGTCATTAAATATATTCAAGTCTGGGATAGACACATTTTTAATTTGTAAGAGAAATAAGCTTTATGGGGAAATAGCAAGAAAGTAGAATTGAGGCTAGTCAAATCAACTGTGATCTCAGTGAATGACAGAGCGACTTGATAGACTGAATGTCCTACTACTGCTCCTTTGCCTTATTGTTTTATTGTCATTTGTCTTTCAATTCTGCTATGAATCATTTTAAGTCTGTAACTTCCAATTACTGACTTGCATGTCACAGCTCGCTCATCTTATTTGATTATTCAAAACTCCATGATTTTTAATATGTCTATTAAGTCTCCCTCTAACCCTTCCTGTACTTGGGAGAACAATCTCCAATCTCTCCACATAACTGAATAACCTAGTCGCTGGAGCATCGTAGTATACCTCCTCTGTACCTTCTCCACAACATTCACGTGTGGGATGCAGAATCAGGGCAGTGTCCACAAGGTCATATCATAGAACTTCCTTATGCCACTCCCCCGCTTGCCCATGCACACACCTTCACACTGATTCAGCCAAACAATTGTGACCCTAATGTGACTACTGGAACCCACAATGATGTGTAATCAGAACAGAGTAGACAAGAAGAAAGTGTTTGAGGGGAAAAGCCAGTTCAGCACTTAGTTCAGACTTTGGAAAACATGGATATTTTAATTAGGGGAACAAGTAGGCCATTCAGCGTTTTAAGCCTGATTGGCCATTCAATAAAATCATGGCTGATTAGACATGGTTTCACTTCCCCAATGTACAGGGGAAATTTACCAGGATGGTACCAAGGATGAGAGATAACAATAACGTGGAGAATTTAGGATAGATTTTCTTGGTGCAGGTAAGGTCAAGGGAACATTTAACATAGGTGTTCAATATTGACATGGGTTTTGTTAGACGAAATAGGGAGAAACAGGCAATAAGTGCTGAACCAGGGGATGGATATTTAATTTGGAAATTAAACAATAATGGGGAAATACAAAAAGAAGTTTATTAATTTGGAGTTATGATCTGCTTTATACAAATTGAAAAGCTGGGGAAGTCGATTCTCTGGAAAGTTTAAAAAAATCAGAAAAAACTTGTTAAGGAAATCGTTTACTTGCTAGGCAGTTATGGAGCAAGGAAATAGAATAAATTTGTAAATCTGACACAGACAAAGTCTTAGCCTGTACTGTAAACATCTATGATTTCAGTGAACTCTCCCATTTGAAGGATTATCCAGATTTGTGTCTCAGATTCTGACTAGCCACTGTACAACCTTTGCAGTCTCATGATGTTTTTTAAATACTTGATTGTGGTAAATTGATACTCCCAACTTATTTCTTAGACATGTTGTAAGATTGCGAAGGGCACAGTGCTAACCAGATGGCTAGACATCACCTGCGAAAATACTAATCCTACAATCTTTGCATCAAGGTAAAAGTCTTTCAGTGAAATTTACATTTAACGTGATGTTGTGCTTATTATTGAGGATCTTTGAATGGTCATGATACAATAAATCAAATTGTAAATTTTTCTCTCAACAATGAGATATAATCCTCTCTTTCTTTAAGGTTGAGGCTTAGGAGCTGGATTTCAAATCATCCCAGGAGGGAGAGTGGCTAAATTCAAAGGTCTGCTAGTGATGTGAACAGGGCCTCTATCAGACTGTTCTCTCCTTCACAATCACACTTTCAGTGAAGCTGCAAGCTGAGGAGAGGGCCAGAAAATCATGACTACTGGCAAATTCATTGTTTTTCTGTTCGGCAAGAAGGGACACTAAACTGCTGAAGACACAGGTGCAGGATCAATCAGAAAAACTGACTTCTGTGAAACTAACAAGGTTCGCGTACCTGCTCCATTTGCATTTCAGTGGAGTTCAGGGTCTCCTCAGGTGACAGTGTTCAACTCCTCTGATCTGATCTGTATTTTTAAAAAATTATTGGGTCCTTAGTATAGCTGGCAGGATCCACATTTTTGGCCATGCCTAATTGCCCTTGGAGGAGTGGTGATGAGCCATCTTCTGCTGCAGTCTGTGTAGTAAAAGCACACCCATACTGCTGATGGGAGGGAATTCCAACATGTTGATCTGGCAACAGTAAAGGAAAAGGATTTTTTTAAGCCAAGACAGTGTGTGACATGAAGGAGAACTTGCAGGCAGTGAGGTTCCCACATGTCTGCTGCCCTTGCCTTTCTAGGTGGTAGAGTTTCCACATTTGCAAGGAATTGTCAGCGAGCCTTGGTGGGTTTCTGCAGTGCATCATTTGATAGTGTACACTGCTGCCATTTCCCTTAGCGATGGAAGGAGTGAACGTTGAAGGTTGATGGGGTACAATGGAACCTAAATATTTTCAGGTTATTTGAGTGTGTTTGGAGCTGTACTAAAACAAGTGGAATGTATTCCATCATGCTCTAACCTTGTGCCTTGGACTAGTTTTGGGGCGTCAAGAGCTAAGTTATTCGCGAGAGGATTTCTATCCTCTGACTTGCTCTTGTAGCCTCAGTATTTACAGTGCTAGTCCTGTTCAGTTTTTATGTTGATGAAGGACAGTACCAATTGCAGGATTGGATTGAGGTGACACTGGTGGGGTGCAGGGAGAGAGTGAGTGGATAAAAGCAATTGGCACAGTCCTGTGTGTATTATGCAGATAGGTTAAAGATGAAAATATGAAAAGATTGAATCTTTTCACACCCTGAAAAGAAGCACCTTATTTGGTTTGTGGTGGAAAGGCAGTTTTATGCACCTCTTATGATTAAGAAAACTAACTTTGACATGCAGGCCATGCATTAATCAAGCTGCTCATACCAACGTGCCTAATTCAACAGTGTCTATCTCCATAGTAACTTAACACTGTATTCCAGAACCAAGAAAGCCGTAATGATAAATTGTTCCATGGAAGAGGATTAAACTGCAGCCATAGCAATGCATTCTGAAAAGTTGCCTTCAGCTTTTTGATGAACATGGTGATGAGTGTGCGGAACCACAGTATGTGTCTGTTTTTATAAACCTGGGTGACAACAGATTCACACATTTTTTTAATTTGCATAATTTATTGAGATTTTATCTTCACTGATTTAGTGCACAAAAATCAAATGCAGTTAAACCCACTGGGACCACGGGCACAGAATTTAACTTTTCAGGAGGGCGAAAGTGAGTATGGGCGACATGGTGGGTACAGCTTTGCTCCATGTACTGTCCCATTTCAATGAAGAAGTAAGAGTTTTATTAGAGATTTTGTTTTGTTTTCATTTTATTGGTTTACAGACTTCTTGAGTCAGGTCTCCCTTCTTTGGGAAGAGAAACACACCCTGTCAGCTGATGTGCCTGGTACTTGCATATTATTAACTGAACATTAGACAGCCTCCCAATGGGAGTTAGTGCATTGCAACAGTTATACCAGGATCTTATGTTGAAACTGGGAATTGTTCCGATCAGACACCAGAGTCCTGAATCATTTCTCTCCCCACAGACACTGCCAGGGCTGCTGAATGTTTTCAGCATTTTCTGTTTCTCTTTTAGATTTCCGGCATCTGTAGTATTTAGCTTTTTGAGCTACACTCTGTTGCCTTTTCTCCTGAATGGCTTATGTTATTCCTTTGATGGAAGATTCTAGAAGGTGTTGGAAATTATAAAGCAATTGGTTAATACCACATTGATTTGAGGGCTTGTTTCATCACAAGATCTTCACTAGAATGTGCAAATCACACTTTTGGAAGGTCAGAGTTATCTCCAAGAAAGACAAAATTGCATATAGATTCACAACATCAGGATATCCCAAAGCACTTCACAGCCACTTTGGTGGTTTTAAAGGACAGTCACTGTTTTAACATTGGAAATGTGACAATTTGTGCACAGAAAACTTGCATAAACAGCAATGTAAGGATGACAAGATCATCTATTTTTAGTGATCTAGATTGAGGGATATACATTGGCCAGAACACTGGAGGGACTCCCCTGATCTTTAAATTAGTGCCGTGAGATTATTTAGATTTTGGGAGGACAGCTCAATGCTTCCTTCAAGAGGCAGACCTCCAACAATGCAGCACTCCCTCACTTGCTGCACTCCCTCATTCGTAGCACTGTAATGTCTGTCTAGGTTCATTATTTATCTCTCTGGAGTGGGACTTGAACCCAGAACTTCCTGATGAGAGTTTTAGCACTTAGCCATTAGACAGCAATCCAACACCAGGAGTCTTTGTCGAAGCTCCTAGGGATATTGTTGACTGGGCTTGATTAGCTTCTGGGCAGAAAATGGCAGCAGGGCAGGATGGAGATCAGGTGGAACTAAGACAGTATGACAATTCTGAGATAAGACAGGTTACGTCTAGCAGGGGAAGGCCCAGAGGAGAAAAACAAATAGTAAAACTAGTGAATAAGAGGCACTGGTCTGACTCCTCTTGTACTCTCTGAATGGAGGACCCTGCAGTACGATCAGTACATTCATTTCAGGAATTACTATTTTTATACGGGTTTTTCCCTCTGGGTGGGGCAGCAAGGGAAAAGATTCTTCTCTAGATGCCTCTTCCTCCTGCAAGGGTTTTGTTTTAACTGATCTTATCTAGGTCTTGCTAGACTTCCAACAACTTGGATCAGCTTTCCCTCAGGATTGGGACTGAGGTCCAGTAGGGTGCCATGTGTATCACAGGACCCTGATTTACATTTATTAATAAGGTTTTGGCCTGGAAATCTGACAGGAGTGTCAACTGCCACCAAAACTGGCAGAAGTCAAAATTAAGGAATTGGCAAGAATTTGGTTCCCTAACTCCTTCCCGGATGGTAAGACAGGATTAATATCATACTTTAGGCTGAGGATGTAGATGTTAACTGTGGTGCTGCTCCAGAAAGCAAAGCCCAAGTATAATACCTTTTGTGACATGGCTGAAGTGACCTAGGAACTTGGGAGGCCTGGTGCTGTTGATACCAGAGATTAATACTCCCAATCTTACAAATCAAAACATTAGTTCATTTTGCATTTGAAATGGTGGGGTACTTTGAATACTTCACTATTGCTGTTGTTTTGTCTTCCTTGAAGTAAGTTGTGCTGTGCACAGTACAGTCTTCCACAGAATGTCCCAGGTATGTATTCATTGATTGTCAAATTCAAGAAGTTGCTATGGACCTGATTTAAGACCCCAACCTCTGGATTGCCGATAGAGTCAAGGATCCCAATTACTCAGCCATAGTTGAGGGTGCACTGGCATTATCCTCTCTCTCAACCACATAAACAATTCTGTTAAAATCATTTCAAAAATTCTTATAAAAATGCATTGTCTGTAACCAATACTTCACATAAATCGTTCACAAATTCTTAAAGTTTCATGGCAGTGTGGTTCCTAATCTATTAACACAGAGGGCAGTTGCATTGCCCACATATTTACCTGAATAACATGGCATGTCATGAAGGACGTTTACTGCTCCACAATATTGGAATGTTACACTGTGGTCTACTGGAGGGGTCTATGTAGCACGTATGCAACTCAATGTGAGAGAAACAACACTTAAACTTTGTGAACCACTGTAAAGGATGATAAAAAGTTATTTACATATTTTATACACATTTTCCAATGCTTTGTTAACAATGGTGCCACAACAGCTTATCTATGTGACAGAGACGAAGCATTGACTTTCCAACTGTGTTTGGATCTCATCTTCCTAAAATAGCATAGCCCAATGTCTGTGCAGGATGCTGGGATTGCACAGCTCAATATATGCATGTGCAGGAGTGGCGATCAAAGGGCTCAGTATCTGGGTGGGCTGAAACTAGAATTGGAGGGCCCAGTATCTGAGTGCATGGAAGTCGGATCTCAGGGCTTTGTATTTGATTGTACAGGATGTGGGATCATAGGGCCCAGATATCTAGCAGAGCAAGGATCACAGGGCCCAGTATCTGTTTGTACAAGAGCTGAGCCCCTTTTTGCATCACACCTGATGGCTGTGATGACGGAGGATAAATGTGCTTTTCTGGATACAACTGCTCAAGAGAAGTGATGAAGTCTCCAACTGAAAGGCAGTAGAATGAGACAGGCACAGAACAGGGATTGAGGGAGGGACTGGAAAAGAACTGAACTTTGCAACAAGAATGGCTTTGGCTGGACATTCTATTTAGATTTTGCCTTATGAGGGTAGGAAGACCTTGAAAAACACATTTCTCCCCTTTCTGCTCTCCTCCTCCGCTCACAGTTGTGTCATTTGTGGAAAGTCAGAAGCTCACATACTAAGCTCTGTAACTGTCAATCTGGCTGTGCACTGATTTCATAGACCAGTGCAGGGATGACTGAAGCCTGAAGAGCAGGCCCTGGGTTCTGCGATGCCCATCTAGTCTATTAGTCAGCAGATTACCTCCCAGAGCCTCATTAACAGCAGCCAATAAATTAAGATTGGTGCACTTGTCAGTGTTTCAGGTAGGCTAAGAGGTAAATTCCTGCCTTAACAATGAGGCCATTGAACCTGATCTGATCAAACCAGGGCTGCTGGAGGCCTGGGAGATGGGTGGAGGAAGTCAGTCTGGCACCATGGCCACAACCATTTCAAGATCACAACACGGCTAATCCTTGACACAGATGTTAAAGAGATGGCCCAAAAGAACTGAGTGGGCTTGATTTGCCTGTCGTTGGCAGACTATCGTACATCAATCAGTTTTTAATCAAACAATCAATGCAGCTAAGTTAAGCTTAGCTACTACAGGACACTGTCCCACATTAGGTTCAGCCCAGTCAGAAAGGGAAGAAAATGTGGGAACAAGAGTCTCTCACAATTCTGATGCTTAGGCTACTTCGTGTGGTGATGATACAGTTCCAAATCGATGGGGAATGGGAAGCTTGACCTATAAAGTGTCCACCATAATAGGAAGCATCTGTTCAAGGTCCCACCCTCAGGGAAAGCTCAAGAGCAGAAGCAAAGCCGTGAAGTTTGGAGTCAACAGTGCCAAAGTTGCCATCAGTCCAGAGGTTAGACATGGGTCTGCATCCGTCTCTGCAATGGTCGTGTTAAATCTGAGTTCTGCGAGGAGGAGTGCGAGTAGTGGGAGGAGGCAGAGGCCTTGCTGGCCTCATCGAACTGGACCGAGCTGTCCTGCTTGCTGTTGCTGCTGACACTGCTGTTGCACTGGTTGTCCAGGAAGGAGTTGCTGTCACTCATGGAGCCCCGTTGATACTCCCGCTCGCACAGCTCGATGGAGCTGCTGCCGTTGCCCAGCACGAAACGCTGCCCATACTCGTACATGCGGTTGGCAGCACTCAGCTGTGTGTAGAGGGTGGAGAAGGACATCCCTGTGGGCACCCGCTGCTTCACATTGGGCCTGTGATCCGGAGGGCACCCCACAGTGGCAGTGTTGCTGGCTGGCTGCAGGTCTGGGAAGGTGCGGACGCTGTAATAGCCATTGGTAGGATCCTGTGAAGAAAAGGAAATGGAGTCATTTACAAAAAAATTCCAATTTGAATGGTTCAGATGTGTGCCCTATGAGAGAGTGCTGGCACGTTAAAAATGTCTTTAATATACAGCACAAAAATGATAGCCAGTACATTAGCAGGCATCCATTGTGCTGATGGACTTTGGTTGCAGTTCACCTTTTCTTGTGTAGCTTTGGAGCAAAGAGCTTAAAGATGGAGCCTGCATTTTAAGATCTTTTATTTCTCCCTCTCCTTCGATGAACCCTTGACAACCCTTGGTACTTTACAACCAATGAAATATTTCAGAATTGTGGTTGCTGTTGTAATAAAGGGAAATATGGAAGCCATTTTGTTCATAGCAAAATGTTATAGACAGCAATGTTACCTGTTTTTAATGATGTCAGTTGAGGACGTTTATTGCTCTTATTAATATCTCTTTTCTAATTTGTAATTACTTGGTAGTTCTTCAGCACTATAGCTTCTCACTCTCACTTAAAATGTGGGCACCAAAAATTTTGATTTTCCTCAGGTATTGTGTAAGTTCATTAAAACAAGAAGTAACAAGTGATTTTCTCATGGTTTAGATCTTGCTGTGTGCAAATTGACTACCATGTTTCCTGCATCATACCAATGGATATGCCTCAGCTGTCAAAAGCATGATAGAAATGCAAGTATTCCCTTTCCTATTTTGAGATTGAAATTGATAGATTTTTCTGGGTAATAGTCAGTGTCTCAGCTGGAGCTGATGTGGGAAAATGATATTGATGTCCAGATCAACCATGCTGTTATTCAGTGCTGGCACAGTCTGGAGGGGTCCCCACAATTACCCTATTTCCAGCTGACCAAAGATCTGGGAAGTTGTAGAAGAACCCCCTCCTGTTCCTAAGTTGCTTCCCATCAAAAAGTCATCAAAAATAGGATGACCTTGCCTCGCTGTTTCTCCTGTCCCTGCAAACGTACTCTGAAACTTGCTATGGGAACTAAATGTAAATATAGTAACCAGATGACTTGTCATAAAGAGGGCAGCGCCAGATTACTTATGTTCTGGCAGTATCCAAAGCTGACCATTTGGTGCATAGACTGTCTTGATTGATAGGCCACTCATACAGTTACTGCTATTGCTGGGGCAGTCAGCCCGGGTACCTCTTCCCTGTTGAAGTACAGGCCCTGGTATGACTTGAGTACAGAACACAACCCCAGAAAAAAACTGATGGGCCTTGAGCACAATGACTTCAGCTGTGCCACCAGTCATGTGGCATTATTGAACTACAGCTCCAAGGAGAGGATCTATCGATGGTCTGGTGAGCT
Source organism: Ginglymostoma cirratum (assembly GCA_024137785.1). Taxonomy (NCBI): domain Eukaryota; kingdom Metazoa; phylum Chordata; class Chondrichthyes; order Orectolobiformes; family Ginglymostomatidae; genus Ginglymostoma; species Ginglymostoma cirratum. The sequence goes on from JAHRHZ010000041.1 coordinate 34,711,149, forward strand.
CAGTGGTGGGTGAATAATGTTGGTGGAAGCTGAGGCCTGGTGTATTGGGTGGACTGATGGAGCATTGATGACCTTGTTTCTAAAAGGCAGTAATTGCCATCAGAGGTTGGGAGGGGGATGGTGGGAGGGATGTACTCCTTCCATGAGCCATGACACCAATGAGGAAGCATTCAGCAATCCAATGGGAGAATATTAAGATTCACTTGGCAATGTTCCGACACTACAGCAGTCCCTCACTGACATGGGCAAAATGTCTACAGGTGCAAGAAACAATCCTTAAATCCCCATGTAATCAGTTCAGTTAGCCACTTAGCATCATCATTCTGCCACTGGCAACATTAAGTTCCCCTCCCAACAGTATGCCTCACCATTTCTGCATTCATTTCCCCTTCCTTGTAATTGGGATGGTGGTCTGATGATCACAATTAGAGTTTCCATGAATATAAATTTAAGAACTAATGTTACATTGAATACTGGAATATTTATTCTCGGAACCTTAATGTGCTGATAGTCCTTTTCCTCTTCCTTGAGAACTTCCAGTTGTTTCAGCACCGGGTCCTGCTCAAACTCTCCTCTGTTGATCTGTAACCAACACATGATGATCATCATCCCTCTTTCTTTTCATCTTGTCCTAGCCTCTTGACAACAAATTCCTAATTTTCTTCTTCATCAGTTAGGTTATTCAACTGTCGTATCAGGCTCTGGGTAACAACCAATGGTGGCTCGTGGCTAAGATATATTAAAGGCGCCATTCCTCCTTTCTATATTTTAAAATTTAAGAAACAAATAATGTTTCAAAGGAAACATATTAAATTTAAATTATCATTTGTGGGGTGATGATGCACAGGGACTTGGTCAGAGTAAAGAACAAACATGCAGGAGACAGACTAGGGACAAGGTGCTCCTGACAGTCTCTGTACTTAGGTCATATTCATGTGACCTATAAATATTTGCAGTAATGTATGCAACTTCATAATATTTACTCCATAAGGTTCTTCTAGTTACACCAGCATGGTGGCTATCCTCATCTGTGCTTGATTAATTTGATCTTGAAGGATGCCACATTTACAAAATGGTGAGTAGTGGTGTGGTGTTAGTGCCACAGGATGCACCATGAAGTGGAGCTCCAAAGAAATAGTTCCACATCCGAGTTGAACTGATAAATCAACTGGACATTATGTATGAATTGAAGCCAAAGATCCCTTGTGCAAAAAGGGGTACCTTAAACAGTGCATGATGTGGAATTGCCGGTGTTGGACTGGGGTGACTTCACCTGACGAAAGAACTTGTTGGACTATAATCTGGAGTCATGTGACTTCTGACTTTAAACAGTGCACTAATACAGACTGGGAGGACAGTCAATTAACACACAAACTTTAGCTCTGTTTCAGCATCACTACACTGCCCTAGTATGCGGATACCATGAGGCAGGTTTGGAGAAAGAAAACAAAGAGGCCCATGAAAGAAAATGTGAGTAGTCTGGGAGTTGATGGCTTTGAAAATTACTAACTAAGCCACTGAAAACAGATAGTCATTGGGCAATTTGAAGTATCACTCGATTCTAGTCTAATACAGATACAGGCACAAGACCTGGAAAAACTCTATACAGTACAACAATGAAGCAAGGGAGAGCTACCATAACTGTCAAATATAAATGTTAAGGGAGATAAAATATCATTATATTTTCTAGTTAGACCATAGAGGTACATATCCCTTCACCCATACTATATCATTTGGGGCTTCAACGAACCCACAAAAGCACCAGTTTACACTCAGCTACACCAGGCTTTTGAACAAAATTCATTCAAAAATTAGCAAAACCAGTACGAAAGAACAGCGAATTTCAAGTGCTATTTGCGTTCAGCACAACTCAAATTTCTGCAAATAGATGTTTTAAGAGTTTTGAGCAATATTTCTTTCTAATTTATCAAGAAACTGAAATGGATGTTTTATTCATGGGGAGAGATTCCTTGACTTGTTTTGAATTCCCTTAAGGCGAGAAGATTGAGGAGTTCAAAATTGTAAAAGTATTCAAGGGAGGAAAATGCAGTATCGAGACCAAGAGAAAATGAACTTAAAATTTCAGCCTGGACATAGGAGAAATCAGGAAGGATTTCAATATAAAAGGCAGTAGAAATCTAATTCTTTAGCCTAAGACAGCAATCGATTTAGATTAGTAAGGCAAGGATATTGATTGGCGTGCTTTAGAGGCAGCTAAATGCTGTCAATGTGCAGATCTCCTACAATCTGATTGATTTCCAGTGGAAGTCTCCAGGGGCGGGATGGTCACCTCTTGGTTCTATATTTGTTGTGTTATTGCTTTAAAAACTGATTATGGTAATGAAGAAAAGGCCAGGATGACGCCACCTATGCAGTAGCCATGAGGATTCCAAGGAGAAGCATAATTAAGTAAGGATGTGTCCATAAGTTGCTCTGTAAATGCAAGTTATCAGTTTGTTAAGTAAACCTGTTTGAGATTTTGAAATAAATGAACCCACAGCACTTATCAATCCAATATGAGCATGGTAACTCTTTGCTAAGGAACACAACACAAGAACAGGGCAATACTCCTGATGCAAACTGTAATTAAAGTATGGAGAGTAACCAATGTGCCATCGCAGTTCAAGAATGGGTAGATTAATATAGCACATTAACTGCCTTGTGTAAGTTGCAGGCAAATAGATCAACATCCTGCCAGCATTCCCACTAATTTGTTTATTCCTCTGCATAGATCTCAGAGGTCCATGCTTGGCAGCTTCTTCCAGAACTGGAAGTCGATGCTGGGACTGGCGGCAGTGTGTTTATCACCAAGTGTGGAACCAGAGAGGGAACGTTGATCCTACCAGTTTGATGGAATAATTGAGGAGTCATCAGAATTTTGTTGTAGGGAAGCTGAGTTGACAGACTTAATTGTGATGACTGCAGAAAAGGATAGATAACTGGGGACATTGGTACATATTAATTTCTTTGAAGCTATTTAATAAGTTGTCTCTCAGGAGACTTGTTATAAGATTCATGTTTCTGAAGTAAGAAGAAATACAACAGCCCAGGTAGAAATCTGGTTTGTTGACAGGATACAAAGGTTAAGAGGACCCTGGTGGTGTAGGGCTAATGTATCTACAAAGGGTAGAGGAGCAGAGGAGGCTAAGGGGGAATTTGATTGAGGTAGACAAAATTTTGAGATGCATAATAGGGTAGACTGTGCGATCTTTTCCCCATGTCAGGTATGTCTAAGACCAGAGGGCACAAGTTTAAGGTGAAGAGTATGTGATTCAGAGAAGACCTGAGAAATTTTTTTTTCACTCAGAATGTGGTAGAAATATGGAACATGTTGCCTGAGAGAGATGGTGGAGGCATGTACTTTCACAACATTTAAGAAGGATCTGGATGGGCACTTAAAATGCCAGGCTGTTGTAGGCTATGGACTCAAATGCAGGTAAATGGAATTAGTGTAGTTTGGTGTTTGTTGGTTGACATAGACATGATGGGCTGAAGGGCATGTTTCTATGCTGAATACCTCTGACTTTATGGCAGCGTCCCTGCTTCAGTGCTAGAAGGTCCAAGTTCAAATCTTATATAGCCTGAATGCATGTCATGATATGTCCAAATTGGTTGATCAAAATAACTACAATGGGTAAATGAATATTGCTTTACAGCAGAAGGGCTCAGAAGTGATAGCCCACATGGGGGCAGCGCTGGGTTTGTTAATGTTTGTTCTTCAGATCTACAGATAACACATATTTGAATTGTAGTGATTGTAATGAGGTCAGCAGGCGGACGTCATAGAATATGTGTTCCCTGATTGGGCCTGTTAATCTGGTCCCATTAGGGAGTCTTGGCTGACAGATGAAAAGGGGTGTATCAGAGACACTGCCACCCCTGAGAGCTGACTCTGAATGGTGCAGTCCTAGCGTCAAGGACTATTCGTGTGTAAATGAAAGGGTGACTTGGTGATGGGATTCCGGCCTCTGTGGATTATTTCAGTAGCAATGAGTGTAAAGCACGATCCTGAAGAAACTTGCTTACAACAGTCATCTTTCGTTTAGAGTAAGCATTTCTTACATCATACCTTTGTTTGGTAAGCCTGACTCAGAAAAGATTTATAAGAATGTTGCTGGGATTAGAGGGTTTGATCTATAGGGAGAGGCTGAATAGACTGGGGCTTTTTTCCCTGGAATGTCAGAAGCTGACGGGTGACCTCATTGAGATTTATAAAAACATGAGGGGCAAGAATAGGGTGAATTGCCAAGGTCTTTTTCCAAAGGTAGGAGAGTGCAAAACTGGAGGGCATAGATTTAAGGTGAGAGGGGAAAGATTTAAAAAGGACTTGAGGCGCAACATTTTCATGCAGAGGGTGGGTCGTGTATTGAATGAATTGCCAGAGGAATTGGTGGAGGCTGGTACAATTACAGCATTTAAAAACATCTGGATGGGTACATGAATAGAAATGGTTTAGAGGGATATGGGCCAAATGCTGGCAAATGGGACTAGATCAGTTTAGGATATCTGGTCAACATGGACAAGTTGGACCAAAGGGTTTGTTTCTGTGCTGTATGACTCTATGACTCGTTCAATCCTACCGGTGAGTACTGGGCCCAGAATATGGAAAGAATCTGTTATTGTTTCTGGGCAAATGACATTGTGACAGACAAAAAGCAATGGGTAACTCTCCTGACAGCCTGTGGAGCTGCAGTTTTTTGTTATTAGGAGCCTGATTTTCCCTTGAGGCACCAGATACTGAAACCTTTCCAGAATTGACAGACATAGTTAAGGTATATTATGACCCCAAGCCCCACTAATACTAAGTGCTTATAATTACAAGTTAGAACACCGTCAGAGAGGCCGAGTAGCAAATGCGGATGCATTAAGCTGCATCCCGTTAGCAGATGCACCACCGGTGGTGCCGCCAATGAAAGAGTCTGTAATGATATTAAATTTCCCGGACATGTTCCCAGTCACCAGCTAACAAAATCAGACTTTGGACACAGAAAAATCTAGTCCTTACAAACCCAACTAGTGGTGATGGGGGAAACCAAATGTCCATCACAACTGAAATTGAAACCTTTTTTGATCCAGAGAGACCAGTTCACAATAAAGGATGGCATATTGTTATGGAGAGCAAGAGTGATTGTTCCAAGAAAAGGTTGCCACCAGATACTGGCTGAACTCCACTTGGGCCATCCAGTGGTCTCCAAAATGAAGATGTTGGTGAGAAGTTATGTCTGATGGGCAGGCCTGGATGCAGACATAACCATGTTGGTGGGGCAGTGCCCAGAGCACCAACAAGGACAAAAGTAACTGCCAACAGCTCCCCACATCTGTAGGAATGACCGGGTAAATTTTAGACTCCATTACATGTCAGCTACCAGGTCCTTCCATGGGTTCATTGTTCCTAGTCATTATAGATCCCATGTCAAGTGTTTGGCCATGCATACAGTCCATTCGCCTGCATGCATATTTTTTAAAACACGGAGTCCCAAAAGTGTTGGTCATAGATAATGGGCCATTATTTACCAGTAGGGAATCTGGGTATTTCCTAAAGTCAAATGGAATTCAACATACCACCTATCATTCATTGGCCTGGCAGAAAGAGCAGTCCAAACTTTGAAATAACACAGTGTGGAGCTGGAGGAACACAGCAGATCAGGTGGCATCAGAGGAGTAGGAAAGTTGACGTTTCAGGTCGAGACCCTTCTTCAGAAAATTCCAAACTTTGAAGGCTGGATTGAAGAAACAGCCTGCAGCCTCACTGGATACAAACTGTCATGGTTCTTATTTGGTTATAGGACCACCCTGCAATCAGCTGTAGGGATAGAACTGGCAGAGTTGCTAATGGGTAGAAGACTCCGCACCAGGTTAAGTCTGATCTTCCTGACCATTGGAGGGAGGCTGAAATGGCATCAGAAACGTCAGTGCCGGACACAAGACTACCAAGCAAGAGGCAGTTTGATACAGGGGACAAAGTTTGGTATAAAAATCATGAAATGGTCCACATGGGTATGTGGCATGGTTGACTGTAAGTGTAAGTGAATGCAAGGTGAAATGATCCTAGTGTGTGACACTGAAAAAAGTACCTGAATTATATAGATGTGAAATTGCTTCCCAGTAATTTAAAAGACTTATACTGTGGGACTGGGTGTTTATGCTATCAGTGTATATTGTAGGACTGTGTGTTCATTCTGTCACTGTGCACTGTAGTACTGTTTATGTGTCATTGTGCAGTCTGGCACTATATACATGCTGTCACTGTGACCTGTGGGACAGTGCTTATACTATCAGTGTGTACTGTAGGATTGTGTTCATTCTGTCAGTGTGTACTATGGGAGTATGTATTCATAATTTCAGCATTTAACTGTTGGATGCGTTCATACTGTCAGCACGTACAGAGGGATTATGTGTTCATGCTGTCAGTGCGTACTGAGAGACTATGTGTTCATACTGTCAGTGTGCACTGTGGGACTGTGTTCATGCTGTCATTGTGTAGTCTGGCACTATGTACATGCTGTCAGTGCATAGTTTGGGACTGTGTTCATACTATCAATATGTACTGTAGGACTGTGCTCATATTGTCAGTGTGTACTCATCCAGGTAAGTAGGGAGTATTCCATCACACTCCTGACTTAAGGCTTGTAAATGGTGGACATGCTTTGGAGAGTCGGGAGGGTTACCTGCTGCAGTATTCCTAGCCTCTGAGCTGCTGTTGTAGCCACTATATTAATATGGTGAGTCCAGTTGAGTTTCTGGTCAGTGGTAACACCCAGGATGTTAATAGTGGGGGTAATCAGTGATGGTACTGCTATTGAACATCAAGGACAGTGTCTAGATTGTATCAGAGATAAAAGGTACTGCAGATGCTGGAGAATC
>JAHRHZ010000041.1:34718412-34872256 GCA_024137785.1 Ginglymostoma cirratum
GATTCTCCAGCATCTGCAGTACCTTTTATCTCTGATACAATTTTAACCCTACTGCGAAGCCTCTTCTAAGGATGCCTACCCTGAAGAAGTTACCCTCCTCCCTCTGGACAAACCTCAGGGAATCTCTCTCCCACTGTAACTCTCTCATAATCTCTTCGGCCTTGAAACAGTGTCTAGATTGTCTCTTATTGGAGATGGTCATTGGCTGGTATTTCTGTGGCATGAACGTTACTTGTCACTTTTCAGCACAAGCCTGGATATCGTCCAGATTTTGTTGCATTTGAACATGGATTTCTCCATTATCTGAGGAGTCATGAATGGTGCTGAACATTGTGCAATTATTGGCAAACATCCCCACTTCTGACCTTATTATGAAGGAAAGGTTGTTAATGAACCAGCTAAAGATGGTTGGGCCAAGGACACAAGTCCAAAGAACTCCTGCAGAGTAGACTGCTCTGCTGAAACCACAACCATCTTTCTATGTGCCAGATGTCGCTTCAACCCCCAGAGAGTTTTTCTCCGATTCCCAATGATTCCTGTTTTGCTCAGTGTCCTTGATGCCAGACTCGGTCAAATACAGCCTTGATATCAAGGCTGTCACTCTCACTTCACCTCTGGAATTCAACGCTTTGACCATATTGAACCAAGGCTGTAATGAGGTCAGGTGCTGAGTAGCCCTGGTGGAACCTAACCTGGACATCAGTCAGCAGGTAGTTGCTAAGCAGGTGCTGCTTGATCGCACTATTGATGATACCGTTCATCAATTTAGTAATGATCAAAAGTAGACTGATGGGGCAGTAATTGACCATGTTGGTTTTATCCTGCTTTTTATGTGCAATTTTCCACATTGTCAGATAGGTGCCACTACTGTAACTGTACTGGAACAGCTTGGCTAGGAGTGTGACAAGTTCTGGAGCACAAGTCTTCAGTATTATTGCTGAAATGTTGTTAGGGCCCGTAGCCTTTGCAGTATCCATTGCCTTAACCACTTCTTGATATTGCGTGGAGTGAATTGAATTGGCTGAAGACTGGCGTCTGTGATGTTGGCAACCGTGGGCTGAGGTGGATCATCCACTCGGCACTTCTGGCTGAAGATTGTTGCGAATGCTTCAGCCATATATTTTTCACTGATGTTCTAAGCTCTCCCATTTTTGAGGATGGAGATATTTGTTGAGCCACCTCCTCCTGTGAGTTGTTTAATTGCCTACCACCATTAATCACTGGATGTAGCAGGACTGCAGAGCTTAGATTTGACCCATTGGTTATGGGATTGCTTAACTCTCTCTATCATTCACTGCTTATGTTGTTTTGTAGAATCCATACAGTGTGGAAACTGGCCTTTTGGCCCAACAAGTCCACACCGACCCTCAGAGCATCCCACCCAGACCCATCCCCCTATTACCCACCTAATCTGCACACCCCTCAACACTACGGGCAATTTAGCATGGCCAATCCACCTAGCCTGCACATCTTTGGACTGTGGAAGGAAACCAGAGCACCTGGAGGAAACCCACGCAGACACGGGGAGAATGTGCAAACTCCACACAGATAGTCGCCCGAGGGTGGAATCAAACCCAGGTTCCTGGCACTGTGAGGCAGCAGTGCTAATCACTGAGCCACTGTGCCGCCCTTAAAATATATATGGATGCAAGGAGTCCTATTTGGATTGGCACCTTATTTTTAGGTATGCCTGGCGCTGTTCCTGGCATGGCCTCCTGCACTCTCCACTGAACTAGTGTTGATCACCTGGCTTGATGGTAATGGTAAAGTGAGGGATACGTCAGGCCACAAGGTTGCAGATTGTGTTGGAGTACAATTCTGTTGATGTCCCACAGCATTCGAGCCTTGAGTTGCTAACTCTGTTCAAAGCCTGTCCCATCTAACACGGTGGTAGTGCCACACAGCGTGACAGATGGTATTCCCAGTCTGAAGATGGGACTTTGTCTCCACCAGGCCTGTGTAGTACTCACTCTTACTGACACTGCCATGGTCAAATTGATAAGGATGAGGTCACATATGTTTCTCCCCCTGTTTCCTTTGCCACATGCCCCAGACCCAGTCTAGTGGCTAGGTCCTTTCAAACCCAATCAGTAATGCTGATGTCAGGCTAGTATAGATGGTTGACATTGAAATCACCAACCCAGAGTACATTCTGCATCCTTGTCAGCCTCAGTGGTTCCTCTAAGTGTAACCAACATGGAGGAGTACTGAGCCATCAGCTGAGGAATGATGGTATCTGGTAATCAACAGGAAGTCTCCTTAGCCATGTTAAACTTGTTGCCATGAGACTTGTCCAGAGTCTATGTTGTTAACTCCAGGGCAACTCACTCCTGATTGTATTCCAGTGTGCCACTACCTCTGCTGGGTCTGTCTTGCCAGTGGGAAATGACATTTCCAGGGACGGTGATGGTGGCGTTTGGAACATTGTCAGATATGATTCTGTGAGTATGACTGTGAAGCTGTTGCTTGACTAATCTGAGACAGCCCTCCCAACTTTGGCAATATCCCCCAGATGTTAGAAAGGATGGTTTTGCAGGGTGACGGCTGTTTTAGCTGTTGTCATTTCTGGTGCCCAGGTCGAGGCTAGATGGTCCATCCAGTTTAATTTCTTTGAAACTTCAGTGTATTCTGTGGACTCTGTGTTCATGTTGTCAGTGTATTCTGTGGACAGTGTGCTTACTCTTAGTGTATGGAGAAGTTCTGTGTGTTTGTATTGTAAGCGAACATTGTAAAACTATGGATGTATTCAAAGTCTGTCTCATTTAGCATGTTGACAGTGCCACACATTACAATGGAGGTTATCCTCAGTATGTGTTCATGCTGTCAGTATGCACTGTGGGACTGTGTTTTCATGCTGTCAGTGTATATTATAGTACGGCGTTCATGCAGTCAGTGTGCACTGTGGGACTGTGTGTCCATATTGTCAGTGTGCACTGTGAGACTGTGTGTTCATGCTGTTAGTTTGCAAATGGGAACTGTGCTTACTCTGTAATTGTGCACTGTTGGACAGCTTGATTATACTATGTGTACTATACAGCTATGCATTCATTCTGAGTGTACATGGTAATTGAGTCGAAACCGAGTACATCAACTCTCAATGTATTTATATTTAGAAGCAGGAACTATGGCTTAGTGGTCTCTTCTGTAACTCTTGTCACAGTTGGGTACCACTGCCCTGACTGTGATCAGTTAGTTTAGTACAGTCAGGATGGGGTCTTGGACCGTGGAGTTGAACTATTTGCTTCTTGTTGCTTGTTTCACATTACACAGTTCCTTTGTCCATCAAGTCAGTGAGGATGTGGATGAGAGCAGCTGCCGGCAAAGTCCTGAACTTACCATCACATTTTTAATTGTTGTCTGTTCTCCAGCTTGCTGGGTTCCATTGTGATCCTTGTGGACTATTTCCACACGGATATCATTTTTAGCAGAGACATCGCCTTTACCATCTGAAAAACAACCATAGCACAGAAATCAAACTTCTCCTCGACTGGACAGTCATATTTTGGAATCAATGAGCTGTCAAGCACTGCGAAGGACGTGGAATGCAGGTTAGTATACAGAAGGATAGACAATTGAAAAACACAGACTCATTGATCAGGAATAAATATACATCCCGCCATCATCACAGCATCTAACCGCTCCTTAAATAACACGTGGATTTACACACCTCCCCACTTGTATCAAATCCATCATCTGCCAGTTCAGACACTAAGTAATGATCACTCTGATGGACTTCCTGCCTCCAGTCTACATTTATTTTCTTCTGCTTTAACACTATCCTTTTGATGCTACGTTCATTTGGCACAGTGTTCTGCAGTTCCCTTTTTCTAACCCTCTGCTATTGTGTAAACCTCCGCAAAACTGGACCTAAGATCTTCATACTCTAGACTGACTGCCCCACTGTAGTACTGAAGGGATGCTGCATTGTTGGAGGTGTCGTCCATTTGATGAAAGATGCTACAATTATGAGATTTATGAGCTTCTTGTATTTTGGGATGATGTCTCTAATTTAGGGTAAAATGGGGGTCATGTAATTTGTTCTGACATTTGCTAACAACAAGTGTGCGTGATTTAATTGTTAAAGGTTAAAGTGAGCTCAGACTGTTTTGCTGGGAAGGAGATGCAAAGTGCTTACACCTGGAGACAATGGCAACAGCGTATGTGTTAACAGTAGTTAGTCTGTGGGTGCCCAGAAAGATATTGAGAATAGCTGATAGTAAACTGCTGTGATTTTAGTTTGAAGGTTAAAAATAATTGAGCTCTTAAGGATATCTACCTGGATACAAGACTCACATGATTCCTGTTGCCATTGTGATGGGCTTTGAAATGTGAGTATACAGATAAAGCAATTGTGATATAGAGTTATTGGCAAATATATCACAGACAGGTTAGTCTGCGAAATTCCTAATGACAAAGAGACTGCTAGAGGTTGAAAATTTCTGTGGTTTATTGTGCTTGAACACTGGTGTAAACACATACTCGGACTGAAAACAATAAGTTCATGAAGAATTAAAATGAAGCTGGAAGATTCATCTTGTAGCGGAGGGGTCCTATCTTGAAGGTCAGTTGTGGGGTTTGAAGTTACCAGGCTATGAAAGACAATGAACAGAAGTAAACCCATGAAGATTAAGAATCATTTTGGGCTGACTTTGGCAGAATTGAATATTTAATTAAGAGAAAATTTAGCATTAACCTGTGAAGTATGTTTCTTTGGTTGTGCTAAAATAAGTGGGGGCATTCTGTTTTTGGTTTAAAGAATAATTTCCTTGAAAGATAGTGTTTACTCGATAATGCTTCTCATATTTTGCTGCAGAAAATATTTTTTCTGGCATTGTAAGTAATTTTCCTCCCACTACCAATGGGATGTAGATGAAAACCAGTCAGCCAATCAGACCAGTTACTGCTGCTTGAGGGATTCCAATTAACTGCAAAATCAAAAAGCCTTGCTGAGGTACTGTATGAGTCTGTCTTTTCTTGTGATCTATCTCTGTCTACGCCTGAAGAGCCAAGGTCTTCCAAGCTTTCTTCATCACTCAGTTTTCTGATGTTTAGGGATGTGATTCCTCTTGGTGGAGCTTCCAAGCTTCAAATGCCACAAATGGGTCTGTAATCAAAACAGGACAAGTTTCTGAAGCTTTGCTTAGATCAAAACAGATTTATTTATTTGTTTCATTCATGGCATTGGGAATTACTACTCGGATCAGCATTAGTTGCAATCCCTAGTTTTCTTTGAGAGCTTGATGGTGAGCTTGCCACAGTTTGTGCGATGAACGTGCTCCAAATGTGCGGTTTAAGGGTATAGCTCCAAGATTTTGATTTCAAAACAATGAACGTTCAGCCATTCGGAGCAATCTAGAATGCCTTCCTTACATATTTCCGTCTCTCCAGCCTCCCATTCTCCTTTGAAGTTTATCTCTTTTGGCTAAGAAGTTTATCTCTTTTGACTAAGTTCTTAATCTACTGACGTGATGAGCAGGATTGTCCACTCCTGACCACAGTGAGAAGAATGGCCAAGCAAATGAACTCAATCAAGGCAAAAGGCCAAAAATCAGATGGCCACCATTGGGAAACCTTAAGCAATGAGGTTCAGGTGGTGGGTCAAATATGCCACTAGATGCTGAGAAGTCAATCCTCATGTATTCTCATCTAATTAATAAGACAACTTGCTGGCATTTAGTACGATTTCGCAATTAACTCATAGCCAATCAAGAAACTCAATGACTCAGAAACCCAACAGCAAAAACCATGCAGCAGGCAACTTGTGTCTCCTGACACCAATGCATCCACATTTAAACAGGGTCAGCGGGCCAGTCTTGCTCCTCCCAATTCCCACCCAACTCCCTGCACTCAAACCCCCTTCCCCATATACCTCCTCACTTACTATTCACATACCCCTTCAACTGAAGCCAGTTTCCTATCTATGCATGTGCAGTGTAGCCTTTGCAAACGGCACTATACAAAGTTCGTTTGACACAAAGAGTCTAGAATTGTGTGTGTTTCCAAATTAGCCTCATACACGGTTGCGGGTGTCAGCCAACACTGCCTGGGATCATTACTTGCTGCTTTGTCCTTACAGCTGTATGGCTGTAACCAGTTCGTCCTAGGGGTCTGATCCTGTTAGTTTAGGGATTGACCTCCAATGTGTCTGAATTTTGCTGTCCTGAAATAAGTCTAGTGTGCTGCAGGGTCTGCCCAGGGTCATTCAGACTGAGGCCAACTCGCATCTGGGTCTTGATCTGTAGGAGGGGTGCTAGTGAATTGGAGGGAACAGTCACAGAGATGTTGTAGTTGGAAGTTTTGAAGTTGAGGTGTGGAGTGCATATGGTTCTGTTGTCGTTGGTTTGTGGGGTTACGTTGGGTTGGTTGAGGAACATCTGGGTGCTGGTAGCTTCTATCAGGGGAAGTGAGACGATCCAGCAGCTCCTAAGAAACAATCATGCAGCCATAGAGTCATACAGTATGGAAGCAGACCCTTCGGTCCAACTCATCCATGCAGACCAAGTTTCCCAAACTAAACGAATCCCATTTGCCTGCACTTGGTCCATGTCCTTCTAAATTTTTCCTATTCGTGTACCTGTCCAAATGTCTTAAATATTATAACTGTACCTTCATCTATTACTTCCTCTGGCAGTTCATTCCACATATGAACCACTTCTGTGTGGAAAAGTTTCCCCTCAGGTCCCTTTTAAATCTTTCTCCTCTCATCTTAAAATTATGCTCTCTAGTTTTGGACTCCCTCCCATCCTAGGGAAAAGATCTTTGCAATTCACCTCATCTATGCCCCTCATGATCTTATAACTCTCTATAAGGTCACTGAAACCCTCCAGTCCCGGTAACATCTGTGTTAATCTTTCCTGCATCCTCTCCAGTTTAATAATATTCTTCCTAAAGCAGGGAGACCAGAACTGCACACAGTACTCCAAAAGTGGCTTCACCAGCGTCCTGTACAACTGCAACATGATGTCCCAACTCTGATACTCAGTGGTCTGAGCAATGAAGGCAAGTATGCCAAAGCCTTCTTCACCACCCTGTCTACCTGTCTTGCAATTTTCAATGAACCACGCTCCTGTTACCTAATTAGGTCTCTCTGTTCTACAACACTCCCCGGGGCCCTGTCATTAACTGTGCAAGTCCTGCTCTGGTTTGCCTCATCAAAATGGAAAGTGATTGCAGTAGGAGTAGATGATGGAGGATCACAGCAGTGACAAGGGATGGTAAAGTGGTGAGGATAAAACAGAATGCGAGTATGGAGGGGAAAATGGTGCATCCGATATGGATCAAAAACAGAAGTTGCTGGAAAAGCTGAGCCGGTCTGGCAGCATCTGTGAAGAAAAGATCAGAGTTAATGTTTTGGGTTCCTGAGGAAGGTAACTGGACCCGAAACGTTAACTCTGATCTTTTTCTGCACAAATGTTGCCAGACCTGTTGAGCTTTTCCAGCAACTTCTGTTTTTGTTCCTGATTTACAGCATCCACAGTTCTTTTGGTTTTTATCTGTCCCATATGGATGCTGGTGTTGGGGGGTGGGGGAGATATTAGAACTCAAATGGCTCAATAAATAAGTAAAATCTCACCAAGCTGAAACACTAACTGCAACACCTGATTGACATAGAAATAATTGCAGACAAAATGGGAGTTACTATTTGGGGTGGCATTATTTTTGCATGTCTTGACTAACTGAAGTGGCCCTATTCATGAGGAGTCCAATGGATGGTCAATCAATTTCAGCTGCCCTCACCTGTTAGATACCTAGCACTTCAATAGGACTAGTTGGGTCTTTGTGGTGCAGTGCTAGTGTCTGGGAGGCTGAGATTCATGTTTCATCTGCTCCAGAGATGTGGAATGACACCACTCAACATGTTGATTAGAAAATATAATTTCAACAAACTCAGTAATCACATTCCAACCAGATCAGTTTTAGCTGATAGCTGGGAATATCAAGTAATCAGATCTGCCATGATCTTGTTGCATGGCAAAGCAGTCCAAAGGGACTAAGTGTCTTCCTCCTGCTCCTAAATTGTACATAACCTCAAATTACATTTGTTTTTGTAATGTGTGCAACAGTAGCATGGTTGCGCTTCTTGCTTATGTTCAATTTCTCTAGGACTGGTTCCACAGATGGCTCAGATAAGGATCAAGGCAGCAGATCCCTGTCCCTGAAGACCTTTAATGAACCAGTTACTGTAGATCTTTCCGACAATCTAGCAGTTTCTGTCATAATTTTTTTCCTGGTGTCACAAACTACCAGAATAACCTAATTTCATTTGATAACTTCCTATAACAAGATTTCAACTCATGCCGTATAGTAGTCAAGCCCCAAAACCAATTGGACTCATCCTCCTGGTTGTACAGAACTCGACAGTTGCTGATAGATGTGTTGCTGGAGCTTTACACCTTGTATTCATCGGGACAGTTGCAAAAATGTCAAACTTCAAATGGCAACAATTGATACAATAAATGCATTATTTGCCTGTAGTTTTCTTACACAGTTCTGGAGGCAGCCTCCAGCACAATACATAAAGAAGGGGTGTTTGTTTAGGCTGTATATGGATCAATTAATCAGTGCCTAACACATCACATACTTTGAATCGGGGCTTGAACAGTTATGATCCCACATTATCTTTATTTTCTTTATTATAGCTCTATACTTTGCTGTACTTTGTTGGACTTGTAATGGCTGAGTGAGCAGCCGAATTTGGCTACTTATTAGCTTGCTTTGTGCTGTTAAAGCCTGTTAGTAGTAATTATTGGTTCTCGTGCTCCATTGGATGCCCCAGTACATTTGTCCTAAAATCCCAGAGCCTGTTACATCATTAGGAAGTAAGGGGATGGAATTGAAGGTTTGTAAATATGTATCATAATCATTGGCCCTGCTGAAGCAGTGTTCAGTGAACCCTTTAGTGTTACACACGTTGTCATCTATGACCTATGGTATCTCTGTACACCAATTCTAATACATTACATTGCAGCCAATTAGTGCACAGTTCAAAAGAAAGAACAGGCTGGTACTGCCTGAATTTACATTAATTGTGATTCTTTGTTTGCTCGGGGAATTTCACTTTTTAACATATTGTCTAGAAGCAGCTGGAATATGTGCTGATTCTGTGATGTTGTATTAGTGGAGTGATTACTTATATTTGCTCCAGAAGGACATAGGTTTTGCTGAATATTAGCACACTGACTGGAAATTCTTAAGGAGTTTTCTCATTAAAGGCTGTCATTTAAGTGTAAGTTTTTAATGAGGGAGGTACTTTGGAATTGGGAAAGAAAGCGTGGGATAGAAAGCCACCAGAAACAAACTAAACCAGACACAATTGTGGCATGAATACTGGAGATAAAATGAAACTGGACAGAAGCTGAAAATGGATGGGATATTGGGATATGGAGTTACCCTGTGACTGTTGTCTCTGACGCCAGTGGCAAATAAACTTTGTGTAAATGTTTGCAGGGGCTGGGATGGGGTTCTGTGGTTGTAGCCGATGTTGGAAGTGTTCTGAAAAGGATTTAGAAGTCGGAGAGCTCTGAAGAATGGAGCCATATGAAGAGAGGGGATTCCAATGTTTTCAGAGGCAGTATTACAGGCCTTCCTACAGAGAGGTCAAGTGAGGCTGCGGTGTACAAAAGATTTCTGCAAAGACAAAAGGAAAACCTTGCTGGTCAGTGCAAGGGGTTAAGGGTTATAGGTCTTGGTTGGTCAATGCTAGGAGTCAATGATTTATTTATTTATTCATTTTGTGGGATGTGGGCATTGCTAGCTGGCCAGCTTTTATTGCCCATCCCTAGTTGCTCTTGAGAAGGTGGTGGTGGTGAGCTGCCTTCTTGAACTGTTGCAGCCCATGTGATGTGGGTTGACCCACAATGCTATTGGGAATGGAATTCCAGGATTTTGACCCAGCGACAGTGAAGGAACGGCGATATATTTCCAAGTCAGGATGGTGAGTGGCTCGGAGGGGAATCTGAAGGTAGTGGTGTTCCCTTATATCTGCTGCCCTTGTCCATCGAGTTGAAGTGGTCGTGGGTTTAGAAAGTGCTCTCTGGGGATCTTTGGTGAATTTCAGCAGTGCATCTCGTAGATAGTACACACTGCTGCTACTGAGCGATGGTGGTGGAGGGAGTGGATGCTTGTAGACGCAGTGCCAGTCAAACTGGCTGCATTTTCCTGGATGGTTTCAAGCTTTCTTGAGTGTTGTTGGAGCTGCACTCATCCCGGCAAGTGGGGAGTATTCCATCACACTCCTGACTTGTGCCTTGTAGATGGTGGACAGCCTTTGGGGAGTCAGGAGGATGAGTTACTTGCCACAGTATTCCTAGCCTCTGACCTGCTCTTGTAGCCACTGCATTTATGTGATGAGTCCAGTTGAGTTTCTGACCAATGATAACTCCCAGGATGTTAATAGTGGGGGGATTCAGTGATGGTAACATCATTGAAAGTCAAGGTGCGATGGTTAGATAGTCTCTTGTTGATGATGGTCATAGCCTGGCATTTGTGTGGCATTTATTAGAGAACCTTGCTAGTCCATACTCGTGATCAAGCTCAGGAGACATGGATGGGCTGCTGCTACACATTCAATGATGTTACATGAGTTGTCAAAGTCAGGGAATTGGCATTACTAGCCTTAGCTACTGCTCATACCCCAGTCAGTGACATCATGGCAATCCAGTCATGGACACAGCTTCACCTCACCCTCCCTCCGCTCTCCCCCCCCCTCAACTCCACCATGTTGCTGCTGGCCTTGCGTCTACATCTCATTGCCAGCTATTCTACCATGACAACTACATTACCCAGATAGGTTACACGAGACATTCTCCTTTCTATTGTAGGACAAGCAAGTGCACAACTAGAGACAGCAGAGGCACAGGACACAGGAACTGCCCATTTCCTTATACACATTGAGGGTAGTGCAGTCCATCATTGAAACAGACATTACAGACCTGGTTGTGGCCATTAGTGAAGATGTCCAGTTTCATCTATTGGAGAATGTGTTTGATTATTTTGTGTGGAAATACAGTTTTGATTTCTGTTAATGGCTGATCTGATAATGGAGTCAGAAAGATACATTTCATTTTAATGTTGTCTCCTCCAAAATGGTCTTAAAAAGGTTTTGAAAGTATATTGTGACCTGACACTCTTTCAGTCATTATGCTGAACCTGATAGCGATAGTCTGATCAGAGAATCTGTGATATGGAACTGCTGGGAAGAACACCAGAATTACCCTGAAAATAATAGTGTGCTATTGTATTTGTATTTATGATAATATATTAATTTATGCTTACTGTTCAGTAAACCTGACTTATTATTTAAAGAAATAATTGAAATTTATAAAGCCCAGTCTTGGCCTCAGAAGGCTCTGAGACACTGTTAAAGTTAATAAAGTAATTTTTGAAGCAGGTGCTTTTGAGATAGGAAACCTAGCAGCCAAATTGCTCACAGCAGGCTCCCACAATCAACATGTTAAATTCAAGGGATGTGGATAAGCTAGCCAGGCCAATATTTATTGTCTGTCTTTCATTGCCCATGAACTGAGTAGCTTGATAGTCCATTTTAGAGGGCAGTTAAGAGTCAAACATATTGCTATGCATCTGGAGTCATATGCTGACCAGACAGGGTATGGATGGCAGATTTCACTTCCTAAAGAATGTTAATGAATCAGATAAAAGTACTGTGCTCCTAACGGACAATAGGGCTTCTCGCTCATTAGAGAGAGATGACTGGTGGTGGTTTACCCTGAAATTCACCAGTCATCAACCAACTGGGAGGTTGAAAAGAAGAGCCTTTCATGGTAACGTTGACTGGTACAGGAATGGAATCCATGCATCTGGTGTCACTCATCACAAACCAGCTGTCAGCCAACTGAGCTGACCGACCCCTGACTGAATGAGATAGGCTTTTACAATACAAAAACGAAGTTGATGGATAAGCTCAGCAGGTCTGTCAGCATCTGTGGAGGGAAAAACAGAGGTAACATTGCAGGTCTGGTGACGCTTCCTCAGAATGGATAGTGGCTGGGAAAACATCAGTTTATATGCAGAAAAAAGGGGAGAGGGATGGGGTAGGGAGTAAAAGACTAGAGAGAGCCTAAAGAGAGAGAAGATCAGTTGGACAGACAAACAGTTGATAACGATCAGGCTGTTAATGGGGACTATCAGTAACTAATAACAGGTAGCGTGTGATGGCAGGCTAGTGATAACAAGGCCTGGTATGTGGGGTAGAGGGCTGGGTGGTGGCATCTTGCTACAGGTGGCAGAAATGGTGCCTGATGATCTTCTGGACGTGGATGCTGGTGGGATGATAGGTAAGGACAAGGGAAACCCTATTGCTGTTGCGGGAGGGAAGAGAAAGGGTGAGGGCGGAAGTGTGGGAGATGGGTCAGACACGGCTGAGGGCCCTGTCGACTACGGAGCTGGCGAATCCTTGGTTGAGGAAGAAGGTGGACATTTCGGAGGCTCCTTTGTTGAAGTTGGCCTCATCTGAACGTATGTGACGGAGAAGCTGAGAGAATGGGACAAGAGTCTTTACAGGAAGTGGTGTGTGAAGATGTATAGGACAGGTAGCTGTGGGAGTCAGTGAGTTTTGTAGTGGATATTAGTGGCCAGTCTATCCCCAGAAATGGAAACAGAAATGTCGAGGAAGAGAAGGGAGGAGTCAGAGATAGTCCAGGTGAAAGTGACAGCAGGGTGGAAATTGGAGGCGAAATTGATGAAGCTTTCCAATTCCGGATGGGAGAGGGAAGCAGCACCAATGGTATGATCGATGTACCAGAGAAAGAGTTGTGGGTGGGGGCTGGAACAGGACTGAAACAAGGAATGTTCCACGTACTCCACAAAGAGACAGGATAACTAGGGCCCATGCAGGTACCCATGGCCACCTTTCTCACTTGAAGAAAATGAGAGGAGTTGAAAGAGAAGTTGTTGAGGGTGAGGACGAGCTCGGCCAAGCGGAGGAGGGCGGTGGTAGGTGGGGATGGTTCAGGTCTTTGCTCCAGTAAGAAGCGGAGACCCCTAAGACCCTCCTGGTGGGGAATGGATGCGTAAAACGATTGCACGTCCATGGTAAAAAGGAGGCGATTGGAACCAGCAAACTGGAAGTCTTGAAACCGGCATAAGGCGTCAGAGGAATTATGGATGTATGTGGGCAGGCATTGGACTGGGGGAGAGAAGACTGAGTCAAGGTAGGAAGAAGTGAGTTCTGTGGGATTATTTACAGTAATCGATGGTGGTTGTCATAGTAATTATTACTGAAAGTAGTATTGAATTCCAGATTTTGTTATTTGAATTTAAATTCCACCAGCTGCTGAGGTGCAGTTTGAATTTGTGTTTCTGGAGCATTAGCCTGGGTCTCTAGAATGCTAGTCGAGTAATCACACTGCCATGCCACTGCTTCCTTGAAAACGACTAGATAGCTTATTTTTGATATTGACTGATGGGTAAATATTGATCTAAACACCAGGGAGAACAACCATGCTTTCCATCAAAATAGTGTCATGGATTTTTTTGTGCCCATCTGAAAGGACAGGCAAGATTTTAGCGTGACATCTAATCCAAAAGACAGCACCTCTGAAAGTGTAACATTTTCTCCCTGCTATACTGCAGTGTCGGCCCAAGTGTCGGGCTTAAGTCTCTAGATATGGATTGGATTCCACTACCTCCTGACCCAGAGATCAGAGGTGTATTCACTGAGACATGTCTGTCACCTTTCTAGCTGACAGTTTGCTAATTGGTGGTCCCTACTACTTGAACAATTAAGGGTAATCATTTTTCTTAAACTCACTATGTTTCTCTCTCTCTGACTTTTGCATACATACAGTTTGGTTGTAACAAACATGTTTCGTTCACAATTACAGGTTCTTTTAGTTAATTTCCCTTGCCCCTCAGATCTTTCTGCAAGATGATTTTGCTCACTTTGTAAATCCATGCTCAAGCATTCTCTAATCTTACTCATTTACGTTCTCTTGTGTTCAAATGAAGAGCAACCTAGCCTGAATCCTTGTCATATTGCCTTTAAAACTCTTGGGGTAATTTTGATTTTCCTTGGCACTCATAATGCCTTTGTTGATTCTTCAACAAGGATGAGTCCAGTGGTCCGAATCTATCTTCGTAATCCTATAGTTTCAAATACAGCTTCTCTCTATACAGCTCCTTCTAAATTCCATCATTCCCTGCTTCAATTCTCAGACATTTGCACCGAGGGATTGTTATTATTCTCTTAGCTCACAAGCTGTTCAGTTTTCTCAATGTTCTTTTCTTGTCTTTAACATTCTAAAGATAAGGTCCTGTCCCTTGTCCCTGCTTATTCCTGGTTTAAATAACATGAAAAAATGGTTTAAAGTTTAAGAGACACCATTTCAGTGCTTCCATAAGTGGCATGTTTCATGTCTCTACTGAGAATCTCATAAAAATAGAAGGAAGGAGCTGAGAAATTCTTTAAAAATCCTGAGTTGAAACTTAAATCAACAAAACCAACAATTTTTATTTGCACATCACATTTAGTAAAAACTTTCAAGGCATTTCACAGCTATGTATTTAGCAGCAAAAAATATCGGGGATGCATAAGAAGCTGGAATTGGAATTTTCTACTCCTCCTGTGGAATAGCTGTCTTAATCATAGGCATTCAACACAAACTCATTTCTGAATCCCGATTAACAGGTGACTTCAGGTGTATTCCAGTCAGCCACAATCCAACAGCTTGCATTCAGTAGGAAGGTGGTTGAATCAACACAATTATCACTGCCCTCAGACCTTATTAGATTTAAGCAGGCCTCTTTGGACTGAGGCAAGACGCAATGAGAACTGTTTTGAGAACTGGGAGAATATTATAAAGGAAGTTGGAAGGAAACTGAATTTTGAATTGTCAACAAATTAGAGAGGTTTTTGTTAATAATTAGCAAGAGGCAACAAGGTTTTTTGAAGGCGAGGTCATGTCTCACGAACTTGATTGAATTTTTTGAGGAAGTGATGAAGATAATCGATGAGGGTAGGGCAGTGGATGTTGTCTACGTGGACTTCAGTAAGGCCTTTGACAAGGTCCCTCATGGCAGGCTGATACAGAAGGTAAAGTCATACGGGGTCAGAGGTGAGCTTGCAAGATGGATAAAAAACTGGCTCGGTCATAGAAGACAGACGGTAGCAGTGGAAGGGTGCGTTTCTAAATGGAGGGTTGTGTCCAGTGGCGTTCCTCAGGGATCAGTGTTGGGACCTTTGCTATTTGTAATATATATAAATGACTTGGAGGAAAATGTAACTGGTCTGATTAGTAAGTTTGCGGATGACACAAAGGTTGGTGGAATTGCAGATAGTGATGAGGACCATCAGAGGGTACAGCAGGATATAGCTCAGTTGGTGACTTGGGCAGAGAGATGGCAGATGGAGTTTAATCCAGAAAAATGTGAGGTAATGCATTTTGGAAGGTCTAATCCAGATGGAACATTGCAATAAATGGCAGAACCCTTAAGAGAACCGATAGGCAGAGGGATCTGGGTGTACAGGTACACAGGTTACTGAAAGTGGCAATGCAGGTGGAGAAGGTTGTCAAGAAAGCATAAGGCATGCTTGCCTTCATTGGCTGGGGCATTGAGTTTAGAAGTTGGCAGGTAATGTTGCAGCTTTATAGAGCCTTAGTTAAGCTGCATTTGGAATATTGTGTTCAATTCTGGTCGCCACACTATCAGAAGGATGCAGTGGCTTTGGAGAGGGTACAGAAAAGAATTAACCAGGATGTTTCCTAGTATGGAAGGCATTAGCTATGAGGAGAGGTTGGAGAAACTTGGATTGTTCTCACTGGAACGATGGAGGTTAAGGGCCGACCTGATCGATGTCTACAAGATTGTGAAGGGCATGGACAGAGTAGACAGTCAGAAGCTTTTTCCCAGGGTGGAAGAGTCAGTTACTAAGGGGAATAGGTTTAAGGTGAGAGAGGCAAGGTTTAAAGGTGATGTATGAGGCAAGTTTTTTACACGGAGGGTGGTGGGTGCTCAGAACTCGCTGCCAGGGGAGGTAGTGGAAGCAGATACGATAGTGACTTTTAAAAGGTGTCTTGATGAATACATGAATAGGATGAGAATAGAGGGATACAGTTCCCGGGAGGCTAGGGGGTTTTAGTTGTGACGGGCAGCACGTTGGTGCAGGCTTGGAGTGCTGAACGGCTTGTTCCTGTGCTGTAATTTTCTTTGTTCTTTGTTCTTAATTGTTTGATGCCAATTTTGACAAAAATGCCCCAGTGGGAACAGGGAATAGTTTTGGCCAGATGCCTGATTTTTATTCTCCGCTTAAGTTAAACCAGGTGCATAACTGGTATTCAACGCAAACAAAAAGAACTTATTACTAAACTTTTCAAATTGCTTCACAGAGCTTTATTTAACAAAATTTGATATATGCCATTAATGGAGATAATAGGGTAGATAACTAACAACAGTATTAAGGGAGGAAAACAAGATGGAGAAAAAGAGTCTTAGGGAGGGAATTCCAAAGCTAAGGGCTGACACAACAATAGGCATGGCCACTGGTAGCACACTGATTAAAATCATTCAGAATTAGAGGAGTGAAGACACCTTTGAGTGCTACAGCTGCAGCAGTAGAGAAGGGTGAAGCTAAAGAAGGATTTGAAAATGGGGTTGTTACTTTACTGGGAGCATAGCTTAACAGGATTTGGTGTAAGTTCACAGCCAGCACAGGTCTGATTTGTATCCATCCTATTCTCTCTGTGACAAACAAGTTAAATCCAGGGCATGTAATTTTTCATATCATTGCATCAAGAGGCAATTCAGCCCAACAGACCCATCCTCCAAAAGAGGGTAACCACTTAGGAAATTTTGATAGTTACAACTGGATGGTTTTTTTTTTAAATTACTCTGGTCTATTTCCTGTGTCTGTCAGAGGTATTTTATGATTACTCCTTTCGTGAATTTGGAGGCAGTAGATACTTAACTGGGAGGAAGGGTGACAAATATTCACCTTCCCACCTCCATCCCGATTAAGCCCACGATGGGTAGGTCCATGAATGTCTCTTCTGCCCCAATTCCGATCCTTAAATGGGAAATTAATGCGATAGGACCTCATCTTGACCCTCCTGCTATCTGCCTAGCCTGTAACCATGCAGGGAACATGACTGTGTGGATTGCTTGTGGTCCTCCACTCAATACCTGATTGAGTGTTATAGCTTCTGAATGGAGGGACACACACAGAGTGACCCTTACAATGTCCTCACCTGCATCTCTGACCCTGTGGAACCCTCCTACTATCATTCACTTCTTCCCTAACTGGCTCAATGACTGTAAGCCTCCAGTTACTGCATTTCCTGCAGCAACCTTCATCTTCTGGTGGCCCTTCTGAATAAAAGCGCTGCCAGCCTGTGATTGGCCAGGCACTCTACACAGACATGGGATCTGTACCAGTGTTCTTTGAAGACTTGCTACTGGCCTGTTAATCACCTGATTGTCTTGTAATTTGGTGGGTGTTCCTGAAAGAAAGCAAGGTGGGTTTTTTGAAAGCTCTCCACCTGGTGGCTGAAACTCCCTGCTGTTTCCATGAAATTCACTCCGTAGATTATACTGTTTATCATCTTGCATATTCTGAAAGGATCAAATCTGGTGTTCTTTTCAATGCTTGACATCAAGATTCCTTCTGTCTTTTTTCATAACTGATGCTTGAATTCTCGGGCTCAAATTAGAACTGGACATGATGATGAAGTTGGGGTTTAGCAAGAGCAATATGCATTATGTGATATGCCCTGTCTTTTAGCTCTATCGGCATTATGTTGGCTTTGAAAACTGAAAGAACTGTCAATGCTATAAATCAGGAACAAAAACAAAAGTTGCTGGAAAAGCTCAGCAGGTCTGGCAGCATCTGTGAAGAAAAAATCTGAGTTAACGTTTCAGGTCTGGTGACCCTTCCTTAGAACTTCCCCAGCTTTGTTCATTGCATCAGCTGTTGATACAGAACCTTAAGATGATTAAGAGCCTAGTTCCTTTCTTGATAGAGTCTTGTTTGTTCTTTTCATCACTATTTATGGAGAGCATGCACATTAATTTGTTCAGTACGTTATATACAGTACTCTTTGAGTAATGCATCTGCCATTTTTCTATCACCAGCGTACTTTGAACGTTTTCCCTAATTCATTCTGCTGCTTTCTCTAGACTGACATCATTCATGAGTTTGACAAAATTGCAATGGATTCTTGAATCCAACCTGCTAATGTCCACGAACAGCCATGGGCTTTGTATATAAATTCCCTATTCATACATCCCACCCCAATGCTGGTATAACTTTGCTGACAGGTGCCATCCATTTTTTTTGAATTTCTCATCTATAACCAAGCCTTACAACGCGTCATCAAAGCATTCCACCTTACTGAAGGCCTTTCTTACATAACTTTATCAGATATCTTCTACAAGTGGGGGGACAACACTTTGTAGGGCTTAATACAGCTGAGAGAAATGTATGTTAAGGAGAAAGAAAGGGATGGAGACAACTGTAGGGCATGAACAGTTAGGGGAGGAATCTGATGAGAGTCCTCTCTGACTTCTACTCGGTGCCCCACTTTGGAGACGTGGTAATGTTCATTAGTTGTCATTTTGTTTCCAATAATCTTTCATTATAATGAAAACTGTCATTAGAGTTTAATGACAGGAACTCTGCAATTATGTTTCCCATCTAACATGCCTTCAGACTGATTTTCCACAGAGGAAATAGTGGGCTCTTTGCCTGCTTTGTTTTAGAATGTTCTCTTGCTGTCCTGGTGAGTGAAGAACTCACTCCAGTGTAGAAGACACCACTCTTAGCAGCTTGTTTGGGTAGCAAGTTATAATGAATTTAAAATAAAGGAAAAAAAAAATCAAAGATTTGTTGGAAGGACATAAATTATTGGAAAGGGTTATACAATCTCTAATATTTCTCTGACATCCCTTGGTGCTCAATGACTGGTATTGCAGGGTGCAGCCCGGGAGCAGTCGTGCTGCATGCCCATTCACTATGCTATCGGGTGGTCTGTTCCCAGTGACACAACTAATGAGAAATTTAATCCATCATTCACTGCCACATATATTTAAGGGAGTTATAAAAAAATTTATGACTTACAAATAGTTTTCTAAATTTAAAACCAAGTCACCAATATGCTGGCCTCTCCAGATTATGATCCCTATACCAGTGATCAGAAATGTACTCTGATGCTCTGATAGGAGAGTTCCTAGATTACATTCTGAAGAAGGGTCACCAGACCTGAAACATTAATTCTGATTTTTTCTTCACAGATGCTGCCAGATTTGCTGAGCTTTTCCCGCAACTTCTGTTTTTGCTCCTGATTTACAGCATCCGCAGCTCTTTCGATTCTTTTCCTGGATTACATTATTGGGTAAAATCTGTGGAGCCGAGGGAACAGCAGAAAAGGAGAAAAACACCTCCATCTCTCTCTTTATACCTACTGCAAATCTTGTTCATATCACAGACTCTTATGGAGCGAAACTAAATTTTGTTCAAAGGTAAGAGGCCTGCCAATATATTTCTTATCTTGAGGGTTCTTCTTCAGATTTTTTTGAGGGCTTCTTCTTGACTTTTGAGAACTCATTTTTGGTTTTCAGGGGCTCCTTTCCCACACTCTGTAACCCACCTGTTGGCTGTTGCAGTTAGCTAGTAATAAGAATATACAGATCCTTCTGTGTTGACTTAATACAGCATTTGGACTCACACAGAAGCAGGATTGGAATAGTTCAGCAAAGTCCTCAAAACTTATCAACCGACCATTAAACCTAAGACCACAGAATACAAGGTAAGTGTGAAATTCTTAAACAATAAGGTCCCAAGTAAGAGACTAACACATAACATTACAGCGCATGGAATTGGGGATTGTGTACTGACATGGTTAGAGAACTGATTAGCAGACAGGAAACGGAGAATAGGAATGAATGGGTCTTTTTCTGATTGGCAGGCAGTGACTAGTAGGGTACCATAGGGATCGTTGCTTGGACCCCAGCTATTCACAATATATATTAATGATTTAGATGAGGGAACTAAATGTAATACTTCTAAGTTTGTAGATGACACAAAACTGGGTCAGAGGATGAGTTGTGAGGAGAATGCAGAGGTGCTTCAGTGTGATTTGGACAAGTTGAGTGAACGGGAAAACGCATGGCAGATGAAACATCATGTGAATACATGTGAGGTTATCCACTTTGATAGCAAAAACAGGAAAGCAGATTATTACCTGAATGGCAATAGATTGGGAAAGGAGGAGGTGTAATGAGACCTGGGTGGCCCTGTACCTCAGTTGCTGAAAGTAAGCATAGCAGGCGGATTTGAGTACAGAAATAGGGATGTCTTGCTGCAATTTTACAAGGCATTGGCAAGACCACACCTAGAATATTGTTTGCAGTTTTTGTCTCATAGAATCCCTACAGTGCGGAAAGAGGCAATTCGACCCAACAAGTCTGCACTGATCCTCAGAAGAGCATCCCATCCAGGCCCAGTCACCCATCCTATCCCCATAACTCCGCATTTACCACGACTAATCCAGCCTGCCTATCCCTGGACACTATAGGCAATTTAGCATGGCCAATCCACCTAACCTGCACATCTTTAGACTGTGGGAGGAAGCTGGAGCACCCGGAGGAAACCCATGCAGGCATGGGGAAAGCATGCAAATTTCTCCTTATCTGAGGAAGAATGTTCTGGCTATGGAGTGAGTGCCATAAAGATTTCCCAGACTGATTTCTGGGATGGCAGGACTGACATGTTTAGAGAGACTGGATCAGTAATGAATACATTCACTAGAGTTGTATCCTCTTTACAACTAAAAACTGAAGCAAAATACGTGTTCAATTTTCCACTGCTTTCTTCCACAAGGGTTTAGGCCCGAAACGTCAAGTTTTCCTGCTCCTATGATGCTGCTTGACCGGCTGTGTTCATCCAGCCCCATGCTTGTTCTCTCGGATTCTCCAGCATCTGCAGTACCTTTTATCTCTGATACACTTTGCTCTCTATTTTTTTCTTTAAAGATTAGCTTTTTATGTACTCTATTTTGCTGTTTTTTTAATATTCTGTCCAATCATCTGACCAGCTACCTGTCTTTGCGCAATTTTGTGCTTTTTAAAAAAAGTTTGATATCTTTAACATTTAGTTAAACGCTGACATAGGTCCATCCCTTGGAACTTTTCTTACTCATTGAAATGTGTCGATTCTGTTTATTCTGAAATGTCTCCTTAAATGTCTGTCACTGCATCTCTATTAACCAATTTCATAACATAATATGCCAAGTTACTTTAGCCAGATTTGCTTTTATGCCCTCATAATTCCTTTTTCAAATGTCTTAAACCAAATCCACTCTCCCTCAAAATGATTGTAAAATTCTAAGATATTATGGTCATTGCTACCTTCAGTACAAGAACATCCATTAAACCTACCTCATTGCATAATACCAGCCTACCCTCTGGCTCTAGAACATAATATTGTAAGAGATGACCCAAAAATATTCAATGAACTCGTCATCTATCTTTGTGCATCTGATCACTCTACTCTGTATATGGGTTATAATCTCAGATGATTATTGCTGATTCATTACAACAATTTCTTTTTTTTTAATCTTCCATTCTTCCACGTTGTTACTATTAGCGGGCTTGTACACAACTCCCACAAATGATTCTTGCTTTTATCATTTGCTATTTCTTACCAAACAGTTTCCACATTCCAGTTTTCTGAACTCAGGTCTTCCCCCCTTATTGTGCTAGTGCCATTATTAACTAACAAAGTTGTCACTTTTTCTTAGTTTCCTGTCCTTTCTACTTTTCCTACATGCTGCAATATTCAAGTCATCCTGCTACCATGTCTCAGCAAATGTCTGCCAGATTGTACATTAAATTTCTTTTTTTCACTCTGTTTATTTGTTTAGTTTTGAATGCTGCATGCATTCGAAGACAAAACCTTTAGTTTATCCTTTTACTCTCTTTGTAAACTTTAGTCTTCTCTGTCGGATGATCCTTAGATTTTTATTCTTTTTCCTTTCTTCTCATGGTCTATTTATCATTTCCCATATTAATACCTTCCTCTTTGACCTTGTCACTTCTCTTTGATTACCAGAGGTTTCCAAATTTGATTCCTTGC
This sequence comes from Ginglymostoma cirratum, assembly GCA_024137785.1. Lineage (NCBI taxonomy): Eukaryota > Metazoa > Chordata > Chondrichthyes > Orectolobiformes > Ginglymostomatidae > Ginglymostoma > Ginglymostoma cirratum. The sequence continues at coordinate 34,740,497 of JAHRHZ010000041.1, forward strand.
CTCCACTTTTTAGTTTAAAATTCTGTCTACTTACCTAGTTTTGTGGTTGGCAAGATCATCGGTCCTAGGATAACTCAAGTGGAGATCATTCCATCAGTACTGATTTCACTTTCCATATAGATGCCAGAGCTCCACAAACTGGAATCTACTTCTCCCACACCAGTCTTTGAGTCATGCATTCATCTCTCTAATCCGATTTGCCCTATGACAATTTGCATACGGCTCAGGGAAGTGACCTTTGAAGTTCCGTTTCTTAATTTGGTACCCCAATTGGCAAAAGACAACAAGCATATGTTAGCAATAATTTTTTTTTTCAAAAAATTGAGGCACACTTCGACACAAAAAGCTATCACCTTAAACATACCTGCCACAGAATGGTGATGTCAAAGCTAAGGCATTTGGATTGAATATTCACAAAGTTAGAACATTTTTTATCAGGCAGTTACTACCACTTATTTGAATCTCAATTACAGATTTAAATAGAACAATAGACAAAATGTTCATTATGGTAGCATTCACCACAAATTCCCTCCCTCCATTTAATGGCTGCTCAAAACATGCAGCTTTAAATTTAAGATTCCACAATCATTTTTCAATAAATTCACGATCTCAATGATTCCAGATTTTCACAACTCTGGGTTAGCTGAGTTGTCTTTTGTTAATAGTTTTAAAATTGTTTTTTCTTGTTTACAGTTTCTTTCTCCACTACCCTTTCTTTTCCACTATTGCAACATGGCATGCCACACTCCCAGACCTTGTAGCCTACCTCTCAATCATCTCTTCTACCCTCCTCACCACCTTTTGCAGCTTCTTTCCAACACCAACCTTGCATGCAGCATTGACCTCCCTTGGAACCCATATGTACTCTGTTCCTTCCCTATCATCCTTCAATCCTGCACCTCCACATCAGCAACCCCATTTACCCAGCAGATGGCTGCCTGGTACCAGCTTCTCAGTCATCCCCTCCTTTGGCTTATCTCTACTCAAACCCCAGCAAAAGGCTTTCTGTTGGTAACTCATAACTTTCTTTTCTTTCTTACTCCCTTACTCTGTGCACTTTCCTCCAGGCTGTAAACAACAACCTGTCAGTTGTAAGCAGGGGAATGATCCAGCCTGTCATTGGAGGAGCAACTCCTCTATCAATACTGATCATTCTGCTCACGCGTAGCAATTGTGTTTTTTTTCCCTTCTGAGCAGACCTCCGGGTGCCAGGTGTGACAGTGACTTGCAGAACCAGAGGTCAATGCTGTGAATATGCGCAGAACCTCTGAAAAACTGCATGCATGCTCAGCCACACGACTTCGACAGAATGTTGCTTATGAGGGTGACATCTCTTATGTTTGGCTGCCTACCTCATAATTTAAGTTCCTGGGTGTTTTGGGGATTTCAGGAGTGAATTTTCCCAATTCCCCTAAGTATTTTGAGTGCTGGTAGAGTCTCACTCTGTTTGTATTCCAGTGTCAATGCCACCCCATTGACATTGCGAAAGAAAGAAGGATAAATTGGCTTTGGATGGTAAAGAAGCTTGAGACTGCAAATCTACAGTCATGAAAAGAATTGGATATGGCGTGAAAAACGTAACTGGTTTCTCTGTTCAAGACCAAATCCCTTGCTTCGTAGTTCTGTACAACAACCATGGACTTGTATTTCTCAAAATAATTTTTAATCACTTTTTCAAATGTTCTCGTAAGCCTCCAGGGCAAGTGTGATTTGAACCGGGACCTTCAAACCCAGGACATCACATCACAAGATCCTGGGACTTGTATTTCTACAGTGTCTTTCAGAACATCAGGACTTCCCAAAGGGTTTTACATTCAACCAATGTCTTTTCATGATGTCTGAAAGAGATTTATATTGGAATTAAAATGTTGAGTCTGCTTCTCTCTCCACAGATGCTGATTTTCTCCAAAACACATTCAGTTTTTACTGCCTTTGTAATCTAAAATTTGTAACAGCCATTGTGCACACAGCAACCTTGTATGAACAGTAATGTGATCATGACCAGGCAATCTGTTTCTGCAGTCTTGGTCAAGGAATATGTATTAACCAGGACTGTGGGGAACTGTCCCTTCCCTGTTGACATTATGCCCTGCAGAGCTTTTACGTCCATCTGGCTGGGCAGACACGCCTTAGTTTAACATCTTGTCTGAAAGACAGCCTCTCCAACAGAGCTGCACTCCCTTACTTGACTTGTCACATTCAAGCCATTAGACTGAGGCTTACATCACAACCTCAGAGGCAAGAGTAACAAAAACAGAAGCTGCTGGAAAAGCTGAGCAGGTCTGGCAGCATCTGTGAAGAAAAAATCAGAGTTACGTTTTGGGTCGGATGACCCTTCCTCAGAAGAACAACAACAGACAATGTCACCTATGACAAATGTGCAGATGCATCCATTATTTGAAGAAACCGAGGAGAGAACCAACATTGAAGGTAAAATAAATAAACTTGAAGAAGTTTTGGTTCAAGGACACCAGAACTCACTTGTTAAAAAAATTCTGTAGAATGTAAGGGCAAAGGAATATTGTGAGGAGGAAGGAATCATACATTTTTGAACACTTGATAAACAATAAGGAAGAGTTGGCGGCAATGTGATGAATCTTGATTTCAGCAGGGGCAGGAGAAGAACGCAGGGTGAAATTCAGAGCAAGGGAGCAATAAAAAAAGACACATTCAAAGAAGCATTATTCACAGTGAATCTGGGATGGAAGCATGGCTTTTGACAGTTAACGAGGCCAAGTCAAAACAACTCATGCTTGCCACCTGTGAAGATTTATGCTCCTACTGAATATTTTCAGGTTGAGGCTGTGAGGTGAGATGATGAGCTTGTCCACCTACTGCAGAAGCTTGGGGAGCCAAGGTGAGGTGGTGAAGAGTTTCAGAGAGACAGCAACTAGTCATGTTGATAAATGATGTGAAGGAAGCTACTCTACGGTTACACATGATAATTCGTAAGAGGTGGGATTTGGGTAGACATTACCTGAACTTTGTTTTCTGTTGATGAAAGGAAAATGATGCCGTCGCAATGGTTTAATCTCTCTCAGACAGTTAGTCTTTGTGAAGGATGGAAGAAAACTCTTCACTTGACAATTGTCAATGCGTATACCAGATGGGATTTTCGTTATCCACCATAAATGTTTTTTTCGAGCTGTAATGAAACACTCTGGAATATTAAAGTGAGCGGCATTCCAATCAATTACTTGAAAACTCTTTAGCTTCCAATTTTTTTGCTCATAGGTTTTTTTTTAACTGGGTGGTACAGATGATTGTGCACCTGTAGCCCCCTTCAAAGTGTGAACACATGTGAATGGCATCAGATTCCTCAGTTCTCCAGTTTCCAGCAGTCAAGTACATGGTTCAAAATTACCAACTTGCCTTTGTACAAATTACTTTCTGCCCCATTTTGTTGGTTAGCACATGTAGATGAGAAACCTGGTTGAATGGTAGATGTGGTGGAGGATGGACATGCCTGAAATGAAAGATGTAGTTCCGAAGAAAGGCCTGGATATGATTGGGACAGAGGCTGAGACAGTATAAGATAAAGTGGGTGACTGTAATTGGAAGCTTAAAACTAGAAGAGGGATGCATGGGTTTGTGGAAATGTGGGAATATAGGAACAGGAGTCAATCTCTTTATGTTTTTCCATGATTCTATTTAATGATGGTGCATCTGTTCATCAATTCCATTGACTTACTCATGCTCCATATTCTTTCATATCCTTACCCAACAAAAATTTATACCCAGTCTTGAAAACTCCAAGTGTCCCAGTGAAAGGAAAAGCCAAGAATTATTTAAATTGACTCATACTGGTCTAAACAAAGCTTGCCTGTGTTGAAATGGAACTGCATATATGACCCGAGTCATTTCCAAGCGTTACTAATTCTTCATTCTGGGATTCAAGGAAGAGAATTTCATATCTTTCTGGCTTTTGTGTGTAAAATGTGCTTCCAATTTCACTCCTGAATGGCCCAGCTCAAATAGAAAGATCATGATCACTCACTCATGATTCCCACACCAATTTCTCTGTATCTAACATTCTGAATATGGTTAACATTTTAAGCAACTCTGAAATTACCCTTCAATCTTCTATGCTCAGTGGAACACAAGCTGAATCTGTGCAACCTGCTTGATAATTTTAACTCTCTAACCAATGGTTCTAGTATATTTGCCAAACCCAATTGCTGCTGTGTGCAAAACTGAACATCACTCCATTTTGGGGGCTGATTAATGCTGGTAAACTGAATTGTGACTACCACTCTAACTCTCTTGAGCCTTTGATTGTTTTTATACCTGTCCACCGGGTATGAATGGTTTATACAGTTGGACTTTGCTTCTGTTCTTAGTTTCAAGTCATTTATAAAATATGACAGTTTGTTGCTCTTCTGTATAATGTTGATGCTCTCACACTTCCCAACATTGAACACCATCTCGCCATAGTTTTGCCCTCTTACTTAATGCATGGATTGGGTATTTTATCTTTTGATCATAAGAAGCTTCCATCCCACATAGCCACTTACTTCTCTGGGAGCGCGAGCAGCAGATAACCGTGATGGTTGCCAAGACGACAATGAAAGCCACTCCAGCACCAACTGCTACGCCAATGACGACAGCCAGTGAGAGTGCCTCTGTAGGGAAAAAGCACAGGATGCATCAGAAGGAGCAGTGTGATGGTAATGGAATACTGTCAAAGCTATTGATGTCCTGTGAAATGCGTACGATGGAGACAGGAAGTACATTCAAACATCTGTCCACGAATGCATGGCTGCTCTATTAGTTAAGGATGAATAAGAGGCACTCCTTACCCAGGTTGAAGTTGGTATGAGGTATCAAAAACAAAGTTGTTCTGAGGAAGGGTCACCGGACCCGAAACGTTAACTCTGTTTTCTCCTCTACAGATGCTGTCAGAACTGCTGAGCTTTTTCAGCAACTTTGTTTTTGTTCCTGATTTACAGCATCCGCAGTTATTTTGGTTTTTATTTGGTATGGGGTATCTTTGCTCTAGCCTTTGCCAGTGACCTTTCACCCTGCTTTAGTTCTATGATGATAGAATGCACAGCCCAATGTGTGGGAACTGCAGACCTCACCATTCTTGCCAAGGCTTAAGTATCATTTACCTTGCATAAAGGGAGATAGAACATAGAACCATAGTGGTAATGTTATTGGACTAATAATCCCAAGGCCCAGATTAATGGTTGGGGGACAAGGGTTCAAATTCCACCATAGCAACTTGGGAACTTAAATTCAAATAATATCTGGAATATAATGGTATTTGGAATAGCTAGTCTTAGTTACTGGTGACCACAAAGCTATCTTTCATTGTTGGGGAAAATGTCTATTAGCTTCTGGAAATCTGCCTTCTTTAGCCAAGCTGATTTGGGGCAAGAACATTTAGGCCAAGCTTTTTCAGACTCAAGACTTCTGGTTCAGAGATTGAGCTGGAGGATAATTGCAATGAATCAGAGAGGAGTTACTGGAGACTTCATTCCAGGATGCAGTGGCACCCATTAGGATAGAGTCTTCTGATTTGCTCAATGAGCAAGGATAGGAGAGTGTGATTGAGAATGAAACAGATACGGGAACCCAGGAGGTGGAGGACCCTTAGCCTTCTCAATTGTCTGACAGGTTTGAGGTGCTTACAGCTTATTTCAATGAAACTGAGACCTGCAGGATGGATGAGCTAGCTGACTGGATTACAGAAAGCCATTCATTGGGGGGAGCATAAAAGAATGTAGCAGTAGTACAGGATTATATAATAAAGAGGACTGAAACTGTTCTTTGCATTAAAGAATGAGTCCGGCTGGTTGTGTTCTGTGCCAGGGTTAGTGGTATGTGCACAGGGATAGAAAGGACTCAGTAGTGTGAAGGAGAGGATCCAGTCGTTCTGAACCATGTAGGTATCGAGGACATAGGTAGAACAAGGAAAGAGGTTGATTATAGGTAGCATGGAAGATGATAAACAGACTGTAGTAGGAAGGCATAGTGAGTACAAATCTAAGAGTAAATCAACAGATAAGGTTAGAAGTTACAAAAACAATAAAAGGACAAAACTAAATTCTGTATTTGAATGCACAAAACATTCAGAATGAAAGAGATGAATAGATCATGCAGATAGAAATATAAAAGCACAACCTGATAGCAGGTTATGAAAATATAGCTGTATAAGTGACAGAGATTAAGACCTGAATATTAAAGCATACAGGACAGTTAGGAAGAACAGGAAGCTATGAAAAGGTGCTGGGATAGCTCTGTCAGTTATTGATAGCATTGGTACAATACAGAGGGATGATGGAAATTCAGGAAACCAGGATTTAGGTACAGTTTGAGTAGAGATGAGAAATTATAACAGCAAGAAGTCACTTGTGAGAGTGGGGTACAGTCCCCTTATTTAACTACAGAGCATGATTGCGAGGAAAGGAAGGAAAAATGAAGGATTGTCAGGAAGGTATGGCAATAATACCTTCATTTATATGTAGACTGGAAAAATCAGATGGGCAAGGGTAGCCCAGATAAGAAGTTTATAGATTGTTTTCAGAATAGTTTCTTAGAACAGCACATTCTGGAGTTGACCAGACAGCATGCTACACCAGACCTAGAATTGTGGAATGACATAGGATTCCTAGGCTGTGCATGGACACCAGTCAGGAGACTTATCCTCCTGTACCTTACAGTAGGATATCATCAACCCATTCCCAGTTTTTCACCTGGACAAAGAAGAAATAACAAAGACACTGCTAGAGACATCAGTCCTTCCCCCTCTTCTTCCACTGTATCTCTTCAAGGCAAGAGTCTAGCATCTGATAATACAGATAAAAAGCAAAGAATATATTGAAAAGATAAGAGGGCAGATTATATTGAACAGGTATCAAGAAAAAGTTAGAAAAATGTGTCAAAATTAATTCCTCGTGTGAGACCCAGGCAGTGAAGATGGGTGTCCTATTTAATTGTAGGATGCACTACAATTGAATCAAAATATGTAATTCCTTGACATCCACATTGAAGATGTGACCACTGGATTTTAGGCTGGAGCGGGACCCTTGGCTGATATATTTGTTCTTTGATCCAGAGATACCAAAGCTACTTGCACTGGCTAAAGTTATGATGACAAAGCTCACTGCAGATCATACTAGGATCTTCTTGGTATTTACCAGTACTAAACCACATGGCACATCCTTCAATAGATTAAGTGCAGGGCATAACAAGTTCAGAGGTGTCAATGGTGAGAAAGTAGGATAGATCCAGAACTCATTCTGTGTGGTCAGCATGAATCAGAGCCAGTAGGCAGCCACAGCTCACAGGGTTATCCCTATTGCAACCATGTTTCAAGGCCAGTGGTCACTGAGCAAAATTGCCAATTTAAAGACAGCTTGATACTTTAAATGTACACTCACTCAGTTTGACCTTCATTTCCTATTTCTAAGCTGGATTGGAACTCAAGGCTGTGGAGAGAAAGACCAGCGGCTCAATCATTGCCTAAGCCGCAGATAGAGTTACTCAGCAAATTAAGTTTGGCATCTGTGAAGGTCTGATATTAACAACAAAAAAAAAGATAAATGAAACACAGCCAAGAAGTAGGCAAGCTATAAGTCAGATAAATATTTGTTATCTGAGCATAAAATGATTACTGCTAAAATAAACCAACTGACGGGATTGTATAGTACATGTTTCTAGATGGAAGGCCTTGGGATTTTCAGTTTCTGCTCACAAATATATTCACTAACTACTATTCACTGAAGCAGAGCAGGCTGCACAAACTGCCTGTGAATGAAGATGACAAAGGCACGTGTTTAAATCATGATGCTGTCAGAAGCATGGTTCGTAGCACATTGTAAGCAGTGAATAGGGATATAGCCAGTAAAAATAGATGGGAGGAGATGGAGAAACTAGAAACACAGACCTAGAGATAGGATTTTCAGAATAACTTGAAGGCAAGAGCAGATGAATAGTTTGGTATGTTAATATCTATAGGGCAGGGTGGAGTGGAAAGGTCTTCATTGGAGGTTGTATCTAAGCCATCTAAATAAGAGGGACAGAAGGTGTAGTCTGAAGGCTGAGGGGAAAGCTTACCACTGGGAAGAGTGAACAAAAACGTTGGAGGAACTATCTGACTATGAGAAGGAAGAGCTTGAATGATAATCTGAAGCACAGGGTCCCGGTTTGAGTTGGTTAATAATAGGGTGATAGCTTTAGGTGACTTTGTATGGATGCAAAGGTTTAGATTAAATATAGCTGATGCTGGGTGGAAGGAGGACTGCCGGAGAACTAAGTATTCAAGAAATTATCCATCCAGGCAAAGAAGGCACAGACAATGGTTTCAACCATGATGGAGTGAGACAACAGCCTGGAAAATTACAGAGAAGGCATCTCATCTATTGGATTATTCCAACCTCAGGTTGTATTATTTTTGTACTATTACATGCTGGAAATGTGATAGAATAACACACAATGAGGGGAAGTGGCGCCTGGGACTTTGTGAATGTTGAGTCCAATGCTCTGTCTCCTTAATAAATTCAAGGAAAGAAAGCAGATAAAGACAGAAGTAGGATGAATTAGAGTCAAATTAGAATCAGAAATGAAGACCAGATTTTTCAATGATCAGTGAGTCATTGCAACAGTGCAGAGCAGAGTGTAGCTGACTCTGAGGAAATTGCCTGGGAAATTGAAAATTCTGATGTGCAATTCACTGGCATCTGGAACCCTTTGAAAAACCCCTTTAAAGACAGAAATTTTCTTCACCCTCTTGTGACGCAGTTGTAGTCCCTACCAGGAGGCCCGAATTCAAGACCCACATGCTCCTGAGGTATGTAATCACATCTCTGAACGGGTTGGTTAGAAAAGTAGGTTAAATAAAAAAAAGACAGATTTTAAAGGGTTCTGACTCACTTAAGCTAAGTAGCTACACAGGAAAGGTTGAAGGATAAGAAACATACTCTAACTGTTAAACTGACCTTAACTCACACTTGTCCCCACTCAAAAATTGCCCAGACCCCTGACAGCTCCCTGCGCTTGACACTTCCTACCTCCTCCAACTCTAATGTTCCCAAATATAGGTGGGTTATTATAAAAGGGAAGTGGGTTTAAGGGCGAAAAGGAGTACAAAATACTTTGAAGTAACCGAGACAGGTGAATTCAAATACTGAGGTGTATAAGCTCATTGTTCTCTTGCAGGCCCTACCTTGTTCTTTCAAGCGAATAATTTCTGTATCAGAACCAAAGCTGTTCCAGGCCGTGCAGTTGTAAATTGTTTGGAAGTCTGCCCTCACAATATTACTGATGGTTAGTGTGGAGATCACGCCCTCCTCCATGCTCACTGTCTCCACTGTATAACGTCCTGAGGTCCCTGATTCTAGAATGTTCTCCTTCCATGACCAAGCCTGGGTGTATCCAATAGAAGAAAAGGAGAGATTAGATAATCATCTGCTTTTGAAGATCATCAGGCCTGCCAGAATATTCCAGAGTGCCCTAAAAGTGAAGTAAGAGTGCTTAATTAGTTGTGAAGCACTTTGGGATGTCCTGAGCTTGTGAAAGGTCTAATAAATTGCATAATCTTTGTTTGTATAATTATGCAGCATTGGGCCTCAATTCTTTTCGGGATTCTGTTTGGAGAACGTTGAAAATTTGTAATGGGAGATTGATTCCAATGCTGTTTGAGGATGCAGGTGAAAAAAAAACTTCAAAGACTAATCCATCTGAGATCTTTTCGCTACTCCAGAAAGACATTTGAATGAATTGCAGAATTGCTACAGTGTAGAAGAAGGCCATTTGGCCCATCATGTCTGCTCCGTCTCTCTGACCAATTTGGTTCAGTGCCAATCTCCTGCCTTTTCCCTGTAAAACCTGCACATTGTTTCAATTTAAATAATCATATAATACCTTCTTAAGAGTTCTTGTGATGCAATGGTAGTGTCCCCATCTTTGAGCAAGGAGACTCAGGTTGAAGTCCCACTTGCTCTGGAGGTGTCTGTTCAGGTTGATTTAATAGTATGTATAATGCCTTCTTGTACAGTTCAATGAAAGCTGCCTCCACCACAATCCCAGGCAGTGCGTTAAAACCCTAACTGTTCGATGATCACGCTCACATCATATTTGCTTCTTTTACCAAATGCTTTGAAACTGTGCCCTCTGATTTTCAATCCATTTACAGTGCAGGAACAGTTTCTCCTCATCTACAAAATACACGATGCCTGGTCCCTGCCTGATTGATGAGAATGACCCCTGATGGAAGGCACAGATTTGGGCAACAGCTGTAATGTATAAGACTCTTGGTTAATAACCTATTGGTAGTTTTTTGAAAATCAAAAGGAAGGGTCAATACAATATGTTGATATGAAGTTCCAGCAGCCGTTTTGCTCCCTGGGATTTTAAATGATCCATTCTTATGACTTCAGTTAGGTAAGCCCTAAAGTCTGGGATTATGAAAGGCCAGTCATTTTTGTTAAATTTACTAGTATTCTTTTGAGGATGTATCGAGCAGGGTGAACATAGATCGAAGCAGTAGATGTTATGCATTTGGATTTTCAAAAGGAATTTGAAAGGTTGCCACATGATTAAGACAAGACAAAAATAAAAATGTTGGGGTCGATACGTTAGCAATGTTAATGAATTGGATAACTAACAGGATATTTTCAAATTGGCAAACTCTAATGGTGCTGCAGGGATCAGTGCTTGGGCCTTAGTGTCCAATCTGTATTGATGACTTGGGTGAATGGACTAAAAGTATTGCTGCCAAACTTGCTGATGGTACAAAATTAATAGGCAAGGAAGTTGCGACAAGGATACAAAAGCCCAGATCTTCCACTCAGCATTGATGTTGAACTTATTGGTGCTGGTTGTGAAGATTTCCATGGACCGACCCTTTTGCAATTTTTTGGCTAGGACTTCTGATTCTAGCAGAAGTATTGAAGGGGTCAATGCAGGCATCAGACAGCAAATATCATGAGTACAAAAGGGACAAGCCCTTTTTCACATCAGCAGCTACCTTGTCCTGATCAGTTTTAAAGTTTCAAATCTTTTACTAACTAATGGGTTGGTAGTGAATGAGTGGGTGAGGTGGATGAATGGTAGTTGGGTGATGGGGGAGAAGACAGGCGGTTGGAACAGGTTGGGGGTGACTAGGGGAATTGTATTCAGTTCAGTTTCATTGATCTGTGGAGGAGACCAAAGATTAACCAGTGTAGCATTTTCTCGATAAGGATGTAGGTATGACCAATCTAAAGTCTCTGATGCGGAGCTCAGGGATGAAGTCATTCACAGCGGGTCTTAGGCTGTGGAAATTAACCCACTGAATGTTCAAACTTGCCAGGGTTGTCAAGATTTCCGTGGAGTCTGAAACTCATGTCCCAACTTACGTTGATTCTCCAACAATCAGGACACTGTCAGCGCTGGACTGTTAATCCAGAGACCCAGATAACTTTCTAGCGACCTGGGTTCGACTCCCACCACGGTAGATGGTGGAATTTGAATCCAATAAATATCTGGAATTAAGAATCTAATGATGGCTGTGAATCCATTGCCAATTGTCAGAAAAACCCATCTGATTCACTAATGTCCTTTAGGGAAGGAAACTGCCATCTTTACCTGGTCTGACCTACATGTGACTCCAGTCCCACAGCAATGTGGTTGATTCTTATTTGCCCTTTGGGCAATTAGGGATGGGCAATAAATGCTGCCTAGTCAGCAACCCCCATCCTGTGAATGAAAAAAAATGCTGGAAGATTTAAGAGTATTGTGAGGAGGATATAGACAGTCTGCAAAAGGGTACAGTTAAGTGGATAGGAAAACATTTGGCAGATCGAGTACAATGTGTGAAATTATGAGGTTGTCCATTTTGAGCAGAATATGAAAGTATATTGTTACTAACTCGTGAGAGAAAACAAAATGGTGCAGCAGAGTGATCTAGGTGCTCCTGTATGGGAATCACACAAGATTAGCTCACAGGTACAGCAAATATTGTAATCAGAAAGGCAAATGGAAAGTTGGCTTTTATTGTAAGGGGAATGGAGTATAAAATTTGGGAAATTTTCTTACAATTGTACTCATTATAGTTCTTGTCTTCTTATTAAGAGAGGATACACTCGCATTGGAGATAATTCAGGGAAGGTTCATGTGGCTGATTCCTGGAATAAAGAAATAGTTTCATGAGGAAATTTGAGTGGGGTGGGCCTGATCTTATCTTGGTATATAGGGTTCTGAGGGATCATAATAGGATAGATGCTGAAAAAAATGATTTTTCTTGTGGGGCAGTGTAAAACAACAGGGCAAAATTTCAGACTGAAGTGTCTCCCATTTCAAACTAAGAGGAGGAGGAGTTTCTTCACTTAGAAGCTCATGAATATTCAGAATTCTCTTCTCCTGAGAGTAGTGTGGGGGATGATTATTTTAATATATCCATAGCTAAGTTAGATAGATGTTTTTGATCTTCAAAGGCTATGCAGAATATGGAGCAGGTTCAAGGGGCCAAATGGCCTATTCCTGCTCCTATTTCTTATAGACTCATAGATTCATACAGAATGGAAACAGACCTTTTGGTCCAATCAGTCCATACTGACCATAATACAAAACTAAACTAGTCCTGCCTGCCTGCACTTGGCCCTTATCCCTCCAAACATTTCTTACACATGTACTTATCTAAATGTCTTTTAAATGTAACTGCACCCACATTCACCACTCCCTCTGGAAGTTCATTCCACACACGAACCACTCTCCGTGTAAAAAAAAATTGCCCGTCATGTCTTAAAAAATAGGTCCGCTAATCTTGAAATCCCCCACCCTAGGGAAAAGACACCTGTCATTCACCTTATCTGTGCCCCCCTATAAGGTCACCCTCAACCTTCTACGTTCCAGTAAAAAATGTCTCAGCCTGTCCAGCTCTCTTTATAACTCAAACCCTCCAATCTCAGCAACAACCTGAGTAAATCTCTTCTGAACCCTCTCCAGCTTAATAATATCCTTCCTGCAACACGGCAACCTGCACTGGACACATTACTCCAGAAGAGGCCTCACCAACATCTTCCACTGCTATGAGTTATGAATTAAAGTTCTCCACCTTTTCTCTCCACTTTTAAGACACTGCTTGAAACCCTCTGTTTCCCGTCCTACTAGACCTTTATTGGAGACATTTTTTTTCTCGTTTGAATACATGATGTTCCTTGTGATGTCCTACTATATTAAAGATGCTTTATTGCTACAAGTTGTTTTGGTAAAGCAGTGTGGTTAGTGAAGTGAAGATTCTCTCCATCATCATCTAGATCTGACAGTAAAGAATGATAAAAGAGGTGAAGTGTCCAGTGTCTGTGGAACTGTTACCCTGCCCTAGAGAAGCTGGGAACATTGACAGGAAAGAGGAAATAAGGTATAAAGATTGTTTGTGGGCTAACTGCCCAAAAGTTCTGGGAGTGATTCTGGGTGAATTACTGATATTTCTAGCCCAGACCTCTGTGTTGAGAGCAAGTATCTGGATAAGGGTGGGCAGCATCTCTGCTTCCATCCAGACTGTGGCTTGAGATTCACTGTGCAACTTGCAGTGAGAAAGGGTTCAAAATTATGTTTAATTTGGCAATTTACAAAACCCAGAAGAAATCCAGACAATTGCATCCAGTGTGAAGCCGGAGCAGCAAATCCAAAGTGAATCTAGAGTGCATCCATAACATCAGGCCCAGAACGAACCTAGAGTGTTGAGCTGAGAGTTATCCCAGAGTGAATCCGAGGCATTGGATCCAGAGTAAACCTAGAGTATCGAGTTTAGTATAAACTGAGAGTGAACCCAAATCCAGTATAAAACCAGAGCCCAGTGTGAGCAGACAGTGCTGAATCAAAAAGGGGGCCTCAGCCATTAATCTGAGCTATCTCCCACTGATCACTTCCATGTGCTGAACAAACCCAGGGACTGGAAACTGCAGCTGGAATCCATCCCAATAGACATTCCATAATCATCAAAAAGGATTGTCCAGCAATCACCGGCAGAATGCATCAGAGAGAAACCTCTTATTGTTCACTTTCCTCAGCATGTCCCCATTTGCTGCACTTCTCAGTAATTCATTTAGAGTGACAACTTAACGTGCAGTTAGTAATCATACACAACCCTTGGGTATTGTGAACAGTTTGAGAGCGGGGATCCCCCACATATTTCCTCGCCTGCTCAAACTAATCAGTACAAAGCTGAAAGCAGTGCAATGAACATGAAACCCACAGCTGACATTTGAGAGACTGGGAACCATTCATTCCCATTTCTGAAATGATTCAGTTTTATTTCTGCTGATCCATAAAGGCTTCTTGCTGCAATAAAAAAGCCATTAGCTGAGGAACTAATGAGAAATCGAGCATCTGTACAGCTTTCACATGTTCTACATATCTAATCACCATTGTATAGGCTGAACCAGATGTTTCTCACCGATAGTGCTGAATTGGGCTGTGCATCTGGAAACTATATCCCCTTTCGTTTTTTTCCTTGCAACCATTACTGAATTTTCTCTGCACTGCTGCATTGCCAGTGGTGACTTGTGTTACAGGGAGGGGAAGGGATACAGGAAGAATTGTCCAATATTCAATTATATGTTTAACATAGGATTGTTCCACTGGAGTGAATTATTAAGGAAAGTTTGACATTGCATCACACAAGCAGGTAAAATGACCAAAAGCTTACCAACAAGCCAGATTTTAAGGAACATCTTCAAATAGGACAGGGAGGTAGGGAAGCTTATGGGGAGAATTCTGGAGATTACAGCAGAGGGACTTGAAGACACTGAAAGTGCCGGTAGAAAGATTAAAATTAGGGTTTGAAGAAATCAAATTTAGGGGAGTGCAGAGACTCTAAAGGGTTGTAAGGCTTTAGAAAACTCCTGTTCCCCCTTCTTGAAAATCCCCTTCACTTTCTCCTATCCAACATGCTGCTGGTTCAGCTTTCCCCTTGGTTGTGCTGTTGACGACACTGGTTTCCCCTGGGGACCAGCTTTACTGGTTCGCTCATTTCCAGCCATTATTCTGCCCTGACCTGGCTGATAATGTGAAAAAAAACTGGGCAATTGAGCCATTAGGATCTGAAGGTCCTGAAGAGCTATGCAAGCGAGTGCAATGGCAACTTTCAAAAGGAAGGGTCAGGTTGTGTAATTTATTGGGAAACACTTTTAAGGGGTCAGAAATAAAGGGGCAAAAGGCCTCCTTCAGTGCTGTATGAATCCATTTGATAGCTTTCTTCCTAATTACTATCTGACTCTGGAAATCTGCCTTTAACTTACTGTTGATCAGCTTCAACAATCCTAATCTTCACAGAGCCAGTGATCGTCTGGGGTATATAGTATAAGAGCCTGTGGTGTTGGAGGTAGAAATATTAGCATGGATAGAGGATCGACTAACTAATAGAAGACACACAGAGTTGGAATAATGCAGGCATTTTCAGGATGACAGCATGTAATTAGTGGAGTAATTAGGGATCAGTGCTAGGGTCTTAACTGTTTACAATATGTATTAATGAATTAAATGAGTGAAGTGAATGCAGGTTTGCAGATGACACGAAAATAGGTGGGAAGGCATTTAGTGAGGATGATATGAGCAATCTGCAGACTGATTAAATGAGTGGACGAAGACTTGAAGATGAAATACATTATGAGGAAATGTGAAATTGTGAACTTTGGCAGGAAGAATAGAGGAGCTGAGTATTACTTAAATGGAGAAAGACAGCAGAAAACTGCAATACAGAGCGATTTGGGAATCCTGGCATATAAATCGCAAAAAACTAGAATCCAAGTTTAGCAGGTACTGGGGAAGGCAAATGGAATGTTGGTCTTTATTTCAAAGGGGGTGGAATATAAAAATAGGGAGGTCTTGCTAAAACTAAACAAGGCATTAGTCAGACCACGATTAGATAGAATTATTAGAACAGTTTTGGTCCCTTTATCCAAGGAGAGATATACTGTTATTGGTGTCAGTTCAGAGGTTCACAAGGTTGATCTAGTATGGAGGGACTGTCTTATGAGGAGAGATTGAGCAATTGAAGTTCAGAGATTGAGAGATGACCTTATTAAAACATATAAGATTCTTAGAGGGTTTTGCACGGTAGATGCGAGGAGTTTGTTTCCCCTAGTGGGAGAGTCTAGGACCAGACGGTATAACCTCAGAGTAAGAGATTTCCTAGTTAGGATAGAGATGATAAGGAAGTTCTCTTGGTGTATTGAACCTCTGGAATTCTTTATTGCGGAGGGGTATGAAGGCTGAGATAAGTTTTTAATCAGTAAGAGGTACAAGGCTTATGGGGAAAAGGCAGGAAAGTGAAGTTGAGGATTTATCAGATCAGCCATAATCTCATTGAATAGCGGTATGGACTCAATGGTCTGAATGACCTACTTATGTTCATTTGAAATATGGCCTTATGAAACATTATAAGTTGAAATGCTGCACATTCCAAGACATCTCGAAATTAGTGATATAAAAAATACAAGCGCTTTAAATGCAGCGTATAAAATGTGGTGGTAATAGACACTGGGAGCTTCGAGTTGACATTTGAGGGAGGTGATAGCACCTCAGGAGTTTCCACTTAATATTGTCTCAGTCAATGTCATTTCTGTTTTGCGTTGTTCACTAAATACACATCATATAGTCATTTAAAGTTGTAAAGTTTGCTATAACAGCCTTTCTTGTTTGGTAGCTTGCACTTTCCACATGCGCATATGGTGGTGCTCCAGCTGCACTGTAGTGGCTTGATTCTGTACTAGCCTTAACCCTTGATGTCCTGCTCCCACCCTCCATTCTCACCTACAAACACCTCAGTGCCTGTTGGCACTAGTGGGGTCTTGATCTGTTGGGTCCTCTTTGCCTGGCTCCTTTCATGCTCTTAGTTTTCACTGAGGTCCCTGGGCGTATTGAACTGCCCCCTGCATTGATCAAAGTCTGACACTAGATGGAGCTTGGTCAATGCAAAATCAGATGGCTGGTGCATTTAGTTTTTACATTTAAAGTTCTCATTTATAATTTTTTTGTATATTTCTAAATTTATTTTGTTTTGAATGTTATTTCATTTGTAAATATCTTGGAATGTGCAGCATCTTGACTGATATTGATTGAATATTTTACTCTGCTGAGAAACATACTAAAATACCTAAAACCAAAGTATAATTTTTATATTCCGTTATCTGTTTTAGTTTGTAAATTATTTCACCCAGAATGCACAGAACCACACGTGTGCAGTGAAGTATTTCAACTTGTACTTTGTTTTCTTCTGGGTAAGAAGTGTCCGAAAGATCCTAACTTTGGCTTTGATGAGAATGATATGGGAATGATTCATTTTAAAATCATTTCATTTAAAGCTGTGATTTTTGGCAACTTTAAGTGAGCACTTCTGTATTATTTGTAAAATCTTCCTGCGTGTAACTTAATTACAAATTTCCTACAATAATGGTAGTTGCAGTGGTTACAGTTCACTCAGGGAAACCAAATTGCTGTGGTACGATGGACTTGCAGGTGCATGTTGTAGCTTCGAGCTACAGATTGTGGTGGTGGAGGCTCCTTCACATGGACGACCAGGAATCTCTCCCACTCTTACTGCCTACCATTCACTTATTGGTAGGATTTACAAGTTGACACTCAACCTGTTTGACTGCATTTCCCTTAGGAATTAAGTCCTGGAGTGGCACACACAGAGCTTTCAGTTCAGAGGCAGGAACACTACCATCTGCATCACAAGACCAAAATGCATGCATCTTCCTTATCCATTGGGTTAAATTCTTTGCTTGACAGAATCATTGAGACATTAGAAAGGTTTACTTTAAGCGATATAACAGGGTGATGTTTTGGAGACAATAATATGTCCGTTTTGTCCACTTGAGGAAGTATTTATTTTGCTGAGTGACTCACTATTCTGTCAGGTGGAGGTGTACTCCGGATGAAACATTTGATCTGTCCTTTCTTGCCCTGCAGAGCATGCTGCATCTGTGTGCTGGAGATGATGGGGGGTCCTGAAACCCAAAATACAAACAAATTACACATAGTAACACACACATATTTACATATCACACATGCCTGTACACATGCATGCACATATCTAAACACAAATGTACATGAACATGTACACACATATGCACATTATGTATACGCATATATAGAAACACTTACATATACATACACGCATACATACACACATGCTATAAATATATGTACAGAACTACATACGCTCACAAATACAATTCATCAAACAACTTTATTAAATTAGACAGTTCATCCATCACAGCCCTTCTTGTATTACACCTTCTCCAAAGGTGCAAGCAACATCAGGGCACACTCCGCACATAATTAAACTGAATATAATTGCTCATTATTAGCAGTCTAATTAAAATAAATTTACATTTTAATGAATATTCTGAAAGGTAATTGCACACAATGTGGAACAAACAAACCTGCAACAAATTTCTTTTCAAAGGTAACAAGCATTTTTCTTTTTGTTTTGTTAACTTCAGTGAGCAAAAATTGTGAGACTTTTTTGAAATATCAATAGGGCTACCAAGAGTGTAGACAAAGTTTGATGTAAATATCTGTGACCACATGAACTGTCAGGGTTTATGGTCACGTTTGATTATATTTACTAGGAATGTTATTATTTTCCTGCAGATTTAATCTGAAAGCAATGTTTTGTTATCTAGACTGAATTTGAACTGTGCAACTTTATTTATTTTTCCCTTCTTCGGGGAGAGCTTTCATTCAGAGGACATTGATAGAATGACATTTTCCCACAAGCGTTTGAGCCTTAGACTAGTGATTCTGCAAATGAAAGCAGGATGACGAGCATTCTTTGGAAGTATCAGCAAGGATCTATTAGCAATATGCTGAAACCAACGACAGAATTGCTTGTAACACCATAGAGCCAAAGACTTCAATTCAACAGTGTGTTTCTGTTGAACAACAATGTTCTATTCTGATAAAAGCTTATATAAAGAATGTAGTTTCATTCACAGGGATGTGCATGTATATGCCTGTATGTATTGGTAAATAGGTGCATGTGCATCTGTAAACCTTTTCAAGAGTTTCACTGAATTTGTCTATGAGTGCCAGTTGGGTGATCAAGCACATATGTTCCCATGTATGTGTAGTGTGACTCCACTGAAGTAGACAGCTGTGTGTGCATATGAGCATCTATGTGTGTATTTTAAGTGTATGTGCATGTGTTGTGCTTAGATGTTCATGTGTGTGTTTGAGTCTATATGTTTGTGTACGTTTGTACATTTGTATACAGATGCACCTATGCATATCTTCATACCTATGCATTGTTGTGACAGCCTGTTTGTACACAAATATATGTGAGTCTGCATATGTAAGATTTTTTTGGGTGTGAATGAAGTATATGCATGTGTGTATTGCACAATATTGTATGGAAATTCAGTACGTTATGGATTTGTAAATCAGGAGTACAAAATTATTTTACCATTGACTGTCAGGCTGACTTCCCTCTCCCCAGCACCAACTCGTGGAACAACAGCCCTGCACACGTACTTCCCAGCATCCTCCTGGGCCACAGCCTTTAGAGTCATGACGTTATCATTGCTGAGAACCTAAAGGAAGCAGAGGGGAGAGGTCAGAGTTCAAAAGCATGAACATTGCAATGTGTAGGAGGATAGATAAATTGTGAAAATGATCGGTGGCAATACAGACTTGGGAGAATGTAGAGTAAAGGGTTAAATGTACCTGTACTCTAACAATAGCTGCTGAGCATGTGCATAAAGAATTGATCACATGGGATTGAGACCTGACGCAAGAAGGCACACATGAAGCTCTGCCGCACCATGCTTCTGTACGTGGTTTATAATTATTAAAGATTGCACAGCCACAACTTAAGATCTTATCTGTTCCAAGCTCCTAGAAGCTGCTAATGATATTTCTACATGATGTAATGGTTATAATATAGCACAATGGAAGCACCAGCAGTAACTTTCCATTGTCCTGTGTGGGGCATCACCTGATGGATGAGGTGAGACTGAGAGCAGAAACAGAAGTTGCTGGAAAAGCTCAGCAAGTTTGGCAGCATCTGTGAAGATAAAATCAGAGTTAACGTTCCGGGTCCGGTGACCCTTCCTCAGAACTGATGGTAGATGGGAAAATGTCAGTTTATATGCAGAAAATAGAGAGGGGGTAGGGTAGGGAGTAAACGATAGGATGGAGCCCAAAGAGAAAGAAGAGCAGTTGGATAGACAAAGGCGTTGATAACGGTCTGGCTAGGAGGGTGAATAGTTGTTAGTGGGGACTGTTAGTGACTAACAAAAGGTAGTGTGTAATGACAGGTTACACTACAAGGCCTGGTTTGTGGGGTAGGGGGCCAGGACACGGGAGAGTTTAGGCCCTAAAATTATTGAACTCGATATTGAGTCTGGAGGGCTGCAGGGTCCCCAAGTGGAAAATGAGGTGTTGTTCTTCCAGCTTGCGCTGAGCTTTGCTGGAACACTGCAGCAAGCCAGAGACAGAGATGTGGGCCAGGGAAGAGGGTGGTGTGTTAAAGTGGCAGGCATCAGGTAGCTCAGGATCTTTGTTGCGAGCAGAACGTAGATGTTCTGCGAAATGGTCACCCAGCCTACGCTTTGTTTCCCCAATGTAGAGGAGACAACATTGTGAGTAGCGAATGCAGTAGGCTAGATTCTGGGAAGTGCAGGTGAAGTGTTTCTTCACCTAGAAGATATGTTTTGGCCCTTGGATAGTGGGGAGGGAGGAGGTAAATGGGCAGATGTTGCACCTTCTCCGGTTGCAGGGGAAGGTGCCGTGGGGCTGTGGGGGTTTGTTGGTGGTGAAGGAAGAGTGGACCAGGGTGTCCCGGAGGGAACGGTCCCTGCGGAAGGCAAACGAGGAAGGGGAGGGGAATATGTTTTGGCGGCGCGGTGGCTCAGTGGTTAGTACTGCTGCCCCACAGCACCAGGGACTCGGGTTCGATTCCACCTTCGGGCAGCTGTCTGTGTGGAGTTTGCACATTCTCCCTGTGTCTGCGAGTGTTTCCTCTGGGTGCTCCGGTTTCCTCCCACAGTCCAAAGATGTGCAGGTTAGGTGGATTGGCCATGCTAAATTGCCCATAGTTTCCAGGGATGTTTAGGTTAGGTGGGTTAGCCGTGAGAAATGCAGGGATAGGGGAATGAGTTGGGGTGGATGTTCTTCGGAGGGTTGGTGTGGACTTGTTGGGCTGAACGGCCTGTTTCCACACTGTAGAGATTCTATGTGTCTGGTGGTGGCATCTCGCTAGAGGTGGTGGAAATGGTGTCCGACGATCTTCTGGATGTCGATGCTTGTGGGATGGTAGGTAAGGACAAGGGGAACCCTATCACTGTTGCGGGAGGGAAGAGAAGGGGTGAGGGCGGAAGTGTGGGAGATGGGTCAGACCCTGTTGAGGGCTCTATCGACAATGGGTGCTGGGGGATCCTCGGTTGAGGAAGAAGGTGGACATTACAAAGGCTCCCTTGTGGAAGTTGGTGTCATCTGAACATGCAATGGAGGAAGTGAGAGAACGGGATGGAGTCTTTACAGGAAGCAAGATGTAAGGATGTATAGTCCAGGTAGCTGTGAGAGCAATGGGTTTATAGTGGATATGAGTGGCCAGTCTATCACCAGAAATGGAAACAGAGATGTCAAGGAAGGGAAGGGAGGAGTCAGAGCTAGACCAGGTGAAAGTGACGGCAGGGTGGAAATGGGAAGCGAAATTGATGAACCTTTCCAATTCCGGATGGGAGAGGTAGAACAAGAGAGGGAAGCAGCACCGATATCATCGATATATCGGAGAAGGAGTTGTGGGTGGGGGCTGGAATAGGACTGGAACAAGGAATGTTCCACGTACCCCGCAAAGAGACAGGCATAATTGGGGCCCATGTGGGTACCCATGGCCATCTGTCTGATCTGAAGAAAATGACAGCAGTTAGAAGAGAAGTTTTTGAGGATGATGAGGAACTCAGCCAAGCGGAGGAGGGTGATGGTGGATGGGGACGGTTCAGGTCTTTGCTCCAGAAAGAAGCAGAGAGCCCCATGTTAAAGTTAAAACTAGAAATGCCTGAGAGACACAAAAAACTGACAAGTCATGACTGTCATGTTTATGATAACGGTTTAATGATCAAGTTCTGAGGAAGGGTCACTGGACCCGGAACGTTAACTCTGTTTTCTCCTTCACAGATGCTGCCAGACCTGCTGAGCTTTTCCAGCAACTTTGTTTTTGTTCCTGATTTACAGCATCCGCAGTTGTTTTGGTTTTTAATTTAATGATCAATCACGTGTCAGGGATTGATTAACTCCAAGGATTAATTTATTTAAACAGTAAATGGAGGTTTGAGTTATAAGGAAAGAATGGATAAGCTGGGACTTTTTGCGCTGGAGCGTAGGAGGCTGACCAGCGACCTTACAGAGGTTTATAAAATCACGAAGGGCATAAATAAGGTGAATAGCAAAGGTCTTTTCCCTAGGGTTGGGGGGAGGGTTCAAAATGAGGGGGAATATTTTTAAGGTAAAAGGAGAAAGATTTAAAAGGGACCTGAGGGGCAACTTTGTCACTTAGAGGGTGGTGCATATATATGGAACTAGCTGCCAGAAAAAGTACTGGGGACAATTGCAACATTTAAAAGGTATCTAGATGGGTATGTGAATAGGAGGGGTTTAGTGGGCTGTGAGCCAAATGCTTGCAAATGGGACTAGGTCAGATTGTGATGTCTGGTTGGCATAGACAAGTTGGACTGAAGGGTCTGTGTCTGTGCTGTATGACTGTATGACATTTGAAGTTATGAAGCAGACATTGCAGCAAAACAGAAACAAATTGCTGGCGAAACTCAGCAGTTCCAGCAGCATCTGTGGGAAGAAAGCAAAGTTATTGTTTCAAGTCATCAACAGAACTCTTCTTTTAAAAGTTGATAAATTTTTCCAGTTCAGAACAGGAGACAGAGCAGCACTGATGACGTCGTAAATGTACTTGAGAAAGTGTTCTGTGTGAGGCAATCACAGGGTGATCCCCAGATGATAGGAAGTTGGTAGCAGTCATGGACTGATGGTCTGATGCTCCATGGTGGTGCTGTGGTCCGGGGGAATACGAGGAGCTTGTTCAAGAGCTGGTGCTCAACTTCTGCAATGTAGAGGTCAGTATCTCAGTCAACAACAGCACCATCCTGTTTGGCAGGCTTGATTACTGTAGTGATGGAACGAGGGCCAGGTGGATCTCATTGAGTATGAGATACCTGATGGGGGTTGTTAACCTCAGCCAATCAGAGAGCCCTCGCTGACAGATATAAACAGGAGCTTCAGGGGTTCTGCTTACTCTTGGGATTGGCTCTGAGCTAATTAGTCAGAATCCATATATTCAGCATGTGTAAATAAAGGGTGACTTGATGACAGGATACCAGCCTCCATGGAGTGATTTCAATTACAAAGTCAGGATTTAATCTGAGTGCACGTGGTACAGTCAATTTGGAGGGAAATGGTTCAAACAGGTGATGTGAATTGGCAGAGAAATTAAGCTGACCAATGTCATGTTGACAGTTCTCAATAAACAAGTCGATTGCAAGTAAAAGGTTAGACCATGGGTTCCAGGTAGAAAAAGAGTGTTAGAGGCTGGTGAAGGCGTATGTGGGATAGGGAGAGGACTCCTATCCAAAGAAATGAGCATGGAAATAGCGGAAGAAGTGTTCAACATCATGTCTAGCATGAAATTCAATGAGGTGGGGGTGCAGAGAAATAAAACTTAAGACCTTTTCTGAGTACAGAATGTTCAGCATCAGAGAGCAGAGTGTTAGGAGGGTTGGTAAATACTCGACAAGAGGTGGGATCAGGAGAAAGGATTGAAGCAGAAGGAAGTGAGGGCAGAAAGGTTCCAGAAGGGTGCGGGTTATCTCGCAGTTGTTGCAGCTTGCATTCCTTAATGTCTGAAAGGAAGAGGAAAAGTTCTTTGTTATAACATTGAACAAGCTGGAGAATGAAGTGGAACGGGGTGGCAGGATGGCTATGACACAGCGAGAGATAGTGCTGATGGAGAGAGGGATCGAGAGTGTATATGGCAATGCATAACACAAAGTGTTGTTCTCAGGATGTGTCGAGAATAGCTGAATTCTGATGAACAATCACTGGACTCAAAATGTTAGCTCTACTTTCTTACTACGAATGCTGCCAGACATGCTGATTTTTGCTAGCAATTTCTGTTTTAGTCTTAGATTTCCTGCATTTGTCATTCTTTGTTTTATTTTAGCAAAAAACCAGCTTGCATACCCACAGTAGACTAATTGCCAGACAGAATTTTAACATTGTGTACCCACAGCATATGAAGTTCTGAAGGGTTAAAGCTCTTATAATAGCCTCCATCAATCCAAAAAGAAGCTTAACTATTTACAAAAGCAAGTGAGTCTGTGTGTCAGGTAACTTGCTGATGCAACCAGATTCTCATGATGCTGACTCTGTCTGGATGTCTTGTTGATTTCCACAGTCATTAGTGAGATGATCAGTCATTTCTCTTTGTGTTGTCAAATTTTTCTGTCTTGGACTTCTGTTGCTGCTCCAAAATTTGTTTATGCCGATGCACCACAGCCACATTTTGGTCTAGATTAGCAACTGACTGATCTCAATCCTAAAAACTATTTTGAGTGATTCAAATCTTCTTCATCTGTTTAGCGCCTTTAGAGCTACCAGCTTTGACGCTTCTCATTTTACAGCATGGATTCTTTTAACTCTATCAATCTTTTGGTCTTTGTTGATCTAGTATATTCTCTCCTTCACATCCTGCTGTAACAACTGTTCAGCCTTTTCAATGTTTTTTTCTCTCTTTTTTGTTTTTAATGAAGTGTAGACTTCTTCCACTTGCAACTCTAGTTGTTTGGTTTTCTCTAGGTCCTGCTTGAGATACTTTAATGGAATATTTTTATTGCTGCCATTTATTGCTGAAAGGACTGTTCCATGAATGACTTGCAGCTCCTTATTGTGTGCACCACGCATCTCAGCATGTTTTTGCAGGTCTATCATTTTTTTTCTGGCATTACTTTGAGCTCAAGCCAGTATTTCTGTAGCTCCTTGTGCTGAGCCTGATCTATTTTGCATACAAGTTGCTCCAGACCTTGCTGTACTCCTTCAGCTTTCCTCTTGATCATTTTATTGTCCACAGAAAAGAACTGAGCTTTTCCCTCCACTACTACAGAAGAAAGTGTTCCACACATATTCAGTTCTGCAAATGTTTTTTGAATAGTCAGCTGCAATTTTTGATATGCCTCTGATGTTTGAATGATTCCATAAATTGTGACTAACGCAAGGTCACATCATGCTTACAAACCTGTGATTTCTGGTCCAGCAATTTTAGTGATGTAGAACATGTGCAACATCCAGGCAAATTGATTGCATTTGCATTTCAGCCATTTTGGTCCAGCTCGTGGAGTTGGTGAACTGTTGTATTCTGAAAGTGTTACATTTGAAGGTTTCATCATGGCTTCCCTTGTTTGTGTGTGGATTTTATTTTAAAATTCACAGATTCTGCTTTGTTGTTCATTTCATGATTATACATCTGGTGGGATACCAAATGGCCTCTATTACAGCGTTGAAAATACTCCTTGTGGATGGTCTGCATGGGTCAATGCATGGCCCTTTGTGGTTTTGTTGCCTTTGCTCCAGAGCCAGTACTCTTTTCTGCTCCATAGCAAATTGATTGAAAGCTGGGCATTTTTTTGTGCATGCAGAAGGCAAAATATTCCACATCTCTAGCAATGTGTTAGTATTCTATTGATTGTGTCTACTGTTGGGTTTGTACTTAGGACTTGCAAGCTTTGACGAGCTGAGAGGATTGCTTCAAACTTATGTCTGCCCTTTAGTAACTCTTCAGTGCTGTAAGTCTTTGGTTTTTCTGGAAAATCCTTCTGTAAAGCTTCCAGAGGCCTGCGTGCATTCAGCAAGTGAACAATTCTAGTGGCTCCCCATCTGAAAAATCACATAATGAACCTGCTCATGAAATGCTCTGTGTTTTTGGTAGATTTCTGTCTCAATAACATGTATTCTAATTCATGAATACAGAAGTTTAATCTGACCCTGAATTGGTCTTCTAATCTTTTGGGAATCCTTTAGCTCTTAAACTGTTAGCCTTCTTGTGTTATGTCTGTTGAGACCTAGACTCCCAATTGCTAAGCAAATCTGAAGGGCTTGCTTTTCTGCATTGGGTGCACCTAATCCAGAAATCAAGTTCTGAATACTGTTTAATCATTTTCATCCATGGCATGGAAGGATTTTCTTATGAGAACAGCTTGAAAAGGTTGGGCCTGTGCGCAATGCAGTTTAGACAAATTTGTGGCAACTTCATTGAAACATACATGATTCTAAATGGACCTGATGGGATAGCTGTGGAAAGGTTGTTTCACCTTGCGTATGAATCTAGGACCAGACAGTTTAATCTCAGAAAAGGACAGAGATTAGAAGTATTAGGGGCAGTTTGGGTATGATATGACTTAATCTGTAAATTCACATGAAGCTAGGACCAGATAGTATAATCTCAGAATAGGACAGAGATTAGGAATATCAGGGGTAATTTGGGTATGATATGTAAATTCACATGAAGTTACAGTTGGGATCAGAATGAGGAAAAAAAAACTTTTAGTTAACTTCATAAGCAATAATCATAGAAATAATTTAATATTCTTTTTTATTTATTCTTATTCAGGGAAGTAGGTTAAAAAAAGAAAATTACTTGAATTGCGTAAACATGCTCAGATGTTGATGCAGCAGAGAGATTTCTGTGAAAGCGCACCTAGGCTGATTCAGCATTAGCCCTGATACCTTATTTAGAAATGGTATGTGTGGATGATGCTATACCACACCAAGAGAGACGAAGCAGTGGGGTTTAGTCACGGATCGGAGCAAAGCATAGGCTTCAGAGAAGACACAGGTACATTGGAAAAGAGGGAGTAGTGAGACCAGGCATACAGACACCTTACCACTTTTGGAATATGTGAAAAATAAGATGTTTGTCTAAAACAGATCATTTCAAAATTTGACTAATGTACTCTCTGTGTGACTTCCAATGTATAAATATCTGATGAATTCTTGTTAGAGTGCTACCTCTGAATCTTTTCTGAGGTGGATTCTCACAACGTTGGCTCAATAACGGATCACTGACTTGTAACTCGAGGCTCCTGAGATTATTTTATAAAATCATCTAGCACAAGGGGGAATTTCTTCTCTCAGAGTAGTGAATGTGTGAAATTCCTTATGCAAACAGCTGTAGAGGTTGCTGTTAAGTATATTCAAGGCTAATATAGATTTTTAATCAGTAAGGAAATCGAGAGTTGAGGGGTAAAGGCAGAAAAGTGGAATTGAGGATTATTAGATCAGCAATGATCTCAATGATATGGCCTACATCTAATGGTCTGTAGTCTTACTTCTATTTCTGTTAGGAGGCGTGCTGTGTCCCAATTTAAACTAAAGAATATTGTGGACATTCTGACAATATATCTGACGGAATAAAAACTGAAAGAACTGCGGATGCTGTAAATCAGGAACAAAAACAGAACTTGCTGGAAAAGCTCAGCAGGTCTGGCAGCATCTGTGAAGAAAAATCAAATTAAGGTTTCAGATCTGGTGATCCTTCCACAGATCCAATATATCTTTGACCTTCCCTTAATTAGAATTGACCCAACACGCACACTGATCACTTGCATTTAAAAGTGAGTAAACTTAGCCTTAAGATAAGGATTTGTCTGCTCACCAGCAAGCCATGTTTTTAATATCCCCCTACTCTGTAACAAACAAAGATATCGAGGGTTTTCTCATGCACTTTGGCAAAATTTAAGACTATTGAGCGTGTATTTCACCTGCAGATTAACCTGTTTATTAACAGTTCAATCGTGATAGGCCTCAGCATTCTCAAGCCCTGGTTCAACTGGGATGCACGGCATTGTAGCTTACTCCGTTCTCATTTTGAACAACACCTCCTTCACTTCCATTCATTTCCTCTGAATTGCAGGTTTTGCAAAGAGCAGTCAGTGACCAGTTATGCCCTGCCTCTGTTTGGGATACGTGCAACATTACTTTTACCACCACTGTTCAAGAAGCCACATTACTGATAATGGTCTAAACATCTAATCACTCAGCAGGGAGTAATTAATTGATTGGATTAGGTTATTTAAGACAGTAAAACATATTGCAGATTACAAAGTTGACATTGTAAAAAATGTTCTAATTTCTGTGTGTGCGCAGCTTGCAGACCCATAGCAGATAAACTACCAGGCAGAATCACAACATTGTATATGTACACACAGCACCCAGTCTATATTTGGCGTACCCAGTATAAAGGAGGCCACATTGTGAGCTGTGAATGCAGAGAACTAACTTGAAAGAAATACAAATAAAAAGTTTTTGGGGCTTTGGACAGCTTTGTACATCTGCTACCTTTACTTATGGTGCAGTAGAGAATGGAGGGGCTTTGGGGGTACTGGGAATGGATATGGATATTGCAGAGGAAATAGTCAGTATGGAATACTGACAGAGGTCTGGATGGAAAGATGTGTTTGGTGGCAGCATTAAACTAAAGTTGGTTGAAATGGCAGAAGATGATCTACTGAATGCTGAAGCTGGTGGAATGGAAGGTAAGGCCAAAGGAAATCCTATCATGTTTCTGGGAGGAACACAACAGGGTGAGAACAGAGTGCCTGAAATAGATTAGACCCCATTAGAAAATCCTGTCAGAAATATTGGGTGGGACTCCTCAACTGATGAAAATGACATGTTGAAAGTGCTGTTGTGAAAAACTGTATCATCAGAACAGATGCAACAGAGATGGAGAAAGGAAGTGAATAGGATGGAGTCCTTATAGGAAGCAGGTTACGAGGAAGTCCAGTTAAGGTAGCTGTGGGAGTCACTTTGTGTCCATCAGTGAGTGTCTATCCCAAGAAATGGAGAAAGAGAAATCAAGGAAGGGAAGGGGCGAATTAGAGATGGACCGGGTGAAGGTCAGAGAAGTGTTGAAATTGAAAACTAGGTTAACAAATATTTCCAGTTCATGGCAAACGCAGGTTATAGCATTGATATCTTCATCAATATGCCATAAAACAGATATGAGGGGCTGAATAGGACTTAAGAACAGAATGTTGAATGTATCCCAGAGGCAGGGCATAACTAGGGCCCATGTGACTGTCCCTTGCAACAGTTGTAATTCGGAGGAAGTGAATAGAGTTGGAAGAGATGTTTTCAAAATGAAAATAGAGTAGGCTACAAATGCCAGGCATCAAAGTTTGATCAGGGCTTAAGAATGAAGATTTCAATCACAAAATATCCAAACTAAAGAAAAAGATGGTGAAAGGAAATACACAAAGAATGAATGAAAAGAGTGAGTTTCCCACATCTGACCTGTCACACAGAGCCCCTGGCTTCACCAGATTGAGGGGAAGTTTGCATTGTAAGCAGCCAAGATGCAGAGTGAATCAATAGGTCACCCAAGGCACTGTGATGTTCCCATGTACTGACTACTGTCAATCCCTATACTCACCACCCCGGAGCCTCGCTTCATCCACACGATAGTGAGAGATGGATTTCCAGTCCAGGCACAGTTAAAGATGGCACTTGAACCCAAGTCCACAGAGAGAGATTGAGGCTCAGATGTCAGCCGGGGACCAACTGCACAGGGAAAATGAGAGGAAGGATGAGTGGAGATGAATCATGTTCAGCCAAGCTTGAGCAGCATCCCAACAATAACTTGGTGTTCATATCACTTTACTGCAGTAACATAGCTTCTCAACAGTGTAAGAAGATACAATCTGACTGAAACACAGGAGGAGATATGACCCACCCCCTTCAAAACCCAGCTATCTTTAATTCCAGTTCCCAATTGCATTAGAACAATTTGCATGGAGTCTGTTCAAGATGGACCTGCCTTTCCATGGTAGGAGATGAGAATGGCTTTGAGCTGTGGGTGCAAATCACAATTTGTGCTTTTGATGGTTTACCATCACATCCACTGTGTTCCACCCCTCAACCACTGGCAATGGCTCAATAGTGTGATGTTACAATGAGTGCGAAGTGGGGACATAATGCCTAGATATCAAGGAGCTAGTGTACTGCTGTCATCAACTATCTTCCAGTTTGGCAGACAGTGGTGCAAAGGTAATCTCACTGGACTGGTAATCCAGAACCCCAGACTTTAACTCACCATGGCAAATAGAGAAATTTGAATTCAATTAAAATCTGAATCTAATTGAATCCAGTTAAAATAGTTAGCCTACTGCGACCATCTAATCACTTTTGATTGTCATAAAAACCCAGCTGGTCGTTTAGGGAAAGAAACCTGCCATTTTTAACTGTCTGGTCTACATGTACCTCCAGACACACAGTAATGTGGTAGACTCTTAACTGCCCCTTGGTCATTAAGTATGGGCAAAAATGTTGGCCTAACCAGCAACATCACATCAATCAACAAGTCAAACTGGGAAATGGCTGGGAGTTGGGAGACTAGGGAATGACAAGCACAGGTTAAACATTCCTTACAATACACGTCGACAGTTCGGCTGATGTTTGTACTTCCCAATGGGTTAGACACAGCACAAGACACAGGCTCTGTGAAGAAGGTGTAGTCCACAATGGTCTCATACGTCTCACCCAGAACACCTCTCAGCAACTGACCACCCTTGGCCCATCTGAAACATAATAAATTTCAACATCACCAAGAGACTGAACAAATCTGAAACACTGTGTAAATATCTCACATTTTTGTCACACTTCCATTAGAGCAGTACCCTCACTAGAATAACCTGATATATCCAACTCCCTTACTGTAACAGTCTGTTATAACATATGCCCTCATGGTGACACTCTGATATAGTCCAGCCTTTCATTGCAGTACTCCCTGTTACTGATCTCTCATACATACTCTTTTATAGACCTGAATCTTGTAATTGTAAAATTGTAAAAGAGGAGGTGCTGATTCTGTAGAACTCATTGCTGCAGACAGCTGTGCAGGCCAAGTCATCAAGTGTATTCAAGATAGAGAATTAGATTCTTCATTGGTAAGGGAATCAAGGGTTATGGGAGAAGGCAGGAGAATGGGTTTGAGAAATGTGTCAGCCATGATCGAATGGTGGAGCAAGCACGATGGGCCAAATGGCCTAATTCTGCTCCACTGTCTTAACGTCTTATGGTCACCAATGTAACACTCTCTGCCGAACCTCTCATTGTAACATTGTCTGTCACATTCTCAATTGTAACACCCGCTGTCAAACCCATCGTTGTGACACTCAGTCACACCCCTCACTGTAACACTGTCACACCCCTCACTACAATAGTCCGTCACACCCCTGACTGTAACACTCGCTGTCACAGCCCTCACTTCAACACTCACCGTCACACCCCTCACTGTGACACTGTCACATCCCTCACATTAATACTCTGTCACATCCCTCGCTGTAACTCTCCCTGTTATAGCCCTCACTGTAACACTCCCTGTCACACGTCTGACTGTAACACTCACTGTCACAGCTCTCACTGTAGTACTCGCTGTCACACCCCCTCACTGAAACACTGTCACATCCGTCACTATAATACTCTGTCATACCTCTCGCTGTAACTCTCTCTGTTATAACCCTCACTGTAACACTCCCTGTCGCAGCTCTCACTGTAACACTCGCTGTCACATCCCTCACTGTAACACACTACCTGTCACACATCCCACTGTAACACTTGCTGTCACAGCTCTCACTGTAATACTCCCTGTCACACCCCCTCACTGTAACACACTACCTGTCACACGTCTCACTGTAACACTTGCTGTCACAGCTCTCACTGTAATACTGTCACACCCCCTCACTGTAACACTCCCTGTCACATCCCTCACTGTAACACTCGCTGTCACATCCCTCACTGTAACACACTACCTGTCTCACGTCTCACTGTAACACTTGCTGTCACAGCTCTCAGTGTAATACTCACTGTCACGTCCCTCAATATAACAATCTATCACAACCCTCATTAATAAGACCTCGTCACACCCCTCACTGTAACACTGGTACACCCATCGCTGTAACATTCACATCCCTCACTCTCATTCTCCGTCACTCCCCTCACTGTAACCCTCTCCATCACATCCCTCACTGTAACACTCGCTGTGACACCCCTCACTGTAATACTCTGTCAAACACCTCACTGTAACACTCGCTATCATGGCCCTCCTTGTAACACTCGATGTCACACCTCTCACTGTAACACTGCCACAGCCCTCACTGTAAAACTCTGTTACACCCCTCACTGTAACATTCACTGTCACACCCTTCGCTGTTACACTCCTAACTTTCTGAGTTTGTGACCACTTAATTAGAGTCTCTGCGTTTATTGATGTAAACAGAATTGATTTTACAGGACAGAGAGCTTAGAATATCCACAATTATTTTCAATGGCAAAATAATATGAACTGAATATAAAGGTATAATATGATGAACCTGTTCTGTTGATGATAATTTAGTCCAGAGATCTCTCGGTGATGGATGGGTGTTGTATTGCAGCTCCAAAAATAGACTCATGCAGTTTGAGGCAGCTCAGAAAATTTCAAACAACATTTTGTTGAAGAACTGCCAACCTTACTGAGGTGTTGCTTTGCAGCAGTTACAGCGTGTTACCCTTTTTGTTGCATGGATCAAGAGACTTTGGGAGACAGTCATGAGGATCTGATCATCCTTTGTGGGACTGATATTTCAGAATGTTCCCAGGCTCAGTATTCCAGGCGAATAATCCTCATCACGCTGCTGTCTGAATTGATCGGTCAGGCCCTGAGGCACATAGGAAGCTTTAATCTGATCATCTGCATCATAAGATCACATCGCTGGCCATGTCAGCACCTTCTTAGTGATGTTTGAAGAGTTCATCTAATCCTACTGGGCTCTCTTGAAATCTTCAGGAAGGAAAGATTAAACTGAACTTTGCTCCAAGCAATTGCAAATGGGATGATAGGGACATTAAAAAAAATGCTCCTTTTCTTTCTTTTCAGTGAGCCCTTTTGTCGACTAATTCAAAGGATGTGGAAATGGATGGAAAATAGTCACCTGAGTGAGCAGTGTCAGGATAGTTCGAGACCAGTGATCATATGATGCAATCTCTCTGAATAGATGTTCAACCAGAGCTGGAGACTCAATTTGTGACATGCGCCGTACTGAGCCTTTGACGTGGAGCTACTGGAACTGGACATCTGCATTAGCAGGAGCAGGTGGAGTGGCAGTGAAGGGGTGTGTTTCTGGGGTGTTTGTTTACACAGTTGAATATCTGTCCATGAACTGAATACAAGTAGAGGAGGAATTAGTAGGGTCATAGTTTGAAGCTTGCAGTATTGTTGACAGAATGGCATAGATGATGGCCGTTCAGCCTGTCATGTCTATACTGGCTATGCGAAGGAGCAAATCGCTTAATTTTGTGCTGAATATTGTAAATTTGAACATCGAGAAGAGTGGAAATAAAGGATTTTTCATGCAAATTTGAATCTCCAATCTGTACCCCTGCCAAAATATGTGTATTTGGGTTGGGTAAAAGTTAGTCCTCCGTTAGTTCCGTCTCTCTCCCTCTGAACCCAACACATGTCCATGAACACAGGGAGTACAGATAACCAATCCGCTTGCAATCAGTTAATTTTTTATCCAGGTGATGTGCTTCAACTCCAACAAATGTCACCTTTAACCCATTTTGACCAGGACTGGTGGCCTCACAAAACTCAACATGTAAAACATATGAAGACAAGTGAACAAGGAGCAGGAGTAGGCCATTCAGCCTCTCAAGTGTGCTCTGCCATTCAATAGAATGAAGGCTGATCTGATTGTAAGCTCAAGTCCATACTCCCACCAACCCTGATAATCTTTTAAACATTACTAGAAATCACAATTTGTAATGTATTAATCCCACAAAAATTTCATCCTGATCTTACTTGATTTTAATTTCTTAATTACTGACCCCTTTCTCTACACTATCTGCCCATTAATACTTGATCTGTAGCAATAACCCTCTGCTCTATAATTTGTACTCCTCCGACCACTCTTGGCCCCGTAACGTCTTCCTCCCACAATCTCTTCCCTCTTGCTATCTTTCCATGACACTCCTGCGCATGATTCCTTAGATGGAACACATCACAATACTTCTCTGCCTCTGTGTCCTGGCTCCTGGCTGTACACCTTTGCATGCCTGGCTGACAGTAGAACCAGTGGGGAGGAATGAGGAGTTGACCAGCTGTTTCTAGCTTCCCTAGCTAGATTTCCCTCTTCCCCACATGATTTAAACATATTTGGTTTTATATTTTAAAAAATTCACGAGCAGCCATTCAAGCTGCTAGAGGGTCTTGTTTCTAAGAGTAAGACGTTAAATTTAAGTTGCGGCTGTACCTTTAGTGTAATACAGCAACCAAAGATACTTCACAGGAGCATTAAAGAACAACATTTGACACTGGTATGATGTGATTTTCTATATGTTAGTCGACTTAGCATATACCACAAGATTCAGCTTGTTATTGGGTCAGATTTCTTGAAATTTATTAACAACTAATTATGAACACAAACATGAATCTCAGCTTTTACCCATACAGTTACTATTACATTATACATATAGCTGACTGGCTGCTGTTAACAGATCAACTGACTAACTAACTGTTTATAGAATATGATGGAGAACGATTCCCAACAGAGAGTCATGTAGAGTGATGTTATCTAGCTGTCTTAAAGGTACAGTGCCTTTCTGAGATCTGTACAATAGAATAAGACAGCAATGAATGTAAGGAGATGTTAGGGCAGGTAACTAAGAAGGAACATGCTAAACAAGAGCAGAACAGGGGGCGTATACCATAGTTTTGGGCTGAGACAATGGAAGGCATAGCATTGGTGAAGTAATTGAAATCAGGGACGTACAACAGGTGAAAACTGGAGGAATGCTTAGATCTCAGAGGGCTGTGGGTTTGAAGATTGGAGAGATAGGGAGGGGAAAATGCCCTGGAGGGATTTGAAGATAAGGCTTAAGAAGGAGAGGTAGAATTTCAGTTCCAGGAGATCTCGCCTGTTGCTGAAATTAAGTTCTAGACAGATTTTTAACTTCTTGGAATGCATTTTCTGAGCATATAGTTGCAACAAAGTAGGCTCCTGACTCCTAATGCCATTCAGGAAACTTGGTCACAATGTGCTCTTTCTTCAAGTGTGATTATGAAGACTTTGGCCGAGCAGTGTTCTTAGCAGAACTGTAAAAATTCTGTCCATATCCTAAGATGCACCAAGTATTGTCCAAAAAGCACTCACTGGCCTATGTTCATTGCTGATCCAAAACCACCTTGATCTTAAAATTCTCATTCTTGCTCTCAAACTTGGTGTCACAAAGATCTATTTTGGGTCAGACTTTAGCCATGTTAATGAATATCTCAGTGTTATGTTCTGTCATTTCCCATCATTGAAATGATGTGCCCAGCTTTAGCCACTCTGGCAGTGGTGATGGTGCCTTCTATGAACATAACTTTCCAATTATTTCTACCTGATTCTTGGAAGTGTATCCAAGAAACAGGACAATTTAAATAACTGAAGACTACACTCTAAGAACTCTAACCACCATGTTGGGTAGGGTGAACTGGCAAAGTCAGAGCTCACTGAGAATCTCCCTAGATTGTTGCATCATGCTACACTATAATTACTGTCCTCCCCCTTTTTTTTTCAGAGAATTCCTGATCTTTTTGTGTCTGCCACAGTTTCTGTCATCATGATTCTGTTATCCAGTTCCAACATATGCCCTTTCCTTTCCCTCCTTTTTGGTTATATGCTGGGTTGACTCTGGGTTATAGAATTATCTGGAGCCATTTTTCATGTTTTTGTTGAACGATGATCAATATGAACATTTGCAGAACCTTTGCTACAGTGAAAATCTGCTTGCTTTGCAGTAGGACATTTATGGACACTCCCTCGACAATGATCCAATTAGCTGCTTCAGCTTGAAACAGTCAGGTTGGAGGTCAACCATGTGATCCCCAGAGCATCACTGTGGGAGCTCCTTAGTGTGGTGTTCTAGGCCCAATCACCTTCTGCTGCATCATCAGTGACCTTCTCTCCATCATAGATTGGAATTGGGGATGTTTGTTAATTATTTCACCAGGTTTAAACTACTTTCAATTCTTAAGATAGTGGAGCAGTCTGTTCCCACAGTTATTAAGACTAGGCAACATCCAGGCTTGAGTCGATACGTAGCAAGTAACATTCACACTACATAAGTACCCAGCAATGACCATTTCAAAAAGAGAGAATCTAACTATCTCTCTTCGACATTCTACAGCATTCCCATTGTTCAATCCTGTACTGCCAACATCCTGAGGGTTCATTCACTATAAACTGACTAGACCAGCCATCTCAATACTGTGGCTGTTCAGAGGCTGGGAATTCTGCTGTCAGTCACTCTCCTTCTGACTCCACAGAGCCTATCTACCATCTACAAGGTGCAAGTCCAGAGTGTGATGGAACACCTTGCACACCATCCACTTGCCTGGATGAATGTGGCTCCAACAATGTTCAGGAAGCTTGACACCATCCAGGGTGCAGCAGCCCACTTGACTGGCACACCTTTCTCTAGTTTAAATATTGACCCCCTCCACCATAGGCACAGAGTGGCGAAAATGGGTGCCATCTAAAGATGCACTGCAACAGCTTGTTGAAGCTTCTTCAAAAGAACCTTCACACTTGTGATTTCTACGACGTAGAAGAACAGAGGCCCCAGACGCATGAAGGTATCACCACTAGCGAACTTCCATCCAATCCATACGGCCTCCTGAGCTGGAACTATATGACCATTCATCACTGCCGTTGGCTCAAGATCTTGAAACCTTCTTCCTAACAACACTGAATGCAGCTATCCCCCTCTTCCACCAGCCCACAAGGTTTAAGATTACCATTCATCACTACATTCTCAGAGGATGGTCAGTAACTATTGGTCCCACTCAGTGACATTTAGAGATTGTGTATTGATAAAAACAAATTTCTTTAAAAATACTTCTTTATGGTATCCAGGTGCATCATCTTTGGTGACTCCACTGGCACCAACATCCCAGTGATAACCACTGACCAGAAACTGACTTGGCCAGCTCATAAAAACAGTGGCTCCAAGAACAGGTCAGAGGCTCAGAATACTGCAACAAGTAGCTCACCATTTGACTCCCCAGAACCTGCCCACAAGGTACAAGTAGGGTCTGTGATACAGTACTTCCCACTTTACTGGATGGGTGCAGCTCCAACAACGCTCAAGAAGCTCGACAACATCCAGGACAAAGTATTCACTTCACTGGTGCCACGTTCACAAACATTCATTACCTCCACCACCAAAGCACAATGGAAAATAGTGTGTGCTATTTACAAGATACTTACAGTGACTCATCTTTAGCATCTGCTAAAACTGTGACTTCCACCGTCTAGAAGGACAAAGGCAGCACCACCACTTGCAAGTTCTGCTCCAAGCCACTCACCAGCCTGATTTGGAAATATATCACTGTTTCTTCACAGTTGCTGGGTCAAAATCCTGGAATTCCCTTCTATACAGAATAGTGAATGTACCTATACCTCAAGGGCTGCAGTGGTTCAAGAACACCTTTGCCTGGGCAATAAATACTGGCCAAAACAAAATAGTTATATTCCATAAACAAGTGGGTAAAACAGAGTAATTCCATTTCTTTCTTCCTTTTTCAATTTCAATGATATCGGCTGCAGCAAGAGCTTTCTTACCTCTGTATCTGAAGATTGTGGATTCACGTCCGACTTGTCACGATTGGATGTATTACCTTTTAGGTGAGGTATTAAATAGAGAACCCCTTTGCCGTCTCAGAACGGATGTAAAAGAACCCCCAATACTGATCATATACCGAGGGCTGAAAGTAACAGAAACCTAAGAGTATAACATGTGCAAGGGAAAATTTAAAAAGGAAATTAGGAGAGTAAAAAAAGGGCACGAAAAAATAATGGCAGGTAAAATAAAGGAAAATTCGTAGTTATTTTACAGGTACATTAAGGCTATTTGGCTAAGTTGGGAAAGGGTAGGGCCCATTAAGGACCACAGTGGCAACTTGTGCATGGAATCGGACTACATCTGTAGGGGTCTAAATGATTCGGTGTTCACTAGTGACAGGAACAGTAGGGATATAGAAGTCAAGGAAAAGTGACATACTTAAAGGAATTCGCATAAACAGCAGGTTCTGAGTGGCCTGGCAGGATTAAAATTAGATAAATCCTCAAGGGCAGATGGAATGTACTGCAGTTTATTGCATGAGGCAAGGGAGACAAGAGCAGGGGTGCTGGCAAATTTTTAAAAATCCTCTCTGACCACAGAAGAGGTGCCAGAGGACTGGAGGAAAGCCAATGTGGTATTGTTATTCAAGAAGGAAGCAAGGGATTAACCAGCAAACTACAGGTCAGTCAGTCTAACCTCGAAAGTGAGGAAACTACTGGGAGCAATTCTGAGGGCCAGAATTAACCTTCACTTGGAGAAGCAGGGATTATTCAAGAACAGGCGGCACGGTTTTGTTAAGGGGAGGTCATGTCTGATCAACTTGATTGAATTTTTTTGGAAGAAGTGACCAGGTGAGTAGATGAGGACAATGCATTTGATGTATTGGATTTCATGCAAGGCTTTTTATAATGTCCTGCACAGGAGACTGACAGCAACAGTAAGAAACCATGGAATCTAAGGAAATTTGGCAAATTGGATCCACAGCTGGCTGAGTGGCAGGAAGTAGAGTGTGATGATTGACGCCTTATGATAGGAAGTTTGTATCCAATACAGTCCCACAGGGGTCAGTGTTGGGGGCCCTGGGATAAAACAGGGACCCTTGCTGCAAGTGGTTTATATGAACAATTTAGATTTGAATGTAGGAGGGTTGATCAGTAAGTTCATGGATGGTACGAAAATTGGTGGGATGTGAAATGGTAAGGAGGATAGCCTTAGATTATAGGAGGATAGGCCTGGAACTCATGCCTATAAGGATGATAGTGACAGAAGCTCTCACAACATTTAAAGCATATTTAGATGTTCACTTGTGATACCAAGGCATACAAGTGTTGGAAAATGGGATGAGAACAGTCAGATCAGTGCAATGTCAATGGACCAAAGGATCTTTTCCTGTGCTAGAGACTTCTATGATTTATGACCAGTAGAGCAGCTGACATCTCTCCTGTGTCCAGGCCAATCATCATTCACTTGACCAACTTCAAGAAAATATTTCTGGTGAAAGGTTGAGACCTGAAAGGATGGGCTGTACTTTTCCAACTTTGAAAACATTGGGGAGGCAGGGAGCTTGACCAAACTTAATTTCCAGGTGCATGGGTAATGAGCTGGCATCAGGCAGGTTCCAGAGGAGGAAGGTCTCTACCCCACCATTTACTGGAGGGATTGCTGACAACGCTGGCCATCAGCAAACAGGGCAGAGCAGCAGGAACATTATGGAGAGAATTTAGATACTATTGTTTTAATCCCACAGCATCAAAGACATCAGTCTCCTGAAAATCTTTGCTCAATATGAAAGCTGTTGGATTGAACGACAGCAGATTGGCATTTCCTCCGAGTAACAATAGAGCTGCATATGGTCCTCATGCAGCTTCTACCTCCCTCTTCGAAGCTGCCTCTTTATCATTTGCGAATGTCGACAGGGGCAGGATGGCCACTGGTTACCAGTAACAGTGATATACCATGTGAAAAGTCACTCAAATTGAATGACATCCAACTGCAGATGTAGGGATTATTGACCTTGGAACCAGCCCGCTCTTGGGAAAACAGCCAAAATCTGATTACCACACCAGCCCTAAATCTTTTCCCTTGAATTTGCTTGCGTGCACTACACCCTCACCCTCCATATCCACCTGAAACGGCTGTGTGCATGTCTGGATGTTTTGACAGCTATACCAACACCGTTATGGCTCCCATAGCAAGTCCAGAAGAAAAATCTAATAAGACTTGTGCAAAATGCATACAGGTCTGACTGATCGTGTATACTCAGAACAGTGCTCCAGAATGACCTGTATGTTTATTTCAAAGTAGTACAGATTACTTTCCAGTTTTCTTTTCCCTTCTGGCAAACTTTGTGTTGTGGTTTTACTGGAGGAGTGAGCCAGCACTGCTAATTTAAAGTCACATTGGCTGAAAGCTGTTCTGGAGCGTTCGTTAAACATGTAAACCACGGGCGTTCTTGGTGTATGTCACCTATGACTCAGACTCCCTCATCTAAATTGAGCATATTTTGTCTTTCCAAAACAGTGCCCTACATTATTAAAGGACTTTATTGTCTGTAAAGTGTTTTGGGAGTATCTTGAGGTCATGAAAATGCTTTATTAATGCACACTCTTTCTATATCTGTCCTCGGAACACCAAAGACAGCTATAGGAGTTGCTACTGCTGTAGTAGGTTACATCAGCCAACTAGCGTTGGCTTAATCTCAAACCTGGAATACTCTCATTCTGTGTTAGACTGGCCTGAAGCAGGCAGTGAAAAGTCCATCAAACTGTCAAAAGCCTATCGTAGACAATGGGAATACCAGCCAGAATGAGTGCTGGATAAAGCAGCACCTCAGTATGCAATCTGGTGATGAAATGCTCCATAATTCGAAATGGGAGGTGGACTGAGATCCATTAAACCCCTTTCACATTGTCAACTAAATAATGGGGCCAATAATTCACATTAATATTTGCCGGCGTACGAAAGTCTAAATTATGGATGAGAGTGCCATCCGAATAATTTTTCTGTGTCATACGGATTTTATTTGTATGAATTTTAATAACTGCTTTCGTTAAAAAAAACAAATGCAATAACTGAACCCTAGCCACTGAATCCAAAGAATATGTTAGAAAGCCCTTGGCAAGTGGCAATAAATTCAAACTACACTGACGTGTGCAGCCATCGTGTTTACAATATATTTCATGATTATTTTAAATAACTGGATGTAATTCACTTTCAAGCAGTCAGACCTCCTCTAAAAGACAACATTTGAGGTCGTGGTTTAACAGCCTGACAGATAGTGAGAAGATGGTTCACACCTGAGGGAATATAAGAGCAGGAACAGGCCATTCAGCACTTGAGCCTGCTCCGCCATTCTAAATAATAGCTGATCATCCATCTCAGCTCCATTTTTCTGTGCAATCCCCATGTCCCATAGACATGTAGAAAGCTATCAATCTCTATCTTGAACATACTCAATGACTGATTGTCCACAAACCTCTGGGGTGGAGAATTCCAAAGATTCACCACCTTCTGAGTGAAGAAATTCCTAAGTGGTCTACCTCTTAATGTGAAACTGTGACCCCAGGTTCTAGACTGCCCAGCCAGAGTGGAACATCCCGTCTGTATCCACCCTGTCCAGACCTTTAAGAATTTTGTGAACTTCAGTAGGATCACCTTTCATTCTTCCAAACTTCAGAGAATACAGGTTCAGTCTGGACTGAAGAAGAACTGTAGCAACAGTCTGGGAGCTCTCCTTACACTGAAAAATAAACAGAAAGTGTTGGAGAAACTCAGCAGTTCTGTCAGCATCTATGGAGACAGAGTTAATGTTTCAAGTCCAGTATGACTTCTTCAGAACTTTTTGTGGGTATGATTGACATGCTGTCCTAGAGAATAGAGGCCTTTACTCGCCAGATTCCTTTTCATGAGTGAATGCACAAAATATCACAGTCCAATCATTGGAGGAAAATGTGGGAAAAGTCAGTTGTAACAAGATGAGGCTCAGTCAAAGCAGAATTGAAGGCCTTCTGGGCATTCCTGCACTATTGTAGATGCTGCTTTTTGAACTGGATGTGAGACGAAGGCCCCATCTACCATCTTAGATGGATGTAAAAGATTCTATTGAAGATTTCAAAGAGAGCAGAAGTCATTCAACTCGCTCTCTTCATGAATATTTTTTCCACAGCCAACATCAACATGAATTATCTAGTCATTACCTTACAATTCTGAAAGATTTTTGTAAGTGTTAGTTGCCTTCCAAATTTCCTCCATTATAACGATAAGTATTTGTCATTTCCTACAAAGTACCTTGGGGCAACCTGACCTTATAAACATTAGTTCCCAGAGGAAGTTCAGCATGCTTTTGGAATTCATCTTGATAGGTAGTTCTGTGAGCAGAAGCTGCCTTAAATAAAGGATAAATGAAAAGGTTTTCCTGGCTCATTCGTTAATCTTACACAGCTCTGTCAACAACACGGGAAATGTGGTAATGTAGTGGTAAAATTAGTAAACTAATAAGACAGAGGCCCAAACTAAAGTTCTGGGAACACTGGCTCAAATTTCACATTTGGCAGATGTAAAGTGGAATGATAAGCTATTCTAACAGAACAATGAAATATTCATCAATTGTCATTAAATTTTCTGGCCACAAGTTACCACCGTCATTGGATTTGATGCCTCAGACATGGTGAACTGGCAGCTCACTGACTTTGATCTTAAGGATCTGAATCTCACTAGTTGCAGATTTATGGCAAGACAATCTGCCTAAATGAGTCCCAACACCAGGGCTTGTGGTCTCTTCATGCTAAGAAAAAAGAATCCCAGCTTGATTCTGTGTCCTGCTGTGATGTCTACTCAGATCTCTTGCTCCATCAGATCCCAATGGACAATGAATAAAAAGGGCAAAGACCATAAGGCCCTTGAGTCTGCTGCAACATTCAGTTGTATCATGCATGATCTGACCCTCCTCACATCCACGTTCCTCCAATTTCCCCATAACCCTTGATCCCCCGACTGATCAAGAATCTATCCCAGCCTCAAATATACACAAGGACTCTTCACCCACAGCTATTTGTGGCAAGGAGTTCCAAACAGCACAGCCCTCTAAGAGACGTAATTCTTCCTCACCTGGGTTTAAATTAGCGAGCCTTTATTCTGAGACTATGCCCTCTGGCCTTAGAACGGTCACTCATTTTCCTCTTGAAAGATCAGACATTCGGACAATAAATTGTAGCATCTGTGCAGTTACAGTGACTCTGTTAATGCAGCACAAACCAGAGGTGGAACCTTGTCTGCATGGCTCAATCTCAAAATATAGGTTGTTATTTCAAGCTCTGGATATGGGTTCTTCTGTGCATAC
This sequence comes from Ginglymostoma cirratum, assembly GCA_024137785.1. Classification (NCBI taxonomy): domain Eukaryota; kingdom Metazoa; phylum Chordata; class Chondrichthyes; order Orectolobiformes; family Ginglymostomatidae; genus Ginglymostoma; species Ginglymostoma cirratum. The sequence goes on from JAHRHZ010000041.1 coordinate 34,783,479, forward strand.
CCAATGTTAAAGTGTAGAAATTTGAGGCACAATCTGATTGAGATGTTTAAAATTGTAAAAGGATTCGATAGGGCAGAAATAAAGTAACTATTTCCGTTGGTGGGGGAAATCCATAACAAAGGAAAGTAATCTCAAAATTAAATCCAGGTTGTTTAGGAGGGAAATCAGAAAGCATGTTTTCGACATTACTTTCTGAATAACATGAAAAACATTATTCAGCACAAGTGTCAAGAGAGATGGAGGAAGAGTAGCCAAATGAAGCTATGGTACAGATCAGCCATGACCTGACTGATTGGTGGAGCAGGTTGAAATAGTTGAATGGTTTCCTCCTGTTCTGATGCAACAGTCCTGAAAGACAGAATGGTTTCCTGCTGTTAATGTAAAACTGGCTTGAGCGGCAGAATGGCATCCTCTAGTTCTTGTGTGACTGGCTAAGGGGGTGAAATGAAGGCCTGTTGGTCAATCTGCAAGCTGCAATATCCTGGTCCCATGTGTTTGTGGATTAGACGATGCGACTATGCAGGAACTTAGGGAGAAACTGCATTCACAATACTGGCTTATTCGGCAGCAACTCACTTTGTGAGTAGGCTGCTTGAGGTGACACTTTGTGAAGAATGTTTTCATTTTTATACTCATGATTAAATTGCAAGATGTTTACAGTAAACACACTGCACCCACATATATTATCTTATTCAGGAATTGCCTGACAGTTTGATACATCATGGTGTGGCTGGTCCTGGGACACTGCTGATACATCATGGTGTGGCTGGCCCTGGGACAGTGCTGATACATCACGGTGTGACTGGCCCGGGGACATTGCTGAGCTACCACTGGGTAATGACTTCTCTTAGAGAACATTGACTCTGCTACAAGAGTTGATATGTGCAGAATTAAAGGAAGGTTAACCAATATAGCTTACATTGTGCAGCTTATCTGCTCTCTTTTGTTACCACCCAGCCTTTTGTTGTTGAAAGCTGTCTGATGCTATAGGTCCCTTCATCTGTTTCCAAGGCCTGTGCAGCATGGTAAACAGAGCAAGAGATTCCCTTCTCTGAGCATTTCTGTTTTAAATAAATTAATAAAAATATAAATTGACTGCATTATTTTAAAACAGTTTGAATAGCTGATTTTTTGCTGGATATTTTATTCAAATCTTTAACCTGCAAGGATTTCAATGATGTATGTGTGAATTAATTCTTTACTAAGCACTACTTGCGTATTTCACATAACATTGCGCAATGCTTCTCCATTCTGGCTGAGGAGGATGTGGGAGCTGCCAGAAAAGAGAGTTTGGCAGCCCACAGCAATGGCTGACAAAGTCAGTGCTCCCCTGTCTCAGTGTACATTTGCCACTATTTCCCAGCCCAGGATTAAACAATCTGGGCTTCAGATTACGTCACACGAGCTACCTGAACAAAATGTTGAATTGGTCCCTGTCCCTTAATTGTAGGATTAATCAGGGATTTACGAAGCTCTCAATTTTTAATCTCTTTCATTTTGTCCTGTACATTTGTATCTGTTAATAGCCTAGATTTTGCGAGATATCACAATTGTTCTAATGGTGGATGGAGTGCATGCACTCTTTCTGTAACATAAGTACAGCACTGCCATATTGGTAAAGGCTTAAAAGACATGGGCAGAGTCTGCCCAGTGCAATTACAGTGCCTAGCATCTATTTGATGGATCCTTGTGTAAAATGTGGCTGTCCTGAATTACGTACACTGTGTGTCAGCTGCATTCAAGGAAGTCAGAATTGTATAATGCTCAAACAGATACCCCTTAAAGGCCTTGCTGGAAGCTGCTCCTAGTCTACTGGAAGGCTTTCATCAATGCTGCAGCCTTTGATTATTAATTTGAAAATTCCTGACAAGTCAAAGACATTTGTTTTAACAGCAGGACTGTTGCCACTGTACAGAGTGGGTACAGCAGCATCCAAATCTGCAACATGACAGCAGCAGTGTGAATATCCACATTGATCAGCAGATGGTTCCAGAAAACATGAACCTCATGCCTGTGGTTAATGATGGGTTCAGGTTCTGGGCCCAGGCTGAGTGAAGATCATGGCTGTACATTTTTCTTGAAAAAGAAAATAATTCTTTGTTTTACCATCACACCTCACTGCCAGATGCTAGCTCCATAAAGACATAGTGTGGATTCTGGTTAAAAGAGAACTGTGTGTTTAATTCTTGGCATGTGGATAAATTTGACCATCACTACTCATTCTCCATTGCCCTTGGATAGTGGTGGTGAATCAATTTCTTAGATGTCTGCAGGCTGTGTGGTGAAGATGCTTGGCCCAATGAATATGAAAGAACAGTGATTTATGTTTAAATCACAATGGTGTGCTACTTGGAAGGGAACTTTGAAAGTAGTGGTGTTCCCCATTTGCCCAATGCCCTTAATTTTCTAAGCGCTGGAGCAAGGTTTAGTGGGTTCTGTCACAGAAGCCACAGTGGATGACTTTAGTGCATGCTGTGGTGGGAAGAATGGTTGTTTGTTATGGAGGAAACTCTTGTAGGAGCATCAATACCCTGACAAAGATGTTTGCTAGTTCCATGTGGGAGGGTTTAAACTAGTGTGGAGGGCGGGGGTGGGAAACAGAGCAGTAGGTCAACAAGTGAAATGACCAAGGAGGAGTTGGAGGCTAGTAATGCGAAGAAGAAGAACCGACAGGAAGAAGTTCCTGAACATGGTGGGACTGGCTTTCTGAAGAATATTTGTGTTAATGCAAGGAGTATGACAGGGAAGGCAGATGAACTTAGAGCTGAGATTAGTACATATAATTATGATGTTGCAGCTACTCCAGAGACCTGATTGAGAGAGGGACAAGACTGGCAGTTTAACATTCAGGATTTAGATGCTTCAAGTGAGATGGAGAAGAATGTAAAGGAAGTTGTGTTCCTGCTTAGGGAGAATGTCACAGTTGTACTGAGGGAGGACATCTTGGAGCGCTCATCCAGAGAGGCCACATGGGTAGAGCTCAGGAAAAGGAAGGGTGCAGTCATTTTGATTGTACTACAGGCCTCCCAACAGCCAGAGGGTGATAGAGGAATAGCTTTGTGACAGATTATGGAAAATGTAAAAACAACAGAGTCCTGTGGTGGGTGGTTTTCGCTTCCCCTTTATTGATTGGACACCCTTAGCGCCAGGGCTCGGATGCAGGGAAAATGTGTTAGGTATGTCCTGGAGGGTTTTTCAAAACAGTATGTAAATAGTCCAACTAGGGAAGGGGCCATACTAGGTATTGGGGAAATGAGCCTGGTCGTGTGATCAAAGCTTCAGTGGAGGAGCATTTCCAGAACAGTGACCATAATTCTGTAAGTTTTAATCTACTTATGGACAAGGATAACAGTAGTTCTCCGGTGAAAATACTAACCTCGGGGAAGGCTAACTACCTTAAAATTAGGCAGGAACTGGACAATGTGGATTGAGAGCAGCTGTTTGAGGGTAAATCGACATCTGTCAAATGGGAATCTTCTAAAGGCCAGTTGATTAGATTTCAGGACCAGCATGTTCCTGTAAAAATGGAAGATAAGGATAACAAGATTCAGGAACCTTGGATGACAAGAGAAATTGTGAGCTGAGTCCAAAAGAAAAAGGAGGCATACATGAGGTTTAGCAAAATGAAGACAGACCGACCCCTCAAAGAATATAAAGAAAGCAGGGAAGAACTTAAACAAGGAGTTAGGAGGGCTTAAAGGGACTGTGAAATGTCCTTGGAAAACAGGATTAAGGAAAATCCCACGGTGTTTTATACACATATAAAGAGCAAGAGAGTAGCTAGGAAAAGCATAGGTGTCCTTAAGGACGTAGGAGGAAAATTATCCATGGTGCCAGACGGTGTGGATGAGGTCATTAATGAATACTTTGCATCTGTATTCACAAAGGAGAAGGACATGGTGGATGGTGAGTCTCAGGAGGGGTATGTTGATATAAAAGAACAAGGAGATGTTGAGAGTTTTGAAAAGCATTATGGTAGGCAAGTCCCCAGTCCTGCATATCTACAAATTTTACCATTGCGGAGGATACAAGACATAATCAAAACAATCCTGATTTCAGGTTAAAATCTAATGCCTCAAGGATGCAAGGTCATTTAAAAAGAAATGATTTCCTTAATCTTTTTATCCTGGATACTTTTTCCTTTTTAAATTTTGTATATTTGCTGTTAATGATTTAGTAATGGTGTGTTTTATTATTTTTCTTGGGGTCAGTTACAAAATTTATTTTCCTTTCACTCAAGAAATTCTTGCAATTGGTATCACAATTTCTACTCTTATTACTTAATGTTTTGGCAAAGATCTGTAGCTTGGGTTGTGGGTGAGGTTGTTGACTTGATTGCCAAGCTGGCTTGTTCTTGTTCATGAATGAGAACAAGCCAGCTCGGCGAGAAAGTCAACAACCTCACTCTTAGATAACAAGCATGGGGCTGGATGAACACAGCAGGTCAAGCAGCATCATAGGAGCAGGAAAACTTGACATTTCGGGCCTAAACCCTTCATCAGAAATGGGGGAGGGGAAGAGGGTTCTGAAATAAATAGGGAGAGAGGGGGAGGCGGATAGAGGATGGATAGAGGAGAGGATAGGTGGAGAGGAGGCAGACAAGTCGAAGAGGCGGGGATGGAGCCAGTAAAGGTGAGTGTAGGTAGGGGGGTAGGGAGGAGATAGGTCAGTCCAGGGAGGACGGACAGGTCAAGGGGCCGGGATGATGTTAGTAGATAGGAGATGGGGGTGTGGCTTGGGGTGAGAGGAAAAACAGGTTAGGGAGGTGGAGATGAGCTGGGCTGGTTTTGGGATGCGGTTGGGGGAGGGGAGATTTTGAAACTTGTGAAATCCACATTGATGCCATTGGGCTGCAGGGTTCCCAGGCTGAATATGATTTGCTGTTCCTGCAGCCTTCGGGTGGCATCACTGTGGCATTGCAGGAGGCCAAGGATGGACATGTCATCTGAGGAATGGGAGGGGGAGTAGAAATGGTTCGCGACTGGGAGGTGCAGTTGTTTGTTGTAAACTGAGCACAGGTGTTCTGCAAAGCGGTCCCAAGCCTCCGCTTGGTTTCCCCGATGTAGAGGAAGCCACAACGGGTACAGCGGATGCAGTATACCACATTGGCAGATGTGCAGGTGAACCTCTGCCTGATGTGGAAAGTTTTCTTGGGGCCTGGGATTGGGGTGAGGGAGGAGGTGTGGGGGCAGGTGTAGCACTTCCTGCGGTTACAAGGAAAAGTGCCGGGTGTGGTGGGGCTGGAGGGGTGTGTGGAGCGGACAAGGGAGTCATGGAGGGAGTGGTCCCTCCGGAAGGCAGATAAGGGTGGGGAGGGAAAAATGTCTTTGGTGGTGGGGTCTGATTGCAGATGGCAGAAGTGTCGGAGGATGATGCGTTGGATCCTCACTCTTATTAGTTTTTTAATTGATCTGTGATGTAGCTGAATGCTAAAAAGAATCAAAAATATTTGTTATACAAAAAAAAAATGGAGGGGACTAATTCAGCACCCATGCCTGGTCACAAAGGTGTCCTGGTACAGACAACAACTCAGAAGTACTAAAGTGTTTACTCAGACCAAGAATCAAGGCCATGCCACTCTATTCAGAATCATGAAATAGAAGGCGAGATACAGTGGCTTTTGAAGTCTTACTCTCTATAACACAATGAATCTACTACATACTCTGACAGCTTTATTTTTCTTCCCACTTTAATATTCCCCAATCTCCTGAAAGTACAGAGTTGTTGCTGATGCTAGTACCTTGCCGATTGGTCCATATGATTATTTGCATGACCTGGGGTTAGAGGGTGGGTTAGGGTGTAGGGAGTGGTAGTCAAACCAAATCTTTACCTCTCCCCATATTTACAAGGACACAGCCCACTGGATAGTCACTGGTCAGCAATCATCACCAGGAATGCTGGTCTATTTAGCCTAAGTGGACAGAGCAGCGGAGTGGTTATGATAAAGACCAGAAATCAAGAATGCATAAGTAAAAGAATGAGAAATATGAGTTCAAATCCCATCATGGCAGATGTGGGATTTAAATTTGGCAAAGAGAACAAACCTGGAATAAGAGGCATCAGTAGTAGTAATTATGAAACAAATGGATTGTTGTAAAAGTCCATTTGGCTCACTAATGCTCTTTAGGAAGGGGAATCTGCCATTTCTACACTCTCTGACCTGTACATGGTCACAACAATGTGGTCAATGCTTAACTGACCTGTAAAATGGCTTAGCAAGTCACTCAGTTGTCAAAAAGATGTAACTCAGTCCCACTGTCTTCTCAATGGAAACTCGGGGTAGTTAGTCAATAGTGACTTTAGCAGCAACAGTTATGAATGAATAAAAGATCATTGTACATTACCAACTCAGAGTTCTCTGGTCAATGTGGCTGAGTTCTACACTGCACCTGCTTGCTAATATGACTCATTTTAATGGCTAAATCTATGCAGCAGGAGATGACCTGATACCTGTATGAGCTGACTGCTGGGTTTGCCTTGGTTGAGCATCGGAATCTCACCGTGCTTCCTTCCAGGACAGGCTGTGGCTCCACTGTAAGGTTCACCAGAGGTGGGTCTGCAGGGAGAATACAAAGCAAGAGATAGATTATTCCAATTCCATAGTGTAGCTCTCAATTTCCGAATGTGTGAGTGGCCTGCAAAAGCAATTACGAAGCTGATCATGAAATCTCAATCTTTCGGCATCTCAGTGAAAAGGAGTCAGTTGTATAGACTTCTGGATAATTCAGGAAATGTAGACTCACTAAAATAGGCAAACACTCCTACAGAAACAGGATGGCCCTTCACTGACCTTGAGTATCTGCAAAGTTGTTGGATGAAAGAGCTGAATCTTTGTTTCTGATATTTGAAATAAGAGTTTCAAACAGCCCTTACAATGTACAAAACAGTTATATTCCATCTGGTGTTTAATAAGGTGAAGTGTTCTTTTGTTAAAAGTACATTGGCTGACACTTGTGAATCTGTTCAGAGACTGACCACCATGGTAATCAAATTGTGAAATTTGAAAATTTATGGCCTATAATGCCAGATCTCACTCCAGAATATTGGCCAGTATTACCATCAGCCGGGATTATAAGAGGTAAGCGGGAAAAAGTTCAAAGGACATGTGAGGGGCAAGTTTTTCTTACACAGAGAGTGGTAGGTCCTGGGGGTAGTGGTGGAGGCAGATATGACAGAGCATTTAAGGGACTTTTAGAAAAGCATATGAATAATCAAGGAATTGAGGGATAAGAACCATGGGCAGGCGGAAGGGACTAGTTTAACTTGGCATCATGTTTGGCACAACTTCTTGGGGCAAAGGGCCTGTTCCTGTGCTGTACTGTTCTACGTTCTGTAACAACATGAAAAATGTACAAAATCATGGAAACACTTGAGACAGTATTTAAAGCAGGATACGTGATTTTTGGTTGTTGTGATTACAGAAGATGCTGAATTCAGGTGCATTTGCAGATCTTGACAGTGTTGAAGTTTGCGTGAGTGGTTGCATGAGCAACTTTGTCAGACATACAAGATGCGCCATACTGTCCAATTTCTACCATAAGGGTAATTAGGGATGGGCAATAAATGCTGGTCCAGCCATCGATGCCCACGTTCCATGAGTAAACAAGCCAAAATAAAATTAGACTAAAAGTGTTCACTTCATTGCTAATAAATTGGTGAGGCAGGAAATTGAGAGAAAGCATCTGACCAAGCTAGAAAGATCACATTGGAGCTTCAAGCATAGTTCTCAGATAATTCCATGCAGGCCATGGCTATAGATAAGTAAAATATAGAAACAACATTTTTGTTACTTTTAGCAAGATGAGAGATACATTACAATAGCTTTACAATGAGCACATAATGGTCATAAGTTGCTCACTCCTAGAGTGCCAGGACTGATGAGGCACTAGCTGACGAGAAGGATGATGAGAAACGAGGATATAAAAATGGAAGCTCTTCTCATTTCTCACCCATTGCCTTTGTGACCAACTTTCCAGTTAGGCATGTGACATGCTAACTTATACTGAACAGCTGAGTCTGATCCTGCCAAGACGCAGTTGGAACAGTCCTTGGCAGTGTTTTATGTTTGGTTATTCTAAGTAAGAGACAATACTAAGTCATTGATGGTGATGAGCTGGCTCAGGACTGATGGACTGTCTTCAATCTATATCTTTTTGTTCCTTATTCATAAATTATTCAAAATGGCAGTGTCATGAAATGAAAGCTTTTCAGTGTATTTTGTTGTATTCTTACTGTAAAATACACATGACAATAAAATCCAAATCTTCAAAAGATTTGAATAATAACTAGTTTATTATATATTAAAATACAATGCATAACTTTACAGAAGCAGGGCAAAGTACTGAATTCATTGTACTGCCTTCCAAATTGGTCTTCCCTGTGATCTCTTATAATGTCTCAGTGGGAGATATTATTCACAAAGTTTCCTTTTGTTATAACACATATAATTTTTCAAAAGCAAAATGCTTGGTGACAAGGGAAATCTGAAATGGACAGTGAAAATGCTAGAAATACCCAACAGGTCTTGCAGCATCTGTGGAGAGAGAAACAAAGTTAACATTTGAGGTTTATGACTCTACTTGCAAGTTCCCATTAAAAGGCAATTACCTGAAATATTAAGGTTGTTTCTCTCCTCACGGATACAGCCAGAAATGCCGAGCATTTCCAGCATTTCTACTTGGTATTTTCATAAAATTTACCGTTAACTCTGCTTGCATCTCTTGTCCTCTATTACATTCAGAGGACCATCTCACCCTTTCACAATGGTAGTTCATACATGCCAGGATTCATTGAACAGATCTGAAATGGATGGATGTGTGGATGAAGGATTGTGGTGGTTAAACTGTAGTGGAGGAGGGAATAGTTGGTGTGGAGGGGTGAGAACAGACAACAGGATTTCATTTTTGATGTTCACCTCTGTGAGTCACTGAAAATTGAACCATGGGGGAAAGAAACAACCTTAACATCTCAGGTTATTTCCTTGTAATGGGAGCTCACAATTAGAGTCATAAACCTCAACTGTTAACTTTGTTTCTGTTTCCACAGATGTTGCAAAACCTGCTGAGTATATCTAGCATTTTCATTGTCCATTTCAGATTTCCCTTGTCACAAATCATTTTGCTTTTGAATACCTTAGAGAGCCAAACATGAGGTTAACCCGGCGATGGGTGTCTAATACAGTGTGACATGGAGTACAGCGCGGTTATTCCAGAGACCCTGGCTGGTGATTACAGATGAACAGCTTTGAATCTTTCTGGGAATCTGAAAGGACATCTGCAATATTCGAATAATTTGCTCAATGACATGCCTGATGTCTTCTGGCTCTCATTGTATATCTCCTTTGTGGATATTCCACATTGCAATAATGAGCCAACTTTTAAGTGAGTATCCCTTATCTCCAATGAACCAGCCATTAAGTCTGCTTCCTGGAGTGAAACACTAGGATGTGAAATTGCTTGAGTATTCACGACAACTCACAGGGAACCTGCTGCTGACCTGCATGTGCTTCTCCTTGTGGTTTCACACCAGCTATACATTAATGGATTTGAGGTTTATTAAAAGTCCTGGTTGTTGTGGTTGTGCTTGTGTTGTCACTTGTGTGCATTTGATGGCAGCCTGTAGCCAGACACTCGTTCTGTCTATTGTCAGTTCAGGGAAATTTATATATAATTCTCAACTCCACAATCCAGTATTTGAACCCAGTGACAGTGAAGGAACAGATATATATTTCCACATCAGAATGGTGTGTGACTTGGATGGGCACTTACAGATGGAGATGATCCCAATGTCTGCTGCCCTTGTCCTTCTGAATTGTAGAGAAAATTTCATTGGTGTTGTCTAAAGAGCCTTTGTAAGTTACTGCAGTACTTATTGTAGATGGTACAAACTGCTGCCATTGTGCATTGGTGATAGAGAATTAAATGCTTAAGGTGCTAGATGAGGCAGCTTTGTTGTGGATGTCATTGAGCTTCTTGAGTGTTGCTGGAGTTGCACTCTTCCAGGCAAATGAGAGTACTCCATCACACTCCTGTTTTGTGCCTTGTAGATGGTAGACAGGCTTTGGGAAGTCAGCAGGTAAATACTCATTTTGGAATTCTCTGCCTCTGATCTCAGTATTTATTTGGCTGGTGCAGTTAATTTCTGATCAATGGTAATCCTCAGGATGCTGATAGTGGAGGATTCATTGATGGTCATGCCATTGAATGTCAAGGAGCAATGGGTGGATTCTCTACCTTTTCAGAGATGGTCTTGTATTTGTTGGCGTAAATGTCATTTATCGGCTATCAGCCCGACTTTGAATGTTGTCCAGCTTTTGCTGCATATGATGGACACTGTTTCAGTATTTGTGAAGTTGTGAACGGTACTTGGCACTTGGCAATAATCAGCCAACATGTCACATCTGATCTTATAATGGAAGGAAGATCATTGATGAAACAGCTGAGGATTGATGGGGGTCAGGACACAACCTTAAGGAACTCTGCAGAGATGTCCTTGGTCACAATCATCTTCCCAGGTATGACACCAAACAGCAGAGAGTTTTCCCTTAATTCCCATTCAATTCAACTGTCTTCAGGCTCCTTGATGTCTCACTCTTTGAGAGTGATTTTGATGTCAAGGTCATCACTCACATCTCTCCTCTGGATTTCGGTTTTTTGTCCATGTTTGGACTATGACTGCAATAAATTTAGGATCTAAGTGGCCCTGGTAGAACCCAAACTGAGCATTAGTGAGCAGAATATTGCTGCATAAATGCTTCTTAATTGCACTGTCAACAATATCTTTGATCACTTTCTTGACAATTGAGAGGAGTCTGATGGGGTAGCAACCTGAATCTATCTCACTTAGCACAGTGATAGTTTTCTGCAAGATAATGGATGGTGTCCTCATTTTGCAGACGGGACTGTGCAGTGGTTACTCTGACCAATACATGGCCATGGGCTGATATGTTGGCAAAGACAGACAGACGAGGGTGAGATTCACTAGGTTTTTCCTTCTCTACCCGCTGTTGGCAGATATGCCCTTCAAGACTTTGGCAACTTATCATTAGTGGTGCAAAGGAGACACTCTTGGTGTTGGTTATTGAAGTCCCCAAGTCAGGAGTGATCTGCTTTCTTGAAAGACTACAATCCACATGGTGTCAGTATATTGAAAAAGTTCCCTGCAAGGTATTCAGTCACAAAGCAAAACAAGTAAAATGGATTCATGCACCAAACTCTCATGTTTTTAATTGTTTGTGTTGCTAATCATGTTTGGAAGGGTTCTGGGTGTTGAGTTCCAGCTTTTATACAATGACAATCAAAGATGTCTAACTAGCCTGGAGTATTGGCTTTGATAAGTGTGTTTAGAGGAGCTTTGACGAGTTGTTATAGTGCACTGTATAGATGATACACACCGCTGCCAGTGTGCATCTGTAGTGGAGCAAGTGAATATCATATGTGAATGTACTGCTATTAAATGGGGTGCTTTGTCCTGGATGATATCAAGCTTCTTGAGTGTTGTTGGAGCTGCAACCATTCAGACAAGCAGGGAATACCCCATCACACTTGTGACTTGTGCCTTGTAGATGGTGAACAGGCTTTGACGAGTCACGTGGTGAGATTATTGAGGAAGATGTGGACTTTGTTTGTTTTGACTGTTCAGCTGTGCAGTGAATGTGCACTCAATTACTAAATAGAGTTGTGATTTAGAATGCCAATTTTTCAGTGTGAGGACTGGAGTGTTGTGATAATACTCAGGGGAAGTGAGTCTAGTTTCTGTACATAATTGACAGGCCAAATGAAATCGTTGAAATGGGTTTTCCCTTTATTAATATAGCTTTATAAATTACTTAAATACCTCATAGAGAATACAAAAATATTGAACTACAGTCTGTTGCTATTGTTTGGTAGTCTGTCTACTTTCATCCATCGTTAAGCACTCCATCAGGGATTGAGCACATCTCAGAGGCAAAGACCGCTGAATATTCATGTTGCATATAGAGTGATCCTGGTACTGTTCTGAAAATATTCTCATTGTGAGAATTCCCATAGTGCCAGATTGGCCATAGGCTCTGCTCCTGTCTGATGGTCTGCTGCTATGGTATGCTGCAGTTAGAGTGCTCTTTTTCATCATGAGCTTGAAGCTAGGAATTTTATAATTCTCTGGACACAGATAGAGCAGATGTTGGAAAGTAACTATTTGATCAGGTCAGCGAGATGTTTATTCATGACGAAGAGATTTGCACCCATATTATTTTTTAAAGATTTATTTTGGTTTCCAATGCCATAGAATGCAGTACTGATCTTTTCAGACACAGGGGCCTGGATTTTAAACCCAATATACTCACCATCCCCTCACCAAACCTCATCTCATCCTCTTTCTCCTCACACTGATCCATACTAGTCTGATTATGATCATCCTGCCTGAGAAACTTCAAATGTGCCACCTTAGAGACTTAGGTTATCGAACTCCAATCTTCTACCACTCCACATCCCCACCCGGCTGGCCCAATGAGCATGGGTAAACTATTAAAAATTGAGATCTTGCCTCCATGCCATTGTGTCTGTGGCACTGTAATATTCCAGACTGCTCAGCTCAGCTTCGCACTCCAAGCTGCCTGACCTCCCACCTTGCTGCTTTCAAACAGGATCTTACACAGAAGTTTGAGAATCACCTTTCCCTTCATCTTTCTGTCATTTTTAATGACCCTTTGTGTCAAACTTAATGACCCTTATATGAATGATGCAAAGAATTGTACAAATGCTTATTCCAACGCCCCAAACTTTTCCCAGTTTCCTATCTAATTGGCCTGGAGTTGGACCGAATCACAGTGAAGGAACGGCAATTTCGTTCCAAGTCATAATGGCATGTGGTTTAGAGGGAAATTTGCAGGTGATCATTTGTTCTTATGTCTGCTGCACTTGTCCTTCTAAATAATAGAGGCCCTGAGTTGGGAGGTTGGGTTGAAGGAGGCCTGACAAATTGCTGCAGTGCACCCTTCCACTGACTGTAAAAATCAGCTTTCTGGTGTCACTATGTGTTCAGAGACAGACAGTCTGGATTCAAAACAACATTCTCACCACTCTTTCTCAAACACTGCACCTTTGTTACAGCTTTGTAACAGTGTTCACTCTCACTTTACATTTCTCTTTCCAATCTAATCTTAGTCTTCTGCTTGAGCTTTCTGCCTAATGTCAGATCTGACCCGTAACACCATGGGTAGGACAAGGAGACAGGTTCACCATCTAAACTAGGAGCAAACCTTTTGCTGTTGATACCATTCTCATTCACACCAGCCGTTTAGCCAACAGGCTCCCATGGAAATGGGTTGCTGTGGCACACTTTTACCTCAGTGTTGTCACTTGGAGTTATAGTAATGGTGGGAATTCCAATTTCTTTCCATCACTCCCATGTTTACTTACTGAGCGTGTTGGGAATGTTGGTGGGTGTAGTGGGTTTAAAATCCTGGCCTGTGTGTGTGAAAAGATCAGTACTGCATTCTATGGCATTGAAACCAAAATACAATCTTTTAAAGATGATATGATGGAAAATATCTTTTTGTCATGAATGACCATATGTTTGACCTGATCTAATGGTTACTTTCCAGCATCTGCTCTTGTGTCCAGAGAATTAGACAATTTCCTAGCTTCAGGTGCATGATGAAAAAACAGCAGGTCTAACTGCAGCATACCCTAGCATTAGACCACTGGTGTGTGTTTGGAAGTTTTATAAATTGATACCCGATCTGTTTGACCCGTATTATATGCGCCAGCCTAGCCACTGATTTCTGGAATGGGTTTGAACTTCGAGGTCCTGGTTCAGAGACAGGGACATGATAGATTTTCTAACCAAAACATATCCTAAACTGTGATTATTGGCCTTGTGACTAAATGAATGGATGGGAAAAACAAAATCTCTTAAAATGTTCAATGATCTATTTACAAGTCATACTGTGCCTCCAAATTAATACTGGTCCACATAGTGCACTGTTCAATTCCTCACACTCACCGTGGGTTTGTCAAATCTGATTACTCCATGTACTGGTTGATGGTCCCACTTGTTTCCTTCATGCCAGACTGGGACCACGCCACACGGTTACCTATAAATGAGTATCAGTTGAGAAGGCTGCTGACAAACGGGTGGCAGAATGGCTCAGTAGTTAGCACTGCTGCCTTGCAGCATCAGAAACCTGGGTTCAATTCCAGCCTCAACCAACTCTTGTATGGAGTTTGCAGTCTCCCTGTGTCTGTGTGGGTTTTCTCCAGGTGCTGTGGTTTCCTCCCACAGTCCAAAGATAGGTGAATTTGGCCATGCTTAATTGCCCATAATGAGTAGGCTAAATGGATTAGTCATGGGAAATGCAGGGATAGGGTGGGTGTGGTGGACCAAATGGCCTGCCCCTACACTATGTGGATTCTATAAAGTAGTCACCAAACTTGAAATGTGAACTCCATTTTCTCTTTGCAGATGCTGCCAGACCTACTGAGTTTCTCCAGTACTCTCTGTTTTGTTTCAATTATGCAAAGGAATCAGACCTGACAGGCAGAACAAGTTAGCTCTATTTAATGATGATTAGAGAAACTCTACCACTTTAATATGAGCTATATTTACAACATTCCTAAAGGTGCCTCTAGTACAATCCTAAATTCTTTGCAAGGAAGTGGTTTTCACACAGTATTTAAATTTTTCAGCTGCCAGATGGTTCTCCAACTCTCATCCCCGGTGGTCCTATTTGACATCTGTTTGCCATTAATATTAAACAGTTACTCAGAAGATAGATTTCCCCCTCTGATCACATCGAGACTCACTGCAGCACAAGCTAATAATGTGCCAGGGGCCCAGCGGGCTGCTCAGCCTCTCTGTAACTCTACTCAGCATAATTATTGCATAAGAATTTTGTTGTGGTACAGATGTATGGAAATAAGTATTCAACTCTTGCCAAGTTATTGGAACATAGCAGCAACTTAAGAACATTGGGTGGAACTCCACAACACACTTCAGAAGAAAAGCTGCTGCCATTTCTGGATTTACTTTAATTCACCATAGGTCAGGGACAAAAACACTTTCAACATCACCATGCATTAAACTATGCCTTTCACTCAGTAGAATATCTAATGGCATTTTAGAAGAACTTCATTAACCAACATTCGACAACAAGCCATGGAAAGGGTTAATAATTAAGGGTTCACTAATGCCCTTTAGGGAAGAAAACTGCCATCTTCACCTGACAAAATTGGAAAGAACTGCAGATGCTGTAAATCAGAAACAAAATCAGAAATTGCTGGAAAAGCTCAGCAGGTCTGGCAGCATCTGTGGAGAGAAATCAGAGTTAATGTTTTGGGTCAAGTGACACTTCCTCAGAACTCTTCCGTTCTGAGGAAGGGCCACTGGAGCTTGAGAAGCCTAGTGATCACCATTGTATTCTCATCTTCTCAACCAATTGGGGTTGATTTGCCAACAAAGAGTGGCATTGAGGTTCAGTGGCTAGCACTGTTGCCTCACAGCGCCAGGGAAGGGTTCGATTCCACCTTCAGGTGACTGCCTGTGCAGAGTTTGCACATTCTCCTTGTGTCTGCATGGGTTTCTTCTGGGTGCTCTGGTTTCCTTCCACAGTCCAAAGATGTGCAGGGCCAGGTGGATTGACCATGTTAAACTGTCTGTGGTGTCACAGAGATGTGTGGACTAGGTGGATTAGCCACGGTAAATGTAGGGATAGGATAGTGCAGGGAGCTGGGTGTGGTTGGGATGCTCTTTGAAGGGTTAGTTTGGACTCAGTGGGCTGAATGGCCTCTTTCTGCACTGCAAGAATTCTTTAACATTAGCACTCTTTTCTCCTGTAAAATAAATTGCTGTGATTGTTTGAAATTTGGTATTCTTGTGTTTGTCCTGATAAAAGCAACGTGTCTCTCTTTACAGCAGTGTTAGAGATAAGTTAAAGTAATAGGTTGTCACTGACTACAAACTCTCATTGTTACACCCTCAATTGCAGAATCTTTCTTTCTTCCTGGACAGTCTCACTATCTTGGCTTTCATGTCCCACATGGGCATTTTTAAATGACGATCATTCCATCATTTTCTGAGACATTGGTCTATTGTGCCAATATAAGTCCCTCAGCAAAACACTCCCACCTCTAGGTCAGGATATGATAAAATCCCCAGTCCAGGACCTCAGCACCTAACTTTAAGCTGGGACTCCACATCAGCACTGAGGGAGTGCTGCACTATCAGAGGCACCTTCTTGCAAAAGAGACATTGATCTGAGCCCATTTCCGGCTGTTCAAGTGGACTTAAAATATTGCGAAGCATTTTCTTGAAGGAGAGTAGGGATGTCATTCCAGCTTCCTGTCCCTCTCAACAAGAAAAAGATTCATAGAAACTTGGAGCAGAAATAGGCTATTCAGCCCTTTGAGCCTTCTCTGCCTTTCAATATGATCATGGCTCATCCTCTACCTCAAGGTCTTTTGCTTTTGGTTAGACTACCTTTTATCTTTTATTTTTGTGCCAAGCAAGAATGAGTAATTGTTTAAATTGTTCATTAGTATTGTTTTTCATGGTCATTCATGGCAACTTGCAATGTTTAGATTGGTCATTTCACAACAAGAACCAGACATCCAAAATAATGTTCTGAGATCAGGGCTATACATGGTCTATTCCTGATTGCCATGAGAACTGTTCTTCTTGAATCACTGTAGTCCTTGTACTAGTGGTGCTCCCATTGTGATGCTTAAAATATCTCTCAAGATACCAACCTGGTGATGATGAAGGAATAGCCATAAATTTCCAAGCCAGTATGGTGTGGGATTTCGAGCAGACTTAGAGACATTGACACTGCTGCTTTTGTTCCTCATTGTGGTTGAGGTTGGAGTGGAGGAAGATGTTTTTGAAATAACCTCAGTGAGTTTGTCTAGATCATACACACTGTAATTACAAGATACCAGTGGTAGAGAGGTTATATAGTGACTCCATTAACATGAGGGACAATCAAGTAAACTGCCCTGTCCTTGTCTGTGCCAAGATTCTTAAGTGTTCTTTGCTACTTCACCTATCTCACTAAATGACTGTACCACCATGCATACAACTGACGGCTCTAAAAGTGGAAGCAGGTTTGGGGGGAATCAAATGGCCTACTTGTGGCCCTATGTAATAAAGATTTCAGGAGGCTGCTAATCACCGAGTATTCATTCTTCACCTTCACCCTCATTACCACATTGTCAATGTGGGTGGACTAATAAAGCTTCTGGTTATTGGTGACTTTCAAGATGTTGATAATGGAAGCCTCAGACCAATCCAAGATTTGCAAACAAATTCTGTTTTCAGTTTGGAGTATTTCACCCTTATTCAGCTCATCCGTTCTTCTGGGACTGCCATGAACAAATCTGCCATGGATGGGGGACTCTCCTGACAATGGGCAATCCAGCTTGAACGAGTTCTATAATTGTTGACTCAGAATGTTCAGCTGGCTCAGCGCCATGCTGGTTTTGAAATTCTAACAAAATTTCCCTCACCAGGGAATAGAAATTTCGGCCTAATTGCCTCAGTTTTTGGCTGATATCACTCTTCACTGCAGTTATCACTTCCCAAATGAATGAGCTATTTGTAATTCCTCACTGGAAACGTCCAAATTTATCCACCTTTCATCTTCCTATGCACCTTGACATACGTCACTCACAGTCCAACAAATTCCTTGAGGGAGCCAGGCCTGACAAATTTTCGATCACTGATGTTGAACTGAAGGCTGCTTCTTTTGTTTTCTAATTGATGCATCACCCAAAGGGTAAAACCCATCAGGAAAGTTCCAGAAACCTATTACATGGATATCAATTTTGGAGCAGCTGGAATACCAGCTAAGATCGGAGGACAAAAAGCAGATGGGCAGCCTCATTTCTTGTAATCTGATGATTGAAGAGTGACAACGCTGATCACTGAGTTCAGGAAAACACAAAGGCCCTTGCAACAGACTGAGCATGTTACCATAAATCTTAAAATTCAGGTCAAAAATCTGATCACATAATTACTTGTAAAGTCTTAGCCATGAATACCGATAGCATCATTTGAAGAACAGCTTGTTCAGGGCATGCTGAGTATACGCGTGAGGGAACTGGACTAACATCAATTGAGAATCTCCTGCAATTTGAAGATTCTCTGGTTTTAGGAGCCTCTCTTGATTTCAACACCAATGCTGTCAGATTTCTGAGTGCCTAAGATGACCTTTTGCATGCACCACCTCAGCAGGGAGGATGGGTTCCTCAGACAACATGTCCATCCTGGGCTTCCTGCGGTGACACAACGATGCTACCCGAAGGTTGCAGGAACAGCAACTCATATTCCGCTTGGGAACCCTGCAGCCCAATGGTATCAATGTGGACTTCACAAGCTTCAAAATCTCCCCTCTCCCTACCGCATTCCAAAATGAACCCAGCTCGTCCCTGCCTCCCTAACCTGTCCTTCCTCCCACCTATCCCCTCCTCCCACCTCAAGCCCCACCCCCATCTCCTACCTACTAACCTCACCCCGCCCCCTTGACCTGTCCGTCCTCCCTGGACTGACCTATCTCCTCCCTACCTCCCCACCTACACTCACCTTTACTGGCTCCATCCCCGCCTCTTTGACCTGTCTGTCTCCTCTCCACCTATCTTCTCCTCTATCCATCTTCTATCCGCCTCCCCCTCTTTCCCTATTTATTTCAGAACCCCCTTCCCCTCCCCCATTTCTGAAGAAGGGTCTAGGCCCAAAACGTCAGCCTTCCTGCTCCTCTGATGCTGCTTGGCCTGCTGTGTTCATCCAGCTCTACACCTTGTTATCTCAGGATGGGCAGGTAGGAGTTTTTGAGGTTGTGAATGACACTAGTCCTTCCTGGAGAACTGGACATTGCTGATGTAGGTTGGAAATTGCTAGGGCACATTAAGATGGAGGCACTGCCTGAATGCTTCTACAATACTACGCAGTACATTTGGCCACACCTGTGAGACTGGCATCACGCACAGGCCGGATGGCAGGCTTAAGGGTGGCATTAATGCCCCTCCCCCACATCACAAGGCTGTCTCCAGCAACTGGCAATTGTCAGCTATTGGAATGAACCTGGCAGCCTCACCAATCTGCCTCCAAGTGGGTGTGTATTTCCCACTAATTAGCTGCCCACCCATTCAATGCAATTAATCGGTTCCAGTTTCTGGACAGAACATTTGGACGCAGCATCAAAGAGCCACGCCAGAGAAAGAGTTTCCAATTCTGCTCCCAATCCTGCCTTGAGACCCATCTCCATTGGTCTAGACTGTTCTGCCCAAGTGAGTAACATATTCTGCTGCGGTTAGAGGGTATAACAAGCAGCCTGCACTAAGTGAGCAAAAAGACTACATGTAACTTGTCTATTCATTACTTTTAGCTATAAAACTTAAAATATGCATCTGCGGTAAAATCTGGGAATAATAAACAGTCCATTGATTAGTTTAAAAAGTTGAACAAACAGACCTACATTTATATTACATCAGTGTGGTACATCTTAATGTATAAGTGATGTCAGGGATGCAGGAGACATAGAAACATCGAAAATTAGAGCAGGTGTAAGCCATTCGGTCCTTTGAGCCTGCTCTGCCATTCAATATGATCATGGCTGATCATCCAACTCAATACTCTGTTCCATTTTCTCCCCATATCCTTTGATCCCTTTAGCCCCAAAATATAATGTCAAATTCCCTCTTTAAAAGATTCAATGTTTTGGTCAGTTTCTGCGGCAGAGAATTCTACAGACTTACCAGTCTTTGGGCTAAGAAACTTCTCTTAATTTCAGTCCTAAATGGCCTACTCTGTATCCTTAGACTGTGACTCCCGGTTCTAAACTCTCTAATCATTGGGAACATACTTCCTGCATTTACCTTGTTAAGGTCTGTTAGAATTTTCTAGGTTTATTATAATTTACACATAGCAAGATCCCAGCCAGCAATGAGATATGGACCAATAAATTACTTTACTGATATTCGTTAAGGGATAAATATTGACAAGGATACTGGTTGAAATCTGCTGTTGTCATTGAAGTAGTTCAATGGGTACTTGTAAGTTCACCTGAGAAGGCAGACAGGTTCTTAGTTTAACATCTCATATGGATGCTGACAGCTTTGACACCACTGCCGTTTCCTCACTCCAGTACTGGATGTCAACCTCAATTTTGTGCTCAAATCATAGCATGGTGAAGTATCTCTACAATGTGGAAGCAGGCCATTTGGCCCATCAAGTCCACACTGACCATCCGAAGAGCATTCCACCCTGACCCACACCCACTACCCTATGCACTTCCCATGCCTAACCCAACTGGCATGCACATCCCTTGACACTATTGGACAATTTCGCATGGCCAATCCACCTAACCTGCACACCTTTGGACTGTTGGAGGAAACCCATGCAGACACAGGTAGAACGTGCAAACTCCACACAGACAGTCACCCAAGACAGGAATTGAACCCAGATCCCCGGCATTGTGAGGCAGCAGTGCTAACCACTGAACCACCATGCTGCCCTCAAATGTCTGCAGAAACCAATAGTTTCTTCACTTAGGGGTGAAGATTCTATCCACTATGCTTCATCTAACACCAGGTCTGCAAATTTAACATCTCAAAAGGAAATGAACAGAGATGTAGTAGCTGTTAACTGGATATGTGAGTTGAGTGCAGATTAACAAAATGCAGGAATAAAGATACTGTTCAGAAAGTAGTGAAACAATAAGCACCCTGTGGTAGGCAAACAAATTTATAATGCAAAGAAATGATAGTGGATATATGGAGAAGTCGTTCAACAATTTGTACTCAGTTATACCAATTTAGCATTGCAAACAATTTAGCAACCTCTCGGATAGAGGAAGGCACTAAATGCAATCAGTTTTAACAAGAAAATATATTGAGAAAGCTAAAGTGGATGTAGCTAAAGTGGACAGTGGTAAAGAGGACCATGGGGGTGGGCATGTTTCACTCCCAATATGAATCAAACCTCAGAGATGAATCAAGAGTGTGACCAAATAGGCTGATTATAGATCACGTCAAGAAGTGTAAAAGGTTTAAGGAGTTACCATTTGCCTCCTTTTAACTGCAAACATCAGATCTTCCCTTTGCCTAGTTAACAGAGCTTAAATGAAGATTGAGAGCTTGAAGTTGAAAGGCTCAATCCAGAAAAAAGTGTTTGGTTTATCCAGGATTTTACATGATGTCAGAGTGAATACTTTAAGCAATTTAGTGAGGATTACAGCTATTCCTCAGGGTCTAATGTGAGTGAGAAACCGAAAATAGCTAACATTAAAAAATCTCTGAAAAATTAATGGCAGGGCAAGAGACAACAGGGGACTTTAAGGCAGTTCACTTCACATCAGTCAGGAGGAAAATGTTAGTTTCCATTATTAAATATATACCAACAGGGCACTTTGAAAATCATAACATTATTAGGCATGCTTTCATTAAAGGGAAATCATGTTTGACAAATCCATTAGTTTTATGAAGCTCTAACTATCAGAGTAGATAAAGGGAAAGCAACAGATGTAATATATTTGAGTTTTCAGAAGACATTTAGGAAGGTGCAATGAAAGGCTGCTACACAAGTTAAGAGCTCATTAGGTTGCAGCTGATGTATCCACGTGAATTAAGGATTGGGTAATTGCCAGAAGACAGGCAATTGGGATAAATGGGCAAGTTGGCAGACTGTAACAAGTTCAGTGTTACAGGGATCAATATTGGGACCTCAACTATTTACAGTTTATATTGATGATTTAGATAAAGTGACAGAACAATATGTCTATGCCTTGTGAATGATTCAAAGCTAGGTGGTGTTGTAAGTTGTGAAGAGGACACAAATGCCTGAAGGTTAAAATTCAGACCAACTCATGGTCAGGGAAGCTGGCAACATGTTGAAAACCAAAAGGATTCAGTAGCACATTTGTCTGTGGCTTTCTAACTCTGTCAGGACATTTCCATCTAACTTCCAGATTGTCCGGCTAACAGGAGCACACAGCTGTGATGGTGACCAATCCCTGTCGCTTCAGCTTCATGAAGTAAATGGAGCCCACAAGCCTCTGAGTGAAGGCATTCCAGAAGTTCCAGAACTGAACTAGGAGTTGGATTAGTCATGCAACACCTTGTGAAGGCCACACCATAGATCTCAGAGGTACAGCTGGACATATGCTGAAGGCATGATCAACCTCCTTCCAAAAATAGACTGTTTTCCACCATTGGAACTCATTCAGACTCAGTCAGTTCGAGGCACGCACCCTGCCCGAGACCGGGACACAGTTTGATGTCCGCCCTAGCTGAATCCAGGTACCTCACCTGGTCTAGAAGGCCTCCCAAGCGGCAGGACATCTCAGATTCAGGAAACATATGAACATGCAAACCACGAGTGGAAGTAGGCCATTTGGCCCTTGAGCCTGCTCTGCCATTCAATGGGATCATAACTGATCTGGGTGTGTTTCGAATTTCACAATCCCATTTATTGCTGCCAAGTTCTGACTCTTACCTCATCAGAATATATCTATTTCCACCTAAAAAATATTCAATGATGTCTGCTCCATTACTGTTTGGTTCAGAGGCTCTTCACCCGTGGTTGGGAGAAGGAGGGGATCCATGGGAATGAAGTGAAGGCAGCTGGAAGTGGTAGAGAGATCAGCAACAGGAATATTGTGCCTTATTAAAAAGTCTCAAGAGGTGCCATAACCTAATCAGGGCAGAAAAATTATATGCCAGGGTGAATTCAAGTGCGTAACTCCACACCCTGCCTTCCTTAGCCTTTTCCTGTACAACACTATCCAAAGCCAAATCTTGCAAAGTACATCCATCCCGCTTACTTCAGGCACTTCCTCACATCTCCATCTGATTATTCATCACTGACACCCTTGTCACATCCATATCTCACAGTCACATCCCAAAAATATTTTCTTACATACTCTGAAAATATTACATTTTTCTATTGTCTGTCTCTGGAGGTGAAACAGAATGTAGAACTCCAGGAACAGACAGAAGACCAACGTGTGGCCTTCCCCCGTCATCTCCACATTGTCAGTAAGCCTGGTTTCATCATTGCCAGCGCAGACATGGGGCTATCTCCACTACATGGTGATAAAATGAACTGTTACATCATGCAGAACACACTCAGAAGGCAGCATAACAGAAGAATGAAGAGGTGTCACTGTGAGGAGAGTTTTTTTTTGATTCTGGGATGATTGTGCTTGGGGTTTGGGCTGAGCAGAGTGAGATAAGAATTGATGTGCAAATGGCTGAACTGCCTCAAATGAGCTGAATCAGTCCATCTCCCATAGTATTCCTGGTAGCCAAATGAATGGCTGCATTTGCCCTCACCTCATGAGACTTCTCTATCTCTGAAGATGCAAAGAGTTCGTCATTACCTTCCTCTTCCTGCAGCTCCACTCTGTTGCTCAATGTTGTGGCAACAAGAGGTAGTCAGAGGCTGGGAATTAACTCCCAACTCCCAAAGTCTCACCACCACCTACAAGGCACAAATCACAGAAGTGTGAAATACTGTCCAGTTGCCTTGGATGAGCACACCTCCAACAACACCCAGGAAGCTTTACACCGTCTAAAACAAAGGAGCTCCTTAATCAGCATACCATTCTCCAGCTTCACCATTCAAATCCTCCACCACTAATACACACTGACAGCAGTGTGTGCCACTACACAAAACACTACAGCAACTTACCAACATATCTTTGAAACACCTTCTGAACCCACAGCCATACTGAATAGAAGGACAAGGGCAGCAGATATATGGGAACACCTTCAACTGCAAATTTACCTCCAAGCCACTCACCTTTCTGACTTGGAAATTTATTGCCGCTCCTTCTGTGTCACTTGGTCAAAATTCTGGAACTCCTACCCTAACAGCACTATGGAATACCTACACCACATGGATTGCAGCAGCTCAAGAAAATGTCTCACCAACCCTTCAAGGTCATTAAGGGCGGGCAATAAATACTATTTTTACCAGTTCTGCATAAAAAGACACTGAGGGCATGGATTAGATCTGGAATCTGTGCCAGTTAAATATAACATTCTTTGCAAAATATAGCTACTTTAACAGGATTTTAAATAAAACTTTCACCAGATCTCATTTGGAATTAAGTTTTGGTCTTTCTATTTCAGGAAGGATATTTTGACTGTCCAGCAGGCACAGAGATAGAAACAAGCGCAGTCCCTAACTTGAAAGCATT
Source organism: Ginglymostoma cirratum (assembly GCA_024137785.1). Lineage (NCBI taxonomy): Eukaryota > Metazoa > Chordata > Chondrichthyes > Orectolobiformes > Ginglymostomatidae > Ginglymostoma > Ginglymostoma cirratum. The sequence goes on from JAHRHZ010000041.1 coordinate 34,807,654, forward strand.
GAACAATGAAGATAAACTGATTATTTACTAATCATTAACCAGTCCATCAAAGTACTGCTGCAATGTGAATGAAAACAGGGAGCTGAGCTAGCTGAATCATTCAGTAAAGGTTGGAATTAAGGATTAGCATAGATCTCATTTGGAGTTCTTTGGCCAGCTTTGACCCCATCTCAGAAAGATGTTACGAGTTGGAGAAGATGCAAAAAGGACATCACATGTCAAATCGTGATGGAAGAACATCCAGGTATGAAGAGGGACTTGGTGCCTTAAGTTTTACTTGATGGAGAAATGAAAGGAATCTGATTCCTGAAATTTATTAGCAGCATAGAGAAGATGCAAGGCATTTGCATGCAAGAAGTGATGGAGTACTCCCTTAAATACGCTAAAAGCAGGAAACAAGTTAAAAGCCTGAGGCTGAGTATTAAGATGGAGAACCGGGATTAGGAAGTGGCGACCTAAAATCTGTCCTTTTCAAAATTTGCTCCTCAAGCCTGCTTTGCCATTCAATCAGTTTGTAGCTGATCTACATGTGGCCTCCACTCCATCTTTATAACTACCTCTGATGTACTATCAGGTCTGTGGTTCCCTGTACTCTCCTTTGCACTCTCATTAAACAGAAGATTATTTAGTGAACAGAAAACAAAGAGTAGGCATAAATGGGTCATCTTCAGATTGACAAGATATGATAAGTGGAGTGCCACAGAGATCAGTGCTATGGTCTCAACTATTCACAATTTTTAATGACTTGGATGAAGGGATTGAATGTATTGTTGCTAATTTTGCTGATGACACAAAGACAGATTGGAAAGTAAGTTGTGCATAGGCCATAAGGAGTTTACACTGGAATACTTAGGAATATATAGGAAAATATGAACTTGTCCAGGTATGGCCTCTTCACAGACAATAGAAGAAATCCAATCTGATCAAATACCGCATGATCAATCTAGTATCAAAAGTGAACAATGTGATGGAAGGTGCCTTTTATAATGCTAATGAAGCGGCACACAGCGATAACCTACTCATTGACACTTAATTTGGATTCCACGAGGGGCACTTCACCTCATTACGGCCATGGTACAAACGTGGACACATGAGGTGAAATCAAGAAGTGAAGTGAGGTGATGTGAATGTAACTGCCCTTCACTTCAGGAATTGTTTGACTGAATTGAGGAACTCTCGTAAACCTTAAGTTAGTGGACATTATGGGGAAATTCCCACTGGTTGAAGTAATGCCTAGTACAAAGATAAGAAGTTGTGCCAGTTGGAGGTAAAGTATCCTTAACCATTGCTGGTAGTGTCCGATACCCAATCATCTTCATCTGTTTGACTATTGTTCATCTTCCCATTATTAGGTCAGAAGTGGGATTGTTAGTAATCACTGCAGTGTTTGACTCCATTTACAATTCCTCAGATCTACACCATCCACATTTGAACATGCAAAGACTTAAGCAAATCTCAATCAATCACTGCCCTGTCCTTACTGACCTACATTGTCTCCTGGTCTACAAAACTCATCCTTATTTTAAATACCTACATGGCCTCTGTCCGCCGATTGTTTCTTGGATCCTTTATGCAAATTTATCAACCGCTTATCCTGGAATGGGAAACTATATATACATATATCACTATACTGACTAGTTGCTGGTAACATGCTACTTTAGAGTTTGGTTCCTTGATAATTTATGTATTTTCTTAAAGTGATGTCTTGACATAACATTTTTTCCAGAATATTATTACATACACAAATATAAATCTCTGGTTATTGCTTAAAAATTCAGGAGTCCATATATTGTATCAGTGACATATTAATCCACTCAGACTTTACGATTTACTTACCAGTTTGGTATTCTTAATTTACATGGTGTACAGCTGTACCTGTATTAATGGAGTGCTAATTGTTTTCATGGTGGTCTTTCAAATTTTCATTTTCCGAGTTTGATTGTGGATGTGTTCGAGTTGCAACTGGGGTGCTGAATGCTATACATTTATATAATTCCTTTAGTTAGCTTCTGTTTCTTCTCAATGTCACCCTATTCACCACAGAAAATTGGTGAGACAATAACATAGATTCTTTCTTTGAAGATGGACTATAGACAGATAACAATTGTTGCGAGCTAAGTACAGTGCATCTGACTTCACACTGATGTATCAGAATGTCTGACCAGTCATGGGATGAAAACATTGCATCCTGTTGAGTTGTGTAACAACTAGCATCAGTCCAATTTATATTCCCTTATACGTATATGCACATCATATCACAAACATGACATCTTTTATTCTGAAAAGGTTTGCCCTTAAGAGTCAAACTAAATATGTAAGAAAAAAAGTGAAGAAACATTGTGTTTGAACATAATTCAACATAGGACAATCATTTACAAGTATCTGAAATATGTCAGTGGTTTTCTTATCTGTCCAAACTTAGTTATGGTGATCTTTACAGAAGACTGCTGTATGCATTAGGTTAGGTCTGTATTATTTGTATTAGACCATGTTCTGTTTTCAATATAGTGTTTCTAGATGTGGTAATTTTCTGATTTGACGTTTGACTCATTGCACTATCGTGCCATTTGGTGCTCAAACTTGATACAATCAAGGTTCTGGGCACCTGCTGATGATTTCTGCTGGATTCTGGATGCCATCTATTGCGTGCTGCACTCAAACTCTCTGCCCAATGTTCAGGTGGAGTCATTCATTACCTACGTGCCAGTCATGGGCATCTATCATTTTTGCCTTGACTTTCATGTAATGGGCAATGTATTCTGGGAACATTAATAAACAATGACTGGGGAAGTTTGTCCTGATGTTTGCTGATTAATAATTCTTTGCTGGTTCCACAGTGCAATCTTTGTACGTTTGGAATGACTAAACATATTTGTTTCAAATTGTGCTTCAGTACATTGGGCTGATGATGTTTGTTGCAGAGTTAAGTGATCTCCCAGTGTAAGTACAGGTTTGTGAGTGGTGGTCTCAGATTTTTGTCATTATCTTGGTGATACCATGGATGGTGATCAAGGGCGGGTCTTTACACTCAAGTTGGCAGTGATCACTGACCTGTCTACAATATAAAATATCTGGGGTAACTGGGATGAGTATTTTGCATTGATTTTGAGCTTGATTGATCTCAGGGTGGAATATATGAGTTATTGCACGTGGACTTTTTGGTGTTGATTGGTCAAATCATCAACTGCTGCTTCTGCTGGTGCATACAATTCAGTGTGTGAAGTGGAAGGATGTTTACACTTGTCCTGTCTACAGGTTATGCTGACCTGGTATCTATGGCATATAATCTAGATAGTGGCAAAGGTTTCTGTTGGTATCTCTGTGCCAATATTTACTTTGATTCTCACTGCACTGAATGTCAGCTCACTTTGTGTGTCAGTTATCTTGTCATCTGTGATGGATTGGCTGAACATTTTTAAGGATGTTGCCTTAATGCTGTTGGCAAATTTTCTGAATTGTTCTTTACAGTATCACCTGGTACCTTGTTCCTTGCATACACTGAAAAGTAGGAAATATTTTGTCGTTGTGTGTATAGGGCTGCAATTGCCCACATTGGCTTACTAGATTTTTCTGCATGAACACAATGAGTGACAAATTACACATTGCCTGTGGACTTCACCTACCATTTCATTTGGCATTATACTTGCGTCCACTTGCAATAAGGATTCCACAGTGTAGTATTTGGGTTGATCCGAGATGTATTTTTGCAGACACTACCATTGGGGTAGATGCTATCTTGAACTCCAAGATCTGCCACACCTTAGCTACAGAAGACACCAATGCATGCAAATAGCTTCAAGCAGGCTCCAAGGAGTATTCCTTTAATTCTTAAAACTGACATTCTATTCTCTCAGAGGTAGTAGGAACTGCAGATGCTGGAGAATCTGAGATAACAAGTTGTAGAGCTGGATAAACACAGCAGGCCAAGCAGCATCAGAGGAGCAGGAAGGCTGACGTTTCGGGCCTAGACCCTTCTTCAGAAATGGGGGAGGGGAAGGGGGTTCTGAAATAAATAGGGAGACAGGGGGAGGCCTTCGGAAATAAATAGGGAGAGATTTTTAATTACACTTATCGCAGTGGCACTGTTTTCCTGTTTGTATGTTATTTTTGTCTTTGTGTAGGAATGGCACCTAAGGATTCTTCAGTGGCCTTCCCAAATGTTCTTCCCAGTGAAAAACAGGTTATTCAGCACAACTCTGAACCAATTTATTGTTCCCATCCATCACCAGTTCAGCAATCCCACAAATGAGGTATTCACTGTTCTGTGTTGTGACTATCTAGTTCATGGTTGATGTGGTTTAATTATATAAGTTTTGCTTTAATGAATTAAAGTTTAACTGTACAGATGCGATATATGCAATTAAAGCAAGAGTCTATTACGCGTAAAAGTTTAACAGCTAGAAAAGTAAGATCTTAAAACAGCAGGTGGGTTTATTTAGCTGGAAATCAGAAAATCTGATGTCTGAACTGCTTGCAAAGAAGTGCAGGCTAGGAAGTTATTTTTGTTTTGGGAGTGAGAGCTAAATTAATTTAAAAGCATTCAATGGTCTCTAAAAGATTGTAAATGCCACTTTCCTCATAAGATCAAAGAAGAAAGTATAAATGACGTATAACTAATTTAAAGTTTAGTTTGAAAATAGCTCTCGCAGACTGCATTATCATGGAAGTGGTTGAGGCTTAGGAAGGCTGCCTGGCCTCATTTTATCTGGGTTTTTACTGAGAAAGGATTATAGTTGCAGTTTGGACCTTATGCAGTTCTGCAGTTACGCAGTTCACTGAGAAGATTGCCAAAGTAAATGACTTTTTACAGGGCAGGTCTGTGAAACTGAATAATACGCTTTCTCCATCTCTGAGTATATTGCAGATGAGGTTTAATCTCAGTTTGAATCATGTGAGGGAACAGGAACTGGAATAATTCACAGTTTGAAGCTAGCAGGATAATCTACAACAGGCCTCATCATGTCTTAATACAAAATAATTAGCTGAATTGGCGTAGAAGTATTGAAAAGTAACCATAACAAGGGACCGAAGCATCCACAATTAAAGAGGCCAAATGAAAGGTTTACCTCTGAGAATAGCTGGAGCTGAGGTGAATTCTCCAGAAGATGTAAATGCTTGGGGGTGGTTCCAAGGAGACTTACCAGATTGATGCCTGGAATCAGTGAGTTGTCTTATAAGGAAAGATTGTATACACTGGACTTGTTTCCATTGGAATTTAGAAGAATGAGGGACATTTGATTGAAGTTGGTATGATCCAGAATGGTCTTGACAAGGTAGATTTGGAAAAGATGTTTCCTCTTGTGGGTCAGTCCAGAGCTAGGGGGCACCATTTTAAAATCAGGGGTCACCCTTTTAGGATGGAGATGAGAGGATTTTTTTCTCTCTCAGTGTTGTGAGATTTTTAAAGAGGTGATAGATTCTTGTTAGGCAAGGGAATCAAAAGTTATCATTGACAAATTGGAATATGGAATTGGAAACATAAAAACAGTATCTCAGTGAATGGAAGAACAGGCTTGAAAGGCCAAACACTCTGTCTCTGTTCCTAATCCATATGTTCATTGGATTGGCAGTCTTGTAAGTGGTTTCCATACATGGAAATAACTTGAATATTGTTGTGTCTTATACTAGAACTCTTACGGAAATACAAAGTAAACCTGAATGCATAATAATACGGTTTATAACAAAATATGTGAAGTTTCTTGTATTCATTTAGGAAATTGCCCTTTGATGACTGGCCAGCATTTATTGCCCATTCTTAATTGCTCTTAGGAAAGTAGAGGTGAACTGCTTTCTTCAACCTTTCTTCAACAGTCCAAGTGGTATTGGTACATTCTTGGTACTGTTAAGGAGCGCGTTCCAGGATTTTGATCTAGTGAGTTTGAAGGAAGGGTGATTTATTTCCAAGTCATGATGGTGAGTGGCTTGGAGGGGGATTTGCAGTTGGTGGTGTTCCCATGTATCTGCTGCCATTGTCCTTGTAGATGGTAATGATTTTGGAAGATGCTATTGAAAGAGGCTTGGTGAATTTCAGCAATGCTTCTTGTAGGTAGTACACATTGTTTCTGCTGAGTGTCGGTGGAGGAGAGAGTGGATGTTTGTGGATGTGATGCCAACCAAGTGGACTGCTTTGACCTGGATGGTGTCAAGCTTCTTGAGTGATGTTGGAGCTGCACCCATCCAGGGAAGTGGGGAGTATTCCATCACACTCCTGATTTGTGCTTTGTAGACAGTGGAAAGGCTTGGGGAGGTGAGTTAATTGCTACAGTAATTCCTAGTCTCTCACCTGCTGTTGTAGCCACTGTATTTATATGGTGAATCCTGTTTAGTTTCTAATCAAATGTTACCCCTGAATGCTGATGGTGGAGCACTTGGTGATGACAATGCCGCTGAAGGTAAAGGGATTATAGTTATATTCTCCTGTTGCGATGGTCACTGCCTGCCACTTGTATGGTGCGAATGCCATGATCCCCTCATCAGCCCAGACCTCAACATTGTCCAGGTCTTGCTACATTTGAACATGCACTGCTGCAGTACCGAAGGAGTTGTGAATGGTGCTGAACATTATGTATTCATCAACGAATATCCCAACTTCTCATTTTATGGAAGGAGGGTCATTGATGACGCAGCTGAAGATGGTTGGAACTAGGACATTATCCTGAGGAACTCCTGCAGGGATGTCCTGGAGCATAGAAGACTGACCTCCAACAACCACAACCATCTGCCTATGGCCAGATATGACTAATCAGCAAAGAGTTTTCCCCGATTCCCACTGACCCTAGATTTGCTAAGGCTCCTTGATGCCAACTTAATAGATCTTGTTTTATTTCATTTATTTATATCTAATAATTTGTTTTCTTTAAAAAATATAAAATCTTTTAGCACAGTGGTAAAGGTTAAAATGGGCTAATATTTTGTTTTTAAATTTACGTGGTCCTTAACTTGATCAAACATCAATAACGTACTGACTATGGAGAAACTTTGATTCCCAGAATTTCAATGAATGTATAATCTCTGCATTGCATCAGATGGTCTGTGGTCTTCAAACATACAATACTGCCAACATATTGGGTTTGTCAGTCCTTTACATTATCACCAATCATGCACTTTTGATTGGTATGCTCTAAATTTGAGATTTATTACAGGACAGATAGGTTTACTTGAGCAATTCTGCAACCACCGTTATTCTCAGCAACAACTGAACAACACACTCATTAATTAGGTGCTCGTCTAATAATTGTTTATATCCTGCTTCCCTGATCAGATCTTTGCATATTCCCTTAAAGTGATATCACAATACTTACCTCTATTAAACCTTTTTCATGGCGGACATCATGTGTTGTTTAATAACACTCCTATTTTAATATAATTTCTTTCTGAATTCAGATAAGATTTAACAGCACATAGGATTTGGTCTGTGTGTCTGAAAAAGATTAGTGATTACTTTGTAAGAATATTTGTATCCATGGTGATGTATTTCAAAAGAAAGCCATATAAGAGAGAGCGTTTCTAGTGTTTGATAGGATTTTTATTTCATTCAGAGAGTTTTTAATGAGTATAAAAAATTAATTAGCAATGTATTAGGCTTTCAGTTGGAGATACCCATAGCTTGGAAAAAGTATTTTGGATTTCAGTTTAGCAGGTTTTGCAAAAGGCTTGGCTGAAGCTGGATGTGTTGGAATAGTTGTTCATGATGAAAGGAGATGTTTTAGAACTGTTAAGAAATAGATTACCTCTGTATAAGTAGTTTAGTTTAAAAGTTCCAGATGAGAAGTATTTGGTTACAAACTTGAAGCAATTATTTGAAGCTGAGAAAATAAAAGTTCTGTGTGGAATGCCTCCAAAAAGAGGTTATAAGATTATCAGGATGGAGAATTAAAGCCACAGTTAAATTAAGTCCAATGTATGACAGACAAAGGAATTCTCAATCTGGAATGACTACTATGAAGGATTGGGTTTAATGGGATTGTAATTTACCCTCAGAGTCAAAATTTTTAAATGTGTATTACATGTAAATAGTTTTGTTTACTCCATTTTAATTTCATATCTTCAATTTTATTGTTCAATCTACATTTACGACATTGTGTTTTTGTGTTTCAGTGAAAGATTGCCTTGTTAAAACCAAGAAAACATACAATCTACCAAGTCAGATTTCAGTCCAGTAATAACATCAGCTGAGATGATAACACTCCTTACATTTGATTGTTAAAGCAATGGCTTTGAAATGGAACTATAACATTATATGTTTCTTTTATTATTTCAGTGTATGGAAGCTGTGGCTATTATGAGTTCCAACTACGAAGCAGTTGGCCCATTGAAAGAGCTACTTAAGTGAATGTTTGACAGTTTAAAGAAATCAAAATAATTTGATTTGCATTTGATGTGGTTTCTGAGTATATAGTTGTTTCTTTACAAACCCTAATTGCCATGTAGTGAATTAAACTTGCTTTCTGTAGGAATACAGTGTTTCTTTTCTTGGCATTCAAAATAATTCACATTGCCTGGTGCCTGAGTATTGGGATACTAGCTGTGTGGCAATAGAGGATAAGTGGGGGACACCCGGTGACATTATGTTCTGACTGAGCATAGGAAATCTGATGGGCATGGAGAGAGCATGGCAGGAGCAGAGGTCTCAGAGGCATCAGTAAAGCAGCCTTTAAACAGTGTGAGGATCTGGGCAGCTACCATCAAAATCCAAGATTTTCTTTCAAACCAGTCCACATGCACATTAGCACTCCTCCCACATACCATTGCAGATTGTACATTGCATTGTGAAGCTGAACTCTGAAATCACAAAACTCCCTGGAAAAGTCAGTAATGAATTGCATGTGTATCTTGGAAATCAGGGAAGTGCCCATTTCATGTTTTATACATTTAAAACCTAAATTCAGTCCCTGATGTTAGTTTTCACCAAATTTCAGCTGCTCATTATAGACAGCATGCAATTTTGTATCTCTACTCACATCAGGACATAGTGGACAGCATGTTACATAGCCTTGAGCAGAAGCTGAAAACCTACCCCTAAAGGTCCATTTAATCAGGTGCTTTGACCATGGACTGAAACAATAACATACATGAAAAGTGGAATATTAGAATCGCAATGGATGAATTGGAAAAGACAACTCACGTTGGATATCAATCGTGACTTCTGTTTCCCTGCCCTCTGGGACTGCTGCGTTCTTCGCTCTGCAGATGATGCGTTGCCCATTTTCGATTTCTGATGGAGGAATGTGTAGGCTGCTGATGATGCTCTCTCTTTTCCCATCTTTCAGAAGCCTCTGTGGAGGAAGTGATCGGAGTGTTAGCTGTAGTTTGGTTGAGTATCCATTGGCCTTGGCACCTAGACCTAATGTGTCTAGCTGCAACAACATGTGGATGATATTCAAGCTTGGGCCAATAAGTGGCAAGTAATATTTGCACCAAACAAATGCCAAGCAATGGCCATTTCCAAAAAGGGACAGTCTAAGCATCTTGACATTCAATAGCATTGCTTGACTGATTACTCCCGTGTCAATGCTGTGGGGATTAATATTAACCAGAAGCTGAACTGGACTAACCACTTAAATACTGTGGCCACAATAACAGACCAGAGGTTAGGTGTCCTGTAGAGAATAACTCACCTCTTGACTCCCCACAGCCTGTTCAACTATAAGGTACAAGTCAGGAGTATGATGAAATACTCTCCACTTGCCTGGATAAGTGCTGCTCTAACAACATTCAAGAAGCTCATCAACATCCAGAAAAAGAAACCTGCTTGACTGGAACCTTTGGAGATTTTTAAACAAGGAACGAGAAATACATGACAATAAGCTGGAACATGGAGCAATCAGAGCAGCTGTGATCATATTACATGGCAAAGCAGGACTGAGGGGTTGAATAGCCTACTTCTGTTACTAATTCATATATTGAGTATGTTCTTATGGTACTCACTCACTGCCTCCACAGAAGCAGCAATGTGTCACATCCAGAAGATACATCCAGCAACTTGCCTAGCTTCCTTCAACAACCAGCCTAATTTCTAATCCCCATTCTCTCCTATCTAGAAGGTCGAAGGCAGTAGGTACATGAGGACACCACCATGTGTAAGCAACATAGCACCTTGAGTTAGAAATATCTCACCATTCCTTCACTGTTACTGGGTCAGAATCCTGGAATTCCCTTCCTAACATCACTGTTGGTGTCTCTAAACATCATGAACCGCAGTGATTAAAGAAGGCTACTTTCTCAAAGGTAATTAGGTATATGCAATAAATTCTGGACTAGCTAGTGATGACTACATTTCATAAATGAATGTAAAAAATCCCGTGATTCTATTCTGATGAACAGCAGAACAAATTTTCTGGTCATCTTCTTACTTGTTATTTGTGGGAAAGCACTGAAGCATAATTGGCTGTGATATTTCTTGCTTTATGACTGTTATTGTTCGTCAACTAGTACTTCATCAGCTGTCAAGCACTTTGGGATGTCCTGAGATATTGAGAAGCAATGTATACATCTTTCCTTCATATTTTTCCCAAGATAATGTGCACACTGAAAAACTTTACAATGTCACAACAGACAATGTGAAACTGTGGAGGGAAATAAGAACACGTGAGGATACAGAGACAAGCAACACAAACAAAGAATGCTGAAAAAGGTGGAGCTGGATACTGGGAGATGATTGGCCTGGATCAGGTCTGCTCTGAGCTTCAGTGTAATGACTGTCTGTTTATTATTTTCAGTCATACTGTCATCAACTTGATCAAACTGCAACATAATTCAGACAAAAAGGAAAAAAACACGAAATTCAGGAGAACTGATCTCTGTTAACATTCCAATCAGTTTAGGTGTAGATTCATTATCTGTTCAAGGTTACATCTACGTTTCAATATCCACATCTGCGAGCTCTGTGTTTGTGCTGCACTTGATGACTAAGCCTTTGACTTGTTTCCCATTCTATTTCTTCTCCATATCCTGTTCTTCAACTAATCCCACTCCTTTGTTGTCAATTCCACTTTATATTCATTAACTTCCTTCAGATGGCAAAATGTCAGTGCTCTCATCACAATAGAGCAGCTAAATCACTTTTCCCTACTTATCATGTTTCTTATAAGTCCAAATGATGGTGAACACATCTTTGCTGTTACACTGATATTTTTGCCTTTACTGTATCATTTGAACCCATATATCCACTCCATTGTTCAAGCCACCTCCAAAAACCTTTAGACTGGAATTAACTCAATTTCTTCTCATTCCTGCTCCAATAATATAACTTCTGGCTGTGCAGTTGTAAATCTTATTAAATATCTCAGTAAAAAAGTTTTAGACGTCTTTGGGTTCAAATCTCACTCTGGTACTTTATTATTTAAGCTGACACTCCAGTGGAGTATTGAGAGAGTGCTATTTTTTTCAGACATTAATCCAAGATCCCATCTGGCTCTTTAATGGATGTAAAAGATCCTATGACACCGGTCAAAGAAACACATTATTTCCCCAGTTAATGTGATTTTGCTATAAGCAAATCAGCTGCCACTTTTGCCAATGTAACAACAGTGACTACGCCTCAACGGTTCTTCATGGCTATAAAGCTCTTCAGGATCTCCTGATGACATGAAAAGAGCAATATAAATGCAAATAAAAACAGAAAAAGCTGCAGAAACTCATCAGTTCTGGCAGCATCTGTGGAGAGAGAAACAAAATTAATGTTTCGGAAAAGATTCAAAAGCTAGTTCTCTTTAGTTAAGTCTTCCCCTCTTCACTTTCCTTCTCCTCAGCTTGTGCTTCAACACTAGTGGAGGTAATGTTTCCCCTCCCCCCCCCAACTAATGTCTGTTCAGTTGTTGTCTTGAAGATGTGTCTAAGGTTAAATAATGATTTTTAACCCATTAGCTGAAAATCTGAATTGAGCTTGAAAAAAAATAGCATTTTATTTGATTTGGTTTATTTGATTTATTTATTGTCATGTTACAAAACACAGTGAGAACTATTGTATAGTGTCTCTGTTCTCCGGCGCCATCTTAAAACACAGAAAAATAAACAAAAACGTAGAATATAAAGGCTGAAAAATGAAAGTGATTTGAAATCATATCCAAGGTGGTCACCCAATTTGCATTACTATGTATTCTACATTCCAAACCAACTGATTTGGAGATAGTAGGCACTGCAGATGCTGGTGAATCTGAGATAAGAAGGTGTAGAGCTGGATGAACGCAGCAGGCCAAGCAGCAGATGCTGCTTGGCCTGCTGTGTTCATCCAGCTCTACACCTTGTTATCTCAACTGATTTTGAGTTGGGAATGCAGCAAAAAACGACCCAAAGACAATTACCTCAGAAGACTCTGATTGATTGATTTATTGTCACGTGTACTGGAATACAATGAAAAGCTTTGTTTATGAGTGGTACAGGCAGATCACAGCAAGCAAAGGATGTACAGATCAAAAAGACTTAAAGGCATACAGGTTACATTGCAGGTTGCATTATTTGAGGCTAGAGTCCATGCAACAGTCTGATAATGGCCAGAAAGAAGCAGTTCCTGAACCAGCTCGTGCGTATGTTTTGTATCTTCTGTCTGATGGAAGACGTTGTAGGAGATCATTACCTGGTGTGATGGGTCTTTGATGATGTTGGCTACCTTTCCGCGGCAGCGAGCTGTGTAAATAGAGTTCATGGATGGAAAGTTGACTTCCGTGATGATCTGGGCTATGCATACCACCTTCTGTAGTTTCTTACGGTCCTGGACAAAGTTGTTGCCACACCAGGCCGTTATGCAGCCGGACAGTATGCTTTCAATAGTACATCTGTAGAAGTTGGTGAGGGAACTTACGGACATGCCAAATTTCCTGAGCTGCCCGAGGAAGAAGAGGCATTGTTGCGCCTTCTTGATTGTTGCATTTACGTGGGAAGTCCCGGACAGGTTGTCGGTTATCATCACTCCGAGGAAATTGGTGCTCTTCACTCTCTCAACCTCAGTTTCACTGACATATATAGAGGCGTGTTCCCCTCCTTTCTTCCTGAAGTTGATTATCAGTTCTTTAGTTTTGCCGATGTTGAGAGACAGATTGTTTTAAATTGCACCACATCACCAAGCCCTCTACCTCCCTTCTGTATTTTGACTCGTTATTGTTAGATATCCGTCCTGCTATGGTAATGTCGTCAGTAAACTTGTAAATGACGTTCAGTCGGAATTGGGCAACACAATCATAGATGTACAGGGAGTACAGTAGGGGGCTGAAGACGCATTCTTGGGGGAATCATGTGTTGAGTGTTATTGTGGAGGTGGTGCAGTGACCAATCTTTACTCATTGCAACTGATTGCGCTAATAGAATAAGAAGTATGGTTCAATGTCCAGATACACAACTGGGTGGAGATATAACATCAAACTAAATCACCTGAATAGTGGGACATTGACAAAGAAAAGGAATTCAAAAACCTGAGGTTATAATCAGGTTATAATTGGATTATGTTTGAATTAATGGTCAGTTAGAGAGGACAGTCATATGATATGCCAACACTTTGTATCTTTATCTGCAAAACTGAGGACCAACAGTTTAAGGAACTCTCGAAATGGGAAAACTCGTGTCCGCTCCCTGTTTCTCCCTGATAGGTTTCCAGCCCAGTTTGCTCACTGTACTCATCCAGGATGTCATGCTGCAGCGAGTTCTTAAAAGGAGTCAACCCAGCACTAATATCTCCAGAAGGTCAACAAATCTAATCATCTACAACGTCAGTTCTGAGGAAGGGTCACTGGACCCGAAAGGTTAACTCTGATTTCACTCCACAGATACTTCCAGACCTGCTGAGCTTTTCTAGCAATTTCAGTTTGTGTTTCTGAATTACAGCATCTACAGTTATTCCGGTTTTTAAACCTATTCATCTACATCTTTAAATTAGAAGCATCGAGATTCGGAATTCATCCTGAAACCTGCTGAGTCACAACATTATAGCGTATGAAATTTTACTTTTTATGGACTCTAATTTGTCCAAGCTACCTTCTCCATTATGTAATCTGTATTTGTGTGCATGCACCTTTCATGTGTATGTGTGCAAGTCAGCACATATTTGATTATTTTACTTGGATTGATTTCAAATTGATTTAAAGCTAACCTCTTTCTTTGTTAGATTCAAGAAAAGTACTCACTTAATTAATGACTTTATCTCTTTCACAATAACCCAGGATATATATTCGTGCCTGGATGTCCTTGGAGAGGGAGCACATGGGCTACACAAGTACTCTCAATGCCTTTATAGAGATGCGGGCATCGGAGGGGCGGACTGATTTATGTCCAATTCCAACTCCATTTTTACTTAGCCCCTTCCCCCTCTCCATCGCCTTTGATAGTTTGCATTGCCTTTTACGGGCTTTGCACGTAAATTATTCAACAGGAAAACAAGGATGATTTACTGGTGGTGGCCAATAGTTGAAAAATAACAGCCATGGTGATTTGGTGATGGGGAAAGAAAGTTAATTTGTGTATAAGAGCACTTCAGGATATTGAAAAATGAAAAACAAACAAATCTAGGAGATGGCAAAGAAGGGAGCCATTTGACCTCTCTTCAATTGATCACAACACTGTCAACAATATATTTAAAAGTGAATGAACAAATTTCATTGAAGCATGGTACACCAATAGTTCAGGTTGTGGATTTTTTCCAAAAATCTGTCAACATTGAGAGAAAGGTTGAATTTATGTTATTTTTTAAATAAGTTGTGGATTATTTTGTTTAGAATATTGTTAATTGTTTTTGGATGTTGTAAATCATTTCAGCTGCTGTGGTGTTATTTGTAGCAGCTTTCAAAGTTTTAACAGGATTTTCAGACCAAGTTGTTGGATCTGGATTGACTTGAAGCCTCCTCAGTGAAATAAAAGCGATTATTATAAAACACTTATTTTTTCATCTGAATAGTTAGAGCATCAACCAGGGAAAAGTGTCAAGGAGGAATGTGTAGCTGTTATTATAAAGCAGAGGTTGACTCCCCCCGCCCCGAGAACTGAAACCGAAACACCAAAAGAGGAGCACCTTGCCCCATAATCTGTAAAAGGAATGTGAAAAGTAGTGCGACCTGCCTTTCTATTCATTAAATAAAATAAATCCCTGATACTCACTTTACAATCAACAAGTAACAATTTATTTATCTAACTCTAACAGTGAACAAATTAACTAAACTATTAAAAAAACAAATAAACCCCTTTTAACTACTAGCTATTCCCGAATAGAGCAAGATTCTAATGATATGTTGTTCCAATAAATGCAAGTCTCCCTTATATAAAATAAATAATAGAAGACTTTTGTTTCTCAAAATTACAGCCATTTTACATGTATTCCGGAATTTTCTGTGCCCTCTCCGTCAATTCTTCTATCTGGGATGCCTTCTCCATCGATTCTTCTGACAGCATGTAAACTAGTTGTGCTGTGGGGTACCCTGGTGTTTTAGCTGGTTCTTTCTCTAAGACATAGAGAAGTCTGTGAGAGCCAGCAATTCTCCCTTGAGAGCTGAGGACTGTTAGCTCTGGCGGATGGCAATTACCTCTCTGGGGTTTTGTCCAATTGCCCCCTTCTTTTATACCCTTGATGACATAATATTTCTAACAATAAGATTGGTCCTTTATTGTCAAAACCATCAGATTTAAATTTAATTGGTTTTTGGTGCCTAAGTTCCTGGTTCAAATTGATTGGCTAAATTTAAAAGCCTGTTGTCTGCTTCTTGACCTGTTAACAGTATGGCCTTTTATACAAATGTTTCAATTTGGGTGCTGTCTGTGTACTTGAAAACTTTCAAGCTGCTCCTCTCAGGCATCCATTTTAAATCTTTGAACAAGGAAAAAGCACATAATCTTTTAAAGGGACCAAACAATGCTTCCCCCTCGCATTTTACAAACACCAAATTCTAACTTCCTGCCTCCCAGTCTGCACATACTGTACCCAACTTCACAACACGGTAATAACATTGAGTTAACAGATTGTGGTGGGGGTAATGCACTCTATTCAGTGCCCTCTTCACTTGCTCATATTTATGGTTATTCTCAGGCTTGTGCTCCTCATTAATTGTTGGCTCCTACCATCTCCAAAAATGACAGCGATGAAGAATCTTATTAAGAAATCAGCAACATTACAGGTAGTATGATAATTCTCAATTCGTACAACGTTACTCCACAAAGCTCCAACACAGTTGGATGAATTATTGCTATATTAAGGACAGCAACCTAAGATGGGGTTATAGTTTTGACTATAATTTTGGTTCCCTGTCTGATTTTTGGCCACTCATGCTTCTATGATGCATCAGGAAGGATTCTCCTGCCAAATCCAGACCTCTTTGAGCTCCATTTCAAATGAGGTTAAGCACAGAAACTAAAGAATGACATTGAAACAGAACAAATTCATTCCTTTGAGCCTGTACTGTCATTCTAGAATTGATGTGCACCTTTATTTACCCATCTTTGGCATATATCCCTTACTGAACAAAATCTTTTAGATCCCAGCATTCCCTGCCTTTTGAGAGGGTGGGGAAAGAGGTACAGATCTCTGCTACTGTTGATGTGAAAAAGTACTTCCTAGTTAATGTTATTGTTTCGATGTTAATGGTATTTGATGTTAGAAGACATACATAAACTTGTTTAAATCCTTGTGTGCACAGGCCTTCCCCAAGTACAACAATGTCAGGCAGCTGACTGAATGGCTGCTGTAATAATGGAAAGAGATCACATTAGCGCTTCTGAGGGTTGGATATGACCTATTTCCTGAGCAGTTTAAAAACAGCTTTCCTCAGCATTCAAGCCACACAGTATGTGTTTGGGTTTTTGACAGGAGGCCTGAGATGGAGAACAACTCATTCTCCAGCACAATCATCCCTCACCTTGGTGAGCACTAAATTCACGGAGAAAGGAAACCTGAGAAGGATGGAAGTTAATTTAATTTTAAAATGAGTTGTAGAGAGAGAGCTGCTTAATCAGCTGAATTCAGCTGTGTCAGCTTTGCACTCTTCCCTCAGACACGATAAACTCTTGAACTGTAATTAAAGACAGATGCTGTATTAGTCCACAGCAGTTGGAATGCTTAAGAGGTCTTCTGTTTTTCAGTATTCCTGTTACTGCCACCAATAAAATCAACACTCAACCAGCCTCACCAATCTACCTAAAAAACAACCAATTCCTCCGCACTCCTGCATCTTACCCTCTCTCCATTTCCTCCCGACACATACCACCCCAAACCCACACTGCCCCACCACATACCACCCCCAACCCACTCCCTCCTACCACACACCAATCCCAACCCATTCTGTTTCACCAGACCCTGCATCACCCTTTCCTCTTCATCTTCAAACAGTCCCACATAGCCCCAACTCTCCCCAACATCATCCCAACTCATCTCCCTCAACCAACTTCACCTGAACCCATCCCACTCAACTGATCCTCATCTCATTCATTCCATGCATCCAACCATTTCCTTGCCATCCCAATCTGAGCTGACCCACTCCATTTCACCTCATCCCAGTAATGCATCCCACTGCACTGCCTCTACCCTGGGGTCAATGATGCTGCCGCTTGTATCTAAGTTGGTGTAGGCTGCCCTCCTCACCTTTATGTAGGTTGCTCCTTTCAGTGGTTCTCCATCTCGGATCCAGGTGATGACAGCTGCTGGCTTGGCGTTATCTGCACGGCATGTGAGGTTCAGAGAGTCTCCTACTTTCAGGCTGACAACAGGTCCACTGCTGATCACTGGATTGTCTGG
This sequence comes from Ginglymostoma cirratum, assembly GCA_024137785.1. Classification (NCBI taxonomy): domain Eukaryota; kingdom Metazoa; phylum Chordata; class Chondrichthyes; order Orectolobiformes; family Ginglymostomatidae; genus Ginglymostoma; species Ginglymostoma cirratum. Next base: position 34,825,358 of record JAHRHZ010000041.1, read on the forward strand.
AGGGACTGAAACAAACAGAGCAAAAATACAAGAATGAAACACCTGACCATTGACAAAAGCATCTGAACAAAACCAAGCTTAGTAGTTACACCCATGATTATAATTTGTTTTTATTCACTCATGGAATGTGGACATCACTAGCTGGGCCAGCATTTATTGCCCATCCCCAGTTACCTTTGAGAAGGTGGCGGTGAGCTGCTTTCTTGAACTGCTGCCGCCCATGTGTTGTAGATAGACCAATAATTCCATTAGGGAGAGAATTCCAGGATTTTGACCTAACAACAGCGAAGGGACGGTGATATATTTCCAGAGACTGGATGGTGAGTGCCTTGGAGGGGAACTTGCAGGTGGTGCTGTTCCCATACATCTGCTGCTGTTTTTCTTCTAGATGAAAGTGGGCATGGGTTTGGAAGATGCTGTCTCAGTGATCTCTGGTGAAGTTTTGTATGGCATCTTGTAGATAGAACACATTCCTGCACCTGAGCGTCGGTGGAGGAGGGAGCAGATGCTTGTGGATGCGGTGCCAATCAAGCAGCTGCTTGAATGGTGTTGGAGCTGCATTCAACCAGGCAAGAGGGGAGTATTCCATCATATTCCTGACTCCTGCCTTGTAAATGGTGGACAGGCTTTGGGGAGTCAGGAAGAAAGTTACACACTGCAGTATTCCGAGCTCTGACCTGCCCTTGTTAACAATGTATTTATATGGCAAGTCCATTTGAGTTTCTGGTCAAGGTAACCTCTAGGATGTTGATGGTGGGGGATTCAGTGATGGTAATACCCTTGAATGTCAAGGGGCAGTGGTTATATTATCTCTTATTGGAGATGGTCATGGCCTGGTATTTGTGTGGCATGAATATTACTTGCCAATTTTCAGTCCAAGCCTAGTTATTGTTCAGGTCTTGTTGCATTTGAACATGGGCTGCTTTAGTCCCTGATATAAAGGGCTTTATCAAAAAGGGGAATACTGTAAGGTCATGGAGACCACAAGAACAGTAGTACAAAAGGGAACATAAAGGCTGATGAAGTGGTAAAATTGGTATGCCACAGGCAGAACTTGTAAGATACTCACATTGAAATAAAGTTGGAATGTTTCTTTGTCGGGTAAAAAGTCAACTGCACAATAACCACACAATATGGCTGACAGTGCAGGCATTGACTGTGGAGTTAGTTACTGATTTTTTCTTCAGAAGTGAATGCAAACTTTTGGAATTAGAGGCCCTGTTAGGGCAAATTCCTCCATTATGCCTCCATTGGTTCAGTAATGTCACCCAGTGAGCTTCACTTTGCATTTCATTGACATGTTGTTCATTTTCCAATAATTCACATTTAGAATTATGGCCTCAAGAAGTTGTGACCATTACAATGTGCACAGTAATTGCCTCCTTGTCATGTTAGCTAGGCAAACGTAATCAGAACAAGGTATTTAAAAACAGTATCTGAAGTTTCCATTTCACAAACACGTTCCTTACCTAACACTGGGACACAGTGCTTCACAGCTGTTACATTCACACAATGCACTGCAAGTATGTAAGGGTATGGTCTGTGACATGAAGGAAGCCTTTTCTTTGGGTGGTGGTGGGGGCTGTCTATCAAGATACATTGCGGGCAGAATTCTACCTCCCTGGAGCAGCATGGAAACTTTGGCTCGAAAGTGTACATTGGATGAGCTGACATACCTCCGAGCTCCTGACTGAGACATGACATATGCCCTCCTTGGGAAGCCGCACATTGTGTGAGGACATCACATGAGACTTCATCAATGTGGATGTGAGGGCTCAGGAGTTCCTTCAGTAAAATTGTATGCTCATAAATCTCACAGAGAGATCACCGTGGTTGGAGTGGGTGTGGCATTGATCCAACTATGACAAAACATAAAAGGAGATAGTAATTACTACTTCACCAATAAGCCCAGCAGGAATAGTATGGAGTTACTGCACAGCCTCCACAGGGAGAAGCTGTTAGGACTTCCACCACGGAGGCACAGGACAATGATGAGAACCCAGATCTATAGATATCCTTGTCATCTTCTTCAACTCTATGATATACATTGTGGACACTGATTAAAAATGTTTCACACCATCATCACCAAACTGTATCTTTTGCTGGAGCAGGACTGGGTAGCAATTCCATCCCAGTGGTCATCAAGGTCACAGCTGGCCTGATTTTTTAATGTCATCAACTTGTTTCAAGAAGTAGCTGGGGATCTGCATGCATCTACAAATCCTTGACTCAAAATGCATCTGGCATGTAACTGATGCCATTTTCACCAGATCACTGATCAAGGAAAGTCAAGCAGCTCAGACCTTAGCATTCTCTCCATCAGTGGCTTCCAAGGTACAGGGCTGTATTGACTGCAACCATATTGCTTTGAGGGTGTTCCATCCCTCAGAGATCATCAAAAGAACAAGATTCCACTCCATCAATGTTCAAATTATATGTGATCACTGATGTCACATCTTGAAGGTCTGTACCAGATATGCTGGGAACTGCCATGACTCCGGCACACTACAGTATTCACAGGTTCCTGTCTCCTTCCAAGGTCCTTGGGCAATACAGGGATGACTAATTACTAGGAGACAAGGAATTGTCCCTCTAGAAATGGCTTATGACACCTTTACAAACCCCTTTGACAATTTGCAGAACAAAGATACCACACTGATCATACTTCCACCAGTGCTAAAGTGGAACAAACCAGAGGCCTCTTCAAGATGTGGTTATGGTGTCTGAACCACTTTGGCAGAGTCTTGTAATATAGCCCCGAAAGGGCATCATTGCAACATTGCATGTGCACTTCACAACTGAAGCTGACAAAGGCTGGGAATACCCTGGACGCAGACAAAATGGAGGAACGATAAGAATCTTTTGAGGATGAAGATGAGGATTAGGATATTGAATAGGAGGATTGTCTAAGCAAGCATGACAGAACAATCAATAGGCCAGAGATAACCTAATTCAACCCTGCTTCTAGGATGATTGAGTTTTAACTTTGTTTAATTGTTCAAATTAACTGACTCATGCCCCTCAACCCACCTCACCACAGCCTGCCAGCCAGTTCTGGGCTCCTAGCTCCTTTTCTTCAGGAGATTGGTTCAAGACTGAGCACTGCGGCACAGATTGAATAAAACAGCTGCCATCTATTTGGGTGGTTGGCAGCTCACTGTGCTGGGACCTCCACTTTGATGAGGGCAGAAGTCCTGCCTTGAGCCCATTTAAAGACGTGACAGCTATTCAATGTCAGTGAGGATAATCTCAAACACAGGCAGGCTCACCAAACTTTATAGAGGTAACAAGTTGTAGGGCTGGATGAACACAGCAGGCCAAGCAGCATCATAGGAGCAGGAAAGCTTGACGTTTCGGGCCTAGACCCTTCATCAGAAATGGGGGAGGGGAAGAGGGTTCTGAAATAAATAGGGAGAGAGGGGGAGGCGGATAGAAGATGGATAGAGGAGAGGATAGGTGGAGAGGAGGCAGACAAGTCAAAGAGGTGGGGATGGAGCCTGCTCTTATGATGCTGCTTGGCCTGCTGTGTTCATCCAGCCCCACAACTTGTTACCTCGGATTCTCCAGCATCTGCAGTACCTTTTATCTCTCACCAAACTTTATACTTTGGTTTAGAAGACGGCAGATTGAAAAAAAGACTCAGGTGTAGTAAAAGAAGAGGAAAGCAAAGTCCAGTCAGGAATTTCTTAAGTTTGAACAGGCTCTACCAAAATGTGAAGAAAGATGTAAAGTCATTTTTTTATATTGTTCGAATAGGTAGTAAAATAAAGTAAATGGTCAATGGAAATTGGACACTGCCCGGGTAGAGCAGTTTGACAGGTAAGAAACATGAAATTTATGCTCCTTTTTCAGAGGCGGTATCTATGCAGTATATTGCTGTAATAAATGCTACTCTGGGTGCCTAAAATGTAGCCCCCGAAGCAGATAGGTGAAAGCTTCAAAATTTAAGGGAACAGCCTGGGCAACCCTACATTGATTTGAAAGGCATATTGATGTTTGGATACAAGCATTTGGAGTAAACGTATAAAGCTGTCAGAGAAATTTTCTCATAGAAGAATTTAAAACTCATGACCCTTAGTAATTAGAACTAACGCTGAAGACAAAATTGCAACTGCAAGACAGGCAGCAGGAACAGCTGACAATTATGAGCCGATCCATAACATTAAATCTTTTTGCATCATCCCTGTAAACCTGAAAAGGATAAATTGTGGGAGAGTACAAGGAAGGCAAGTAAAAGGTAAAGTTGCAATAGTTCTACCAGTCCATCAGGCTGCTCTCTCAGGAAGAAGGATGGCTGGTGGTGCTTTAACCTGAGGGTCACCACACCTCAGGTGTAGGGAGAGGCTACAAAGGAGAGTCCTTCATGATAACCTTAGCTAGTGCAGGAACTGAATCCACTCTGTTGGCATCACTTTCATCACAAGCCAGCCATCCAGCCAACTGAGCTAAGTGACCCCACAAGGAAAGCAAGGAGTCAGGGTAGAAAAGGGGCAGCTGTAAATGCTCCTAAGACTTCCTCCTCCGATCAGAAAGGAAAGAGCTGGGAGTTGAAGTAAAACGTATCTGAACACACAATGTCAGACAAAGCAGTAACACACCAACAATTCAGTAGACTGCTGGGATTCATTGAACAACTTCCATGTGGAAAATGAACTGTGCTGCTTACTTACACTTAGCGTCGTTGCATGAGGGACTTATGCCTGAGGGACCCATATCTCTGTATTCAGATCCATTACTTTCTCTTTAGATTTGGAACACATATCCTTAATGTTATATAATAACAAATTGGTCCCCACCATTACTGTAGCCCAGTGTCATACAGCAACAACCTCTTTCTACCAGTACTGTACCCGAGTCTTATACAGTGGCAGACCTGTCCTCATCGATACTGTTCCCCACTGTTATACAGTGACAGATTGGTCCCCATCCAGTATGGTACCTCAGTGATATACAGCAACAGACCTGAGCCCACCAGGTAGTGTAGTCCAGTATTGTACAGAAACAGATCTCTATTTACTAGTACTGTACCTCAGTGTTATACAATGACAAACCTGTCCCCACCAGTTTTGTACCCCAGTATTATAGTGACAGACCTGTGCCCACCAGCACTGTACCCCAGTGTTATATGGTGACAGACCTGTCCCCACCAGTATTGTACCCCAGTATTACACAATGACAGACCTGTCCCCACCAGTATTGTACCCCAGTGTTAAACAGTGACAAACCTGTCCCCACCAGTATTGTACCCCAGTATTATACAATGACAGACCTGTCCCCACCAGTACTGTACCCCAGTGTTATGCAGTGACAGACCCGTCCCCACCAGTATTGTACCCCAGTACTATACAGTGACAGACCTGTCCCCACCAGTACAATACCCTAGTGTTATACAGTGACAGACCTGCACCTGGGATAATATCCTCAAAATTAACAATTTTTCATTTATGGTGCAGTTTTCACCATCTAGAATGCCCCAATACACTTCGCAGTCAATGAACTGTAGTCACTGCTTAATGCATGGTTAGTGTTATAGTGTAGGATATTTTTCCTGAAGTAAATTCCCACAAACTGTGAGATTATTAATGACCAGATGATTTATTTTTAGTGGTGTCAGTTGAGGAATAAATGTAGGCTAGAACAAACTCTGCTCCCCTTCCACATAGGGTCTTCAAGCCATGTACAGCGTCTTGAGATCACAGACAGTTCTTTAACTTCCCATCTGAAAGACAGCACCTCTGGCAGTGCTGCACTCCCCTTAGTTCTACAGTGGCCTGTCAGCCTGGATGATGTACTGAGTTCTTTGGCGTGTGGCTTGAACCTACACTGATAGACTGAGCCAAGATAGGTACCCACTGTTCCACAACTGACACTGGGCACTGCTATGTAAAGAATGGTCCATTTCCATGATTTGCCTCACCAAACCTCTGGACAGATGACTGTCTCAAAAGGAGCCAGAGCCCTAGCAGAGTCAGCAGTTCTGAGAAATAAGGGAACAAAATATGAAGGAAGGTGGAAAGAAGGGCCGAAGCCATGCTGTACATCTCTATGACATGGAAACCAAGAATGAATGCCTAGGAACCATAATTTGAAAAGTGCCTGTTTGTCCCAAAAGAGTTGCAATCACTACATCTCTCAAACTGCCCATAGACTCTATCCCAAAGTCTAACCCTGTCCACCCACTTGGGTGAGTTTATGAAACAAACACTGGCCTCCACTTACAGGGTATTAGGATCCATCAAGATATGCAACAATCTCTGAAAGCCTAAACATATACAAAAGATGCTTTGGAAGAAAAGATATATAATGAACATTCAAGATGAAATAAATTGTTTCCACAACATTTTATTCACAAACCAAGCCATCCATGGATAAACAAATTTTCTGCCTCAGTCGATTTAGAAAGGCCAAAATTGTTATGGATTGGGAACCATCGGTGTGAGAATGTTCTGTTCAGATGATTAGAGTGTGTTATTTTAAGAACTGACCTGCAGCTTCAACATGTTCCATGCTTGGTGTGTTATGATGTTCAACTGTCTTTGCCTTCATGAAATGTGGCTATCCCTGTTATGTATTCAGAGCTGAAATTGAGCTAACCAAAAATACACCAAATACTCTATGGTATTAATTTAAGTCACTCTTATTAACTGCATTGCATAGCTGTTAACATCCAGCAAAGCCTAGAGGTGAGACACACCAAAACAGCCCATGACTAAATGCAACATGTCAAATCTGTCTCCATGGCTTCTTCTGTTTCACTCTCTCTCTCTTTCTCTCTCCCTCAAATAGCTGTGGAAGTCACCAAAGTAAATTATGGATTGGGTTATCTTTTGAGGACAGGTTGGACAGAACAGGCTTATTTCCACCGGAGTTTGGAAGAGTAAAAGTTGATTTAATTGAATAGTAGAAGATCCTGAATAATCTTGACAAGGTCGATGTGGAAAGAATGTTTCCTCTTGTGAGTCTGTCCAGAACTGGGGGCACCATATTAAAGTTAGAGCTTGTCCTTATAGGACAGAGATGAGATTGTTTTCTCTCAAAAAGTACTGTGACTTTGAAACTCCCTGACTCATAAGGCAATGGAGCCAGGGTCATTGAATTCTTTACAACAGAAGTAGATAGATACATGTTAGCAAGGGGGATCAAATAGGTAAATAGAAATGTGGAAATTAAAACACAAACAGATCAGCCATGAGGGACCATATGATCTATTTCTGCTCCTCTTCCATATGTTCATATGGAATAAAGCTTTAACACCATTCATATTGATAGTGAATCCACGTTACTGAATAAGTTTGTTATATATTTCTAATAGAGGACTTTTATTGCAATTATGGATTCTGAGATCTCCTTGCTCCCATCGTTCATCTTGTTTTCATTTATTCATATATAAGACAATGTGAGGAATGTTGAGAGTTATTGACACAGAGAATACGTATGGGAACGTGCAACTGATAGATTGGAATGATCAGATGTGAGAATCTGATTACTCAGGCAATGATCTCAGTTGTTCAAACAGGAGATCCCAATCCACAAAGCAGTAATCCCTGTCCAGAGGCCAGACATCTCAATCAATAAGTGGGAGATTCTGTTTTTCAAATGCATGGTCCTAACCCTCACTGGTGTGACAACACAATCTCGATGTGACATTCTGCTGTCTGTTGAACTATTGGTGGATATATTTGGTGTGTTATAATCAGCAATATCTTAATGTCTACTTTATCTTACTACCCTTAGGACAATTATGGTACTCAGAAAAAGACAGAGGTGATATGGGAAGTGTTGTGAGAACTGTGCATGATATACAATATATTACATGATATGTCATGTATAATATCAGAATAATATCAGAAAATAAATTGAACTGAGTGACCCAGAATGAATCACTTCGGCTTTGGAATTCATGATTATAATTTTTATGTCTTTTACAGCTACTAAAGGGTTAAACACTGGATTCTTTAGCAGAGTTGCATAAATTAATTTTAATCGGAATGATCAAGGTGTTTAGTCAAAATGAGAATCTAGTGTGATTGGTTTGGACATATGTGTGGTTGCTGCTCCTTTTGAGTTATGAAGACATATAATTTATATTTTCTTTGTCCCAGTCATTTTGTTGAAATTAGATTTTTGTCAGGCAGTTTTGTTCAACTTGCGTCATTTATCCAAAGGCAGAAGTCGCACAACACTAGGTTATAGTCTAACAGGTTTATTTGAAATCATAAGCTTTTGTAGCACTCTAGAAGTTTGTGCTTTCAAATAAACCTTTGGACTATAACCTGGTGCATGTGACTTCTGACTTTGCCCATCCCAGTACAACACCGGCACCTCCACATCACATCTATTCAAAGATTTCAGTGTATATTGCTGCACGGTACTGAAGATACAATTGATTTTTTTTCTCAAACCTTCCAATGGCATTTAGTTAGTTTTCAACTATTGTAACTGTGCAATGTGTCATTGTTTTGATTCATATTATCAATTAATAAGTCCGCCTGGCAATTTCACTATGGTCCAGTAAAGTGTTTATAATCTCCTGAAGTCCTGGAAGATAGTGAGATTCATCCAGTCAGCCAAGATATAGAAACAAGAATTTTCTCCTCAAACCTCCAAGTGTCTTCCAAAGGAACATATTATGGATAGCAAGGAGGAATGTTCTAGATTTTAGGAAGCAAGATACTTGCCAACCTTTTAGGATTCTTTCAGAGGTGACAAGAACCAAAGACTGATTGCATGGACAATGCAGTGAGCAAATGTAAGAGAAAAGCCATAGGAGCATTAAAACAAGGAGCTTATTTTTCAAATTAAAAATTGAATTATTTTCTTCACTAATCATAAAAATACAGGACTTGGAGAAATTGGCGATTTGATTGATAATCGAGATTTGTTCAATTTGACATTGGAGAGTCTGTTGAAGTTTCAATTTGCATGGGAAGGCATAACGGCAATAGTGGGAGTGTGGGAGGATTGAGGCAGGTAGTTATGTGACAAAACATGCAGGAATAATTTCAACCAGAGTAGACAACCCCGCAGCAAGGAAGCCAGTGATGCGAGTGGTCTGGTCTCTGAATCAAAGAAAACTATCAAAAGTATAAACTCAAAAAGTGTCACTGAAGATCCAGACTAATGTAGGAAAGGACAATTACAGCAAGTCTTCCACTAACAACAACAGAAGTATTACATTAATAGTCCCGTAGAAGGTAATGAAATCTTTCTGATGTGAAATATTTATCTTCTTTTTGTTGTAATCTTTGAGCACTGCAATTACACAGCTCACTGGTTGCCGGGCTGCATGTAGCATCTACTGATCACACAAATTCTGGAAAGCCTTCAGACAAATGCTGGATTTTTAAAAAATATGCATCCAAGTGGCACCATAGCCTTTCACTTTGTTCTCTCTCCTGCTCTCTCAAATTCCATCCTTCCTTCGCCTGAGAGTGTTAGCCCTTCTCGGACTCTGACATTACTGAAGCTGTTTAAATACAGTCCTTCATATGACTTTCTGACTCCAATTGCTCACCCTCTACTCTCCCACTATTGGTCATCTGACAGGTCATTCCTCTCAAACACCTTTCTCCCTTGTAAATTGGAAACAAACAGGTAGTAATTGAACAGATGTTTCCTTGGGGCTCTTCCTATGGACTGTTCTCCATGTGTGAGGCTAGATTCTTGAGGTTCTGTCAGCACTTATCCCAGTCTCCCACCATTAACTCCAAGGAGACTATCAGAGATTATTAATGTCAAGGACTTGACAGAGTGAGTAGTGAGGCAGATGACAATCAACCTACCATTTTAGAAACCTGGAGTCCAGGTTATTACTAACAGAAGAGACATTTCTAGATACCATTCCATTCCCGTTCCACCATTCCTGTTAATCCCAGCTAGCTACCCATAATGGGAACATGGTACCAACTATTTTACCATTACCATTGGCACTAATAATACTCAACATGTTCAAACCACATTAAGTATGATGATGCTTTTGTACAGGTGCACCTCTTCAATGTTTCTTTCCTAGTCCATTGGGTGAAATTGACCAGATCACGTCTTTCACACTTTCCTCTTGGGATCATAACAAGAATCTCAGACTGGTGACAGCACAAATGAGGCCATTTGGCCTGTGGTGTCTTACAGAGCAATTTACCTAGTGTCACTTTCCTGCTATCTGCCCATAGCTTTGTACGTTCTTTTTAAGATAACAATCCTATTCCTTCCTGCTTGCCTCAATTGAGCCTGCCTCCACTGCTGGAACTGTAAAGGATGAACGTTCCTTTCATGTTCGCTGGTGCTTTCTTGTTTTTCCCACAGTAGACAATTCACATTGACACCAATGCAACCATTATAAATAGTGAGGGCTGTATGAGGAACCTGTAGCACAGGAGTTTGGTGGTCTCCTGATACTGTGGCTTACATTTCATCCTCAGCCAATGCCACTGTAAAGGAATTAAATTGCCATTGATTTCCTCCACAGTTTGAGTAATTGTCCTTGGTACAAGATAGCTCCACACGTTGCTTCTGTAAAACTGCAGAGTAAACAACAGGACTCAACATGTGAATAGTTCTGCGCAGTTCAATCAGTTACTATTCTGCGTGCAGGATTCGACTTTCTCAGGAAAATGTTTCTTAAACTGACAGCATTGTGAATGCCTTCTGTGTATTCCCGAATCCTGCACCTTAAATGTTAGTGACAACATCCTGCTGTCCACCAATCATTGGTGATGCCGTGTAGGGCGCACTATCACAATTGGACAGGCAGCAAGGATTCATTGTTGCCAGCTCCATCAACTCTCAACTTAGCGCTAGGCCAAGTGCAGAAATGAGATAATAAACTGCATTCAATAGAGGGATTAGCACTTTAAAGAAAGCAGTTTTAATAAGAGACACAATGCCAGACTCGGCTGGATGACCTCAGGTCAGTTTTTGCCTTGGAATGTTGGGGAAATATTTAATTGCAGAATATCAGGCGAACTGTGTTAGAAATGATCTAATTAAGTGGTCCCAGAGGACAAGAACTCACTGCACAAAACTGTCCAGAGTGAGAAACTAATTGGATAACCTTGTTCAGAAAGGACAACGGGTGGCTGGTGAGAGAGGTGCACTCACTGATCAAGGAACGTTTTCATGGGGTAACCTGGTGTCCTGTCCCTTGCTGTCTGCCATCAGTGTGACCGCTGGCACAAACAGTCTGAAAGATGCAGTGACTTTATTACCCAGCTGACCCCAACCTGAGTAGCAGAGTGAGTTCCTGAAATCAGCATGGAGATTCGAACACAAGCTGCCATCAAACAATGGATGCTGGACAGTCTGAATGTTTGAATGGATATTGGACATACTCAGAATGTTACGTCACTTAATCACTACCCTCTGACTCACTCTGTCTCTTTTCCAATATCCTTTATTCTGTTACTGGGGTCCTACACTGTGGATATCTGAACACATTCGTTATAAAATTCTCATCCTTGCTTTACAACCACTGTCTCACCACCAGCATGGGGTGGCACAATGGCTCAATGGTTAGCACTGCTGCCTCACAGCACCAGGGACCTAGGTTCGAGTCTACCCTTGGGTGACTGTCTGTGTGGAGCTTGCATATTCTCCCCATGTCTGTGTGTGGGTTTCCTCCCACACTCCAAAGATGTGCAGGTTAGGTGGACTGGTTGTACTAAATTACCCAGAGTGTCCAGGGATGTACAGCCTATGTGGATTAGCCATGAGAAATGCAAGGTTACAGAGATAGGGTAGGGGGTCAAGTCTGGGTGGGAGGGTTGGTGTGAACTCAATGGGCTGAATGGCCTACTTCAACACTGCAGGGATTCTATGATTCTACCATTGGCCCCAACATCCCTAATCACCTCCTCCAGCACTGCAATCCTGCTAGACCTCTCTGCTCCTTGAATTCCAGCCTTTTTTTCAATCCTCATATTCTTTCCTATACATCATGAGTGGCTGTGCCTTCAATTATCTAAGTCCTAAGCTGAAGAATTCCTTTCCCAAACCTCACTGTCTCTCACTCTACCTTTAAGGTGCTTCTTGAAAGTGCTTTGACCAACCTTCTCAAACTGTGTTTGATCATAGGATGTGCTAGTTTCAGAGAACTGAAATGTATTATATAAAAAGTTGCTACTCTTGTTTTGAAAGCTTTACAATTTGAAGAGAGGTCTTACAAATTCAGACTGGCCATGAGCTCTCAATGGCTCAGTGTATGGATGTGCAACCAGGTATAAACTGAATGATGAACGCTACAGGCTGATCTCAGCAAAGCTGGTAATGCTCCGATAATACCTAACCCTAACATCCTGAGTAAAAGAAAGGAGTGATCAGCTTCTATTTCTAATCCCTATCCAGCTATCCTGATAGGAATGCAGCCATTTGTTGATGTTGGTTAAGAATGGCATTGATACTAGCTGTCTATGCCCTTCTATTTAAATATGACCCTATCGTATCTGCCTCCACCACCACCCCCGGCAGTGCGTTCCAGAATCCTACCACTCTCTGTGCTCTTCACATCTCCTTTGAACTTTACCCCTCTCACCTTAAATTTAGAATTAGACATTTCAACTCTGGGAAAAAGATTCTGACTGTCAACCCTATCTATGCATCTCATAATTTTATAGACTTCTATCAAGTCTCCCCTCAGCTTCTGCCACTCCAGAGAAAACAACCCGAGTGTTTTTAGCCTCTTCTTATAGCTCATACCCTCCAATCTAGGCAGCATCCTGGTAGACCACTTCTGCATCTTCGTCAAAGCCTCCACATCCTTCCTGTAATGTGGCAACTAGAATTGTAAACAATTCTCTAAGTGTGGCCGAACCAAAGTCTTATAAAGCTGCAACATGTCATCCTGACTCTTGTACTCAATTCGCCGACAAATAAAGGCATACATGCCAAATACCTTCTTTACCACTTTATCTACTTGCGTGGCCACTTTCAGGGAGCTATGGAGTTGGACCCCAGCTCCTTCTGTACATCAATGCTATTCAGAATCCTGCCATTAACTGTGTTCTTTTCCTTAACATTTGATTTTCCAAAGTGCAGCACCTCACACTTAACCAGATTAAACTCCATCTGCCATTTCGCCATCCATATCTGCAACTGATCTATATCCTGCTGTATCATTTGACAACCTTCTACATTATTCATAACTCCACCGATCTTTGTGACGTCTGCAAACTTACTAATCCACCCATCTACATTTTCATCCAAGTCATTTATATATTTCACAAACAACAGAGGTCCCAGTACAGATCCCTGCAAAGCACCATTGGTCATGGACCTCCAGCTAGAAAAATACCCTTCCACCACTACCCTCTGCCGTCTATGGGCAAGCCAATTCTGATTCCACGTGGCCAAGTCACTGTGGATCCTAAGCATCTTAATCTTCTGAATGAGCCAACATGAGGGACCTTGTCGCTAGCCTTACTAAAATCCATGTAAACAACATCCACTGCCCTACCCTCATCGATCACCTTTATCATCTCCTTGAAAAGTTCAATAAAGTTAGTAAGACATGACCTGCCCTGCAAAAAGCCACCCTGGCTATCATTAATTAGGCCATGCTTTCCCAAAAGTGCATAAATCCTATCCCGAAGAATTCTCTCTACTATCTTTCCAACCACTGACGAGAGACTCACCAGTCTATAGTTCCCTGGATTATCCCAATTTCCCTTCTTGAACAGAGCAACAACATTAGCTACTCACAAGTCCTCCACTAGCCAGTGGCTAGCAAGGATACACAGATCTTGGTCAGCGTTCCAGCAATCTTCTCTCTTTCCTCTTCCTCAACAACTTGGCGTAGATACCATCGGGCCATGCAGACTTATCTGCCTTTATGCTCTTCAAGAAACCTAACTAGCACCACTTCAGCCTTAATCTCAAAATGTCCTACCATATTAATATGCTCTACACAAATCTCACTATCCTCCATATCCTTCTCCTGGGTGAATTCTGACACAAAGTACTCATTTAGGATCTCACCACATTCTCTGCCTCCAAGCACAAGCCCCCTCCTTTATCCTTGAGTGCTCCTACCTTCTCCCTAGTTATCCCCTTGTTTTAATGTATGTACAGAATGCCTTGAGATTCTCTTTAATCTTACTTGCCAAAGTCATTTCGTGGCCCCTTCTTGCTCTCCTAATTCCTTGCTCGAGTTCTTTCCTGCTTCTTTATATTCCACATGGGTCCTGTGTGATTTCCTAAACCTTACATATGCTCCTTTTTTTCCCTTTTGACTAAATTTACAACTTCCCTTGTTATACCCTGCCATCCTTTTCCTTCATTCTTACTGGAACATGCCAGTCCTGAATTCTGATCGGCAGATCTTTAAACAATTCCCACAAATCAAAGTTGGACTTGCCTGTTAAGAGCTCCTCACAATTAACATTCCCTAACACCTGCATAACACTGATGTAATTTGCCCTTCCCCAATTTAGTACCTTCCCGCAAGGTTCTGACATATCCTTATTCATAGCTATCTTAAAATTTCATGAGGTGTGATCGTTGTTTCCAAAACTTAAGGTGTTGTAATTGCTGGTTCCAAAGAGATGTTTTAAGAGATGAGTTTAATGGCTCGACCAGGTCTCTCATAAAACTAAGAAGGAACTTAAATAGTTTTTAGGCAGAGTTAGGTAGATTTTTGAGTATAAAGGGCATGGAAGACTACAGGGATATGCAGGAATGCAGAGTTGAGGTTAAAATCAGATCAGCCACAATCTCATTGAATAGCAGAGCAAGCTTGAAGGGCTTTTTGGTCTACTCTTGTTCCATGTTCAAATGCTCATATTTCATATTGTAGGCAGATCTTTTTTTAGGTGGAGGAGATAAACAAATGGTTCACAAGATTTGACTCAGGCTAACCTAATAGATTTAGCAAAATAATTAGTGGTGGCATTTCTTGCAAATGTTAAGATGACAGAGATAATTGAAGTAGGAGCAGAGGATTTAGGATTGGTGGAAGTACAAGAGGGACCAGGTACACGTGAGTTAGCGCAAAGTCAATTGCAGTTAAAGCAGTTTGAGCATGAAATAGAAATAACGCAGCTTGAAGTGGAAAAGTAAATTATAAGTTACAAACAGGAAATAGAACTTAAAGGTTTGACTCAAGCGGAGGAAGGAGAAATAGCTCATTGGGGAGAAAAAGAAAGTAACTTATGAAGCTGAAACTATCATTGCAAACTCTAAAAACTCAGAAGTGACTGGAGCTAGGCTGTACCGGCTTAGAAGGCTGGATTTAAAACAAAGGAGGTCTCCGATATATAGGAAGGTTCTGATAAGGGCAAGTCAAAAATCGCATGAAACCAGGTTATAGTCCAACTGGTCTATTTGAAATCACAAGCTTTCAGAGTGCTGCCCCTTCATCAGGTGACTTCATGACAAAGATGCAGTGCTTTGAAAGCTTGTGATTTCAAATAAACCTGTTGGACTATAACCTGGTGTCATGCAACTTCTCACTTTGTCCACCCTAGCACAACACTGGCACTTCCACATCCTGACAGGGGTAAGTGTGAATATAACGCAAAATCCAAGAAGGAAATGTTTCAATGTTTGCATATTCTACTGTAATTTGAGGAAAAGGACATGGAGAGGCTCTTCATGTCATTTAAAAGAGTAGCAAAACAAATGATACGGCTGAAGGATAACTGGACACTGACTATACAGAACAGGTCGACATGTAAGGCTCATGATGTTTAGGTTAGACTGTCAGAATAGGATTCTATGGATAATGCGGCTGTAAAAATGGGTATTGTTGGCACATATGAGCAAGTTCCTGAGGCCAGCAGACAAAAATCTTGAAACTAAAGCAGATCCATGCTCAATTGGAAGGATAAAACGATGCAGTTTTGACCACTGGATATGGATATGAAGCTTACAGCAATATATGAAGCTCCCAGGGAAATTATTTCCTCAGAAGAATTTAACAAATCACTCCCTCCAGTAACGAGGACCCTTGTTGAGAATGTTGTAGCAGTTAGATGGCAGCAGGGATGGCTGATGAGTAACAGCTGATTCATTAAATTAAATATTTGTTTTCCATCATTCCCATAAACCCAAGGATAGATATTGGCAGAATAAACTGAAGGTAAGTAGACATTGTAAAGAACAGGCAGACTAGAAAGGAAGGTGCTGAGGGTAAAAGTGAGAATCAAAGGCCTGAGTTTTTCCATTGTAATAAAGTGGGATATCTTCATTCAGAACGCTGAAAGTTAGGAGGGGAACACATGAGACTTACTGGGCTTCACAATGAGAGATCTGAAGCCTTTCAGAAAGGTGCTACTAAGCAAGCCATCTGCAAGCCATGTACTCTATTTCAAATAAATAATAGAACTGTGGATGCTGGAGATCTGAAACAAAAACAGAAGCTGCTGGTAAAACTGAACAGGTCCGGCAGCAACCTGGAGAGAAAGCAGAGATAGCATTTTGAGTCTGAACTGGTTCTGATGAAGAGTCATTGGACTCAAATGTTAACTCTGCTCTCTCCCATAGATACTGCCAGACTTATTGAATTTTGCCGGTAATTTCCGTTTATACACTGTAAAAAGAACTAGCATGGATCAACCTGGTGGTTCAATGGTTAGCATTGCTGCCTCACAGCACCAGGGACCTGGGTTCAATTCCACCCTCAGGCAACTGTCTGTGTGGAGCTTGCACATTCTGCCTGTGCCTGGGTTTCTGCTGGGTGCTCCAGTTTCCTTCCGCAGTCCAAAGGTGTGCAGGTTATGCCATGCTAAATTGCCCATCGTGTCCAGGAATGTGTAGGCTAGATAGATTAGCCATGGGAAATGCAGGGTTACAGGGAAAGGGAGGGTGATGAGTCTGAGCGGGATGCTCTTCAGTGGATCGGTGTGGACTTGTTGAGCCAAATGGCCTGTTTCCACACTGTAGGGATTCTATTAAAAAATTTGCAGCTACAACTATGAAACCAAAGGTTAACCTTGCTACGTGTGCAGGAAAGGTGATTAAGGAAGATTAGTGCTATAAAATATTTTCATTGAGAGGAAAAAGTATCCCTTATTAAAACATAAAACATTACAACACGAGAACAGGCCCTTCAGCCCACTATGTTAGTGCCATCCTGATGCGATTCTAAACTAATCCCATCTGCCTGAATATGGTCTATATCACTGTATTCCCTGCTTGTTCATGTGTCTGATAAATGCTATCATATCTGCTTCTACTGCCTCCCCTTGCAATGTCTTCCTAAGAGGGTTATGGTAAGAGGGTTAAGGTAATAAGGTAATACATTCTGCATTGTAGTTCAGTTGTTAACCAGTTTTACCACTTATAGAGTCATACTGCACAGAAATAGACCCTTTGATCCAACTAGTCTATGCCGACCATAATCCAAAATTAAACTAGTACCTCCTTGAGCTTGGCCCATATCCCTCCAAACATGTTTTATTCATGTACTTATCTAAATGTCATTTAAATGTTGTAACTGTAGCTGCATCCACCATTTCCTCTGGAAGTTCATTCCACACACGATCCACTCTCTGCGTAAAAAGAAAGTGCCCCTCTTGTCTTTTTTAAATCTGTCTCTTTCACCTTAAAAATATGCCCCTTAATCTTGAAATTCCCCACCCTAGGGGAAAGACACTCACCGTTCACCTTATCTGTCCCTCGTGACTTTATAAATCTCTACGAGGTCACCCCTCAACCTCCTGTGCTTCAATGAAAAAAAGTCTCAGCCTCTCCAGCCTCTCCTTATAACTCAAACCCTCCATTCCCAGCAACATCCTGATAAATCTTTTCTGAATCCTCTCTAGCTTAATAATATGCTTCCTACAACAGGGCAACCAGAACTGGACACAGTACTCCAGAAGTGGCCTCACCAACTTTCCATACAATCTCAAAATGACGTCCTAACTCCTTTATTCAATGGTCTGAGCAATGAAGGCAAGTGTGCTAAACACCTCTCAAGCACCTTGTCCACATGTGACACAAATGATAACATAGAAACTACTCAAACTCTTTTGATAGAGAGGATAAAACGTTTCGTCCAGAAAGTGCAATGAAAGCCAAAGCATTAACTAATGCAATTAATGGAGAGTATATACCCACTCTTTCATACAAGATATGCTTCGAAAATAATGTAATGTCTGGAACCACGACAAAGTCAGAAGTCACATGACCGCAGGTATAGTCCAAGAGGTTTATTTGAAATCACAAACTTTTGGAGTACTGCCCTTTCCTCAGATGACTTTACCTGATGAAGGGGCAGAGCTGTGAAAGCTTGTGATTTCAACCAAACATGTTGGACTATAACCTGCTGTCATGTGACTTCTGACTTTGCCTACCCCAGTCTAATACCGGCACCTCCACATCATGGGAACTGTGACAGAAGCAGTTGTTCAGAAATTGCCTATGAATGGGGTCGACTTACTGTGAGGTAAGATTTGGCAGGACATGTGACGCAAACTTCAAAGAATCATGTATCTGAACCCCTAGGTCACTCTGTTCCACAACATTACCCAAGGCACTACTTTTAATTGTATAAATCCTGCCCTTGTTTCTTTTACCAAAAAGCCAGACCTCGCATTTATCCAAAATAAACTCCCTTTGCCAGACCTCAGCCAATTGAGCCAATTGACCAAGATCTGTTTGTGATCTTAGATAACCTTCTTCACTGTCCCCTATACCACCAATTTATTGTAAGAATACGTTTGTTTCTAACAACCAAGTTATTTTTGAGATTATTAATGAAATCTGGTGTAAGTGTCTTTTATTGAGGATAACAGTAATATAGAGAAACAGTTTGCCCATTTTGGTGGTAAAATAAAACATTGTCAGTTTCGTTCCACTTATGGAGTAACAGGGCTCATTACTTCTGTTAGAGTAGTTAAGCAGTAGCTTCACTTAAAGAGGGAAATGAAAAAGGATGATTTTCTGAAATAGAGTAAACCAGAAATTGTTGGCAAAACACAGCAAGTCTGGCAGCATCTATGGGGAGAAAACAGAGTTAACATTTAGAGTCCAAAATGCTTTCTCTCTAAGTTGCCAGACTCGGTCAGCAATTTCTGACCCAGACAATTATCGGCCCATCAATCTTCTCTTTGTAATCAGTAAAGTGATAGGAGGTGTCATTAACAGCGCTTTAAGCAGTACCCGTTCAGCAATAACCAGTTCAGTGATGCTCAGTTTGGGTTCCGGCAGGGTCACTCAGCTCCTGACCTTGTTACAGCCTTGGTTCAAACATGGAC
Organism: Ginglymostoma cirratum; assembly: GCA_024137785.1. Lineage (NCBI taxonomy): Eukaryota > Metazoa > Chordata > Chondrichthyes > Orectolobiformes > Ginglymostomatidae > Ginglymostoma > Ginglymostoma cirratum. The sequence goes on from JAHRHZ010000041.1 coordinate 34,844,545, forward strand.
AAAAGGGCTGAATTCTGGAGGTGAAGGTGAAAATGTCTGCCATTGACATCAAAAGGCCATATTTGACTGAGGGTGGCATCAATCAGCCTTCGCAAAGCTGGAATCATTGAGAATCAGAGGGAAATCTATCCACTGGTCAGAGTAATACTTGGTACAAGGAAGATGATTATGGTTGTTGGATGTTAGTCGTCTCAGCTCCAGGATATATCCGTAGGAGTTCCTCAGGGTAATGTCCTAGTTATGACTATATTCAGCTATTTCTTCAATGGCCTTCCCACTATCAGAATGTCAGATGTGGGACGTTTGTAGATGATTGCACAATATTCAGCACTGCTCATGACTCTTCAAATACTGAAGCAGTCCATGTCCAAGTACAACACGGCCTGGGCAATACCCAGGTTCAGACTGACACATTACAAATAACATTCATGCCACACAAGTGCTAGGCAAAGAATATCTCCAACAATAGAGAATGAAAACATTTCCCCTTGACATTCCATGGCAATAACCATCACTGAATCCCTCACTATCAACATTTTTGGTGTTACCATTGACCAGAAACTGATTTGGACTAGCCATATATGTACTTTAGCTATAAAAACAGGTCAGAGGCTAGGAATCCTAATGTGAGTAATTCACCTTCTGACTCCCCAGAACCTGTCCACCATCTACAAGGCACAGCCAGGAATGTGATGAATAGTGTCCACTTGCCTGGATGTGTGCAGCTCCAACAACATTCAAGAAGTGTAACATTGAGAGCTAAGCAGCCCACTTGATTGGCACTACATCCTCAAACATCTTTTCATCACCAACACTCTGTAGCAGCAGTGTATATCATCTCCAAGATGTGCTGCAGAAATTCACAAGGTCTCCTCAGACAGCACCTCCCCAACCCAAAACTACTACCAGCTAGAGGGACAAAGGCAGCAAATACATGGAACACCACAACCTGCAAGTTCCCCTCCAGGCTACTCACCATCCTGACTTGGAAACATCGCCGTTCCTTCACTGTTGCTGGGTCCAAATCCTGGCACTCCCTCCCTAATATTGTTGTGGGTGTATCAAAACCAAATGGACTGGAGTGGTTCAAAGGGCAACTCACCATTAACTTGTCAAGGGAAAGCAAGGATGGACAATAAATGGTCCAACCAGTGACACCCATCTCCCATGAGTGATTTTAAAAAGATTAATTTCATTTGATTGAAGTCAAGACTGTCAATTAGCATCTTGAACCCTCAGTGGTTTCCTAATCTCCAACAATAGTTTGAGACGAAACCAGGCTGCTTACAACCTCAGGGTCACATCTGACTTTGAGATGAGCTCTTGGCCTAATATTGACAGCACAATTTCTACCGTCATAATGTCACGTGACTTTACTCCTGTCTCAGGTCTCCTGCTGCTGAAACACTCTAGGTTTGATTACCTGTAGGTTTGACAATTCCAGTACACTCTTGGTTGCTTTCCCTCATTCTACATCTCTGCAACCATGAAGTCATCTAAAGGTCTGCTGTCCATGTCTTTGCATGCAAAAAGTCCCATTCACTCATTCCCCGACTCTGTTCTCAGCCAATCTGGATTGGCTCCTGGTCAAGTAATACCTCAATTTTAAAATCATCAGCCTTGTTTTCAAATCCCTCAATGGTTTCACTCTCTCTCTATCTCCTCCAGCCCCACAAAGATCTGAGGTCTCTGTATCTCTCTAATTCTGACCTCTTCAACATCAGTATTAATTGCTCCAGTGTTGGTATCTGCACCTTCAATTGCCTTGGCCTGAATATCTGGTATATTGCCTTACACCTCTTTGCCCTTTTATTTTCCACTTTAAGACGTTCCTTAAAACCCATCTCTGTGAAAATCCACCTTACTATATTAAAGGGGATGGATAAAGATACATTTCTGTTGAAAGCTTTCCATTGCAGCCTGAACCAGCAGTCCAATCTGTGATGAGGTGGAGAGAGAACTGATTAATATCTCAATAAGGACATAGGAATACAATTTAGGTTTGGGTATAGCATAAGCACAAGCAATTACTTCAAAAACAAAACACCCAAAGAACTGCAGATGCTGGAAATCTAAAACAAAATAGAAACAAAAACAGAACATTACAAACTTACTGACTTCCACAGTTACCTGGATTATACATCCTCCTACTCTGAGCCTTTCAATTCCATTCTCCCAGCTTCTCCATTTCCATGGCATCTGTTCCAATGATGCTAGCATCTACAAAGGGCCTCTGAAATATCTGCCTTTTTCCTCAACTGAGATTCCCCACTACCATGGCTGACAGTCCCTCAGCTACATTCGACTCATCTCCTGCACTTTGGCCCTCATTCCCTCTTTGCCCTCCCAAACAGCAATAGGGTTCCCCTCATCCTTATTTACCATCCCACCAGTATCCACATCCAGAGGATCATTAGCCACCATTTCTGTCATCTCCAGAGGGATGCCACCACCTCCCCTCCCTTGTCAGCCATTCCCAGGGACTGTTCGCTTCAGGACGCCTTGCTCCACTTCTCCTTCACTCCCAACACCTCTCCACAGCCTCACAGCACCTTCCCATGTAATCACAGAAGGCATAATATCTAGAGATAGTAGGAACTGCAGATGATGAAAATTAAGAAGGGTCTAGGCCCGAAACATCAGGCATAATATCTACCTGTTTACTTCCTCTTTCCTCAGTATCCAAGGCGCCAACCACAACTTCCATGTGAAGCAGATACTTACCTGCACTTCATTCAATCTAATCCAATGTATTGAGCACTCACATTGTGGTTCCTCTACACTAGGGATTGAAATGACTGAGTGGCCACTTTGCAGAAACACCTATATTCTGTCCGCAAAATTGACCCTGAGCTTCCAATTGCCTGCCACTTTAACACACCACTGTGTTCCCTTGTCAGCATCTGTGTGTGTGTCAGATTGGCTGCAGTGCTCCAGTGAAGCTCAGCACAAACTGGAAGAACAGCACCTCATCCTCCAATACAGGACCCTGCAGCCTTCTGGACTCAATATCATGTTCAACAATTCTAAGGCCTGAGCAGCTTCATCCATGACCTTCCTCCAACCCCCACACACCAGGCTTTGTCATCACATGGGCTACTCCCACACACAATTCATTGTCAGCCATTAATGGTCCCGATAAGCAGCTACTGATTCTCCCAGGATGCCCTTTACCCATTGCTTTGTCTGCCCAAATGTTGTTCTCTCTCTCTGTCCGAGCTCCTTCTCCACCTATTGTTTACTCCTCCCCCCTTTCCCCAGCCCATCTTTAGCATATATACCAATCTTCTCCCATCTGCAATCAGTTCTGAAGAAGGGTCACTGCTCCTGAAAAGTTAACTCTGCTTTCTCTCTATAGATGCTGCCAGACCTGCTGAGTTTCTACAGCAATTTCTGTTTTTGTACCAGCATTCACCTGTTGGGCAGAATGGCTTCTTTCTGCACTGAAGACTATTCAACATGCTGAACTTATTCGCCATTTAATACGGTTATTTTAATACTTCAGTACTCCCATTATGATCTCTTCTCTCTGGGAAGGTGCACCCACCTCCAGTCGTCATCCTAATCTCATGCCCACGGCCATGTTTCTTTGGGCACCCCCATCTATCATGGTAATACTAGCCCAGAAATAAATTAATTTTAAAATTCTCATGCAAAAACAGAAATTGCGGGAGAAACTCTGGAGGTCTGGCAGCATCTTTAGTGAGAAAGCAGAGTCAACGTTTTGGGTCCAGTGGCTGTTCTTCAGAACTGTTGTGACCTCTTGGTGACTCCTTGACTCAACCCAAAAAAAGTCCTCAAAAAACATATCACTCTCTATAACCAGAGCCTCTACTCCACCTCGAGAGTCTGACAGCAATAGAGTTGTGATTTCTGAAAAGAATATGTTGTGTACCTTGTTCAGCCTTTAGAAATTTCCAATTGAATTCTACAAAAATGGGTTTAAGGTGAGAGGGGAAAGATTTAAAAGGCACCTAAGGGGCAACATTTTCACACAGAGGGTGGTGCGTGTACAGAATGAGCTGCCAGAGGACGTGGTGGAGGCTGGTACAAATACAACATTTAAAAAGCATCTGGATGAGTATATGAATTGGAAGGGTTTAGAGGGATATGGGCTAAATGCTGGCAAATGGGACTAAATTTATATAGGATATCGGGTCGGCATAGATGATTTGGATGTAAGGGTCTGTTTCCATGCTGTACAACTCTATAACTCTGAAAAGAGAACTGCCTGGTCCAAGAATTGAATGGCCTTATGCCCTACAATGTGTTGATGTTGGATGTGTCAGTCCATCCTGCAAAAACTTTTGATTCACGTACAACTGCCCAGGGTGTCGCTCAGAATAAACTCCATCAGTAATGAGCCTCACATTTCTATCATGCCTCAGGAACGTGCTCAGACTACAGCAGTTTGCTGCTGGCAGTGAATTGCTTTTGGAGAGCAGTAATTGTCATTACATGGGGAAATAAATGAATCTGTCGGACTTCGATTTCCTTGTAGAGACCAATCGCATAAACCCATCTGCTTGAGCCTGTGAGGACAGCCGAGTTCTATTTTGAAATGGATTAATTCAGCTGAGTAAATAAAAGCTTTGTGGAAGTGACGGACACATTGGACTGGCAGCAAAGCACTGGCTGGTAATTTGAACCTCTCTGATGCATTGTGCACACACAAAAGTGACTGTGACTGCCGAGAAGCTTGGGTTCCACCGTGTTGATTGTCAGAAGTCAGGCTGTTTATTTTTAGGACTGAAGTTGGGCTGATCTGTAAGCCAGCTCGAGTGCTCTTATCCAGCATTCTGGAAAACTAGTATTCACAAACTGCAAGATGCAAATAGTGAGGGTTATACTTGCAGAGATAGGAGTAGAATGAGGCTCTGTAGAGATAATGATCAGAGAAACACGATATAGATATACACAAAAACAGAGCACACACATAGACACAGACGGAGACATACACATATACAATAAAATGCACACAAATACACACAGAAACAGAATTACAGATACACAAGTAATCAGAAATGTATGGATACATGCAGAAATAGAAACATGGATACTTACAGAAACACATAGATATACTCATAAACAGAAACATGGATACACACAGAAAAAAAAACACACAGATACACACACACTGAACTCGCACACAGAACACACAGAAACTGAAATCACACACAGATAAATAAGAAACAGATACTCAGAGAAGCAGCCACAAAGGTATGCACAGAAGTATAAATACATACAGATGCAAATACAATGATACGTATAGAGATGGTGATACACAGCCAAATACTCACAGAGGCACATAGGCACACACTGTGGCTATGATACACTACATACTTGGATACTCACAAGGAAAGAGATACACACTCAGGGACACACAGAAAGAAAGACTTTCATTTCCGTAACACTATTGATGACTTCCGGACTAGAAAGAAAATCTTCAATTGAAAAGGTTTGGAATTCGGGAATAGGCTGCCTGAGAGAATTAAAGCACTTGATAGATGGAATTCAATGAAAGAGATGTGAAAAGGGAGTGGCCTTGGATGAGAATAAGATCACACTAGTGGGACAGACTTTGATGGGGACGGTGTACTACAAGGATGGATTGTGTCTTTTTATCATCCTTAAAACACATTACAGGCTATTCACAGCAAACATTACAAAAGACCATTGACAAGCTGATTTAACAAAGGTGCGTGGGAGGGTGAGCTGTGAGGAGGGTGCAAAGATGCTTCAGTGTGATTTGGACAAATTGAGCGAGTGGGCAAAAGCATGGCAGTTGCAGTATAATGTGAGAAAATGTAAGGTTATCCATTTCGGTAGCGCAAACAGGAAAGTAGATTATTATCTGAAAGGTGATACATTGGGAAAGGGGGGGTGCAATGAGATCTGAGTAAGTTGTTGAAAGTAAGCATACAGGTACAGCAGATGGTGAAGAAGGCAAATGGTAGGTTGGTCTTCATAACAAGAGAACTCAAGTGCTGATGTCTTGCTGCAATTGTGTACGGCCTTGTCCAAAGGAAGACAGTTCTGGCAATGGAGAGAGTGCAACAAAGGTCTATCAGACTAATTTCTAGGAATGGTAGGACTGATGTATGAAGAGAGACAGGGTTGGTCAGGATTATATTCACTGGGGTTTAGAAGAATTACCAGGGTGCTGGCAATCTCACAGAAACCTGTCAAATTCTACCCAGACTAAACAGGATAAATGCACGAAGGAAGACCAGGGAGTACAGAACCGGTGGGTTACAGTCTAAGGATATGGGGTAGGCCATTTGGGACTGAGATGAGGAGGAATTACTTCACCCAGAGAGTTGTTGAGGCTAAACAATTGAATGTTTTCAAGAAGGAGTTAGATATAGTTCTTAGGGCTAAAGGGATCAAAGTGTGTGGGGAGAAAACAGGAACAGGGTACTGAGCTGGATGATCAGCTATGATCATACTGAGTGGCAGAGCAGAGCCCAAGGGCCGAATGGTCTATTCTTGCTCCTATTTAGTGTGGTTCTATGTTCACCTGAATCTGCATTAATTATTGAATCTTTCCCATGTTAAGTCCTCAGCTGGTTAAAATTAGTCAGCTGAGGGTGCGAACACTGTCCATTTCTGACTCAGCCCAATGACTTCTAAACTGACTGGTGATGCCACTACTGCAGCAGGCACATAGCTTCTCATTTTCAAACTTGAATTACACTGCATCGGGAAAGCTGAGAAAAGATTTAATACAATTTTCTTAAAATTGCAGAGTTGCATAGTATAATTCTTTCATTCCTCCAGAGGATGTCTGCTGCTGATTAAGTGAATGACCCGTGATTGAAATTCACTTCTGATTAGCATCTCCTTCCTGAAGCTCATCCTGATTTCACTGCAATTCTCCACTCTGCATATACCAGCTGATAAGTTTTGTAAAGTTAATCACAGGGCTTGTCCTGATAGCTAGAATTATAACCTAGCAATAACAGGCCTCATTCTATGTATGGATTGCTAGGTACCAAGCCAAAGCCTTTAAACCTGAACAGCATTGTGATATTCCCACTTCCCAGTAACAGCGGGATAGATCTCACAAGAAACTGGCCACATTACTTCAGCATCATTCCACATTCTACTTGCATCTGGGGCCAATTGGACTTAAATAAAGTAATGAGGGTATATTATGTAACAGAGGTATTCAAAACTGTGAAAGGGTTTGAAAGAATAAATAGGTTAAAAAGAAATCAATTTAATTGGCAATAGAATATGAGGGGAAGTGATGAGAATTATGGTTACATGGCCATTTATTGTGATATGGAATTCACTGTCAGAAAGGCAGAATAAGTAAGATTCAATAGAAACTTTTGAAAGGAAGTTGGATATATAGACGTAAAGGAGAAATTTACAGGACCGCAGGGAAAATGCAAGGGAGCAGAACAAATTAGCTAGATTTTTGAAAAAGCCAGTTCTGATGAGATGGGATAAATAGTTTCCTTACATGCTCTAAGTATCCATGATAATGTTGGTAATAGAGTCAGAGAGGTCTACAGCACAGAAAAAGGTCCTTTTAACCCATTGAATCTGTGCCAATCAAAAACGAGCATTGAACTATTCTAATCCCACCTTCCAGCACTTATTCTATAGCCTTTTATCCCTTGGCATTGCAAATGTACATTTAAATACTTCTTAAATATTATGAAGGTTTCTGCCTCTACCACCCTTGCAGACAGTGAAGTTCCAGATTCCAATATCCTCTGGGTGAAAATGTTTTTCCACACATTCCCTCTCAACTTCCTCCCCTTGGTCATTGATCCCCGCATCAAAGGGAGAAGTTTCTTCCTGTCTACTTTGCTTATGGCCATCATAATTGTATACATCTCAATCCTGTCCCCTCTTAATCTCCTCTGCTTTAAGGAGAACAGCCCCAGTCGATCCAATCTCTCTTCATAACTAAAACTCTCCATCCCAGGCAACATCCCGGCAAATCTCCTCTGCACTCTCTCCAGTGCAATCACATCCCTCCTATAATACAGATTCCAGAGCTACACACAATACCCTGTATGTATCCTAACCAAAATTTTATACAGTTCCAGCATAACATCCTTGCTCTTAAACTCTATGCCTTGACTAATAGAGATAAGTATCTCATATGCGTTCTTTACCTTAAGGAACAAGTGTACAATCATACCACTGTCCCTCTGATCCTCAGTGCCCTGCAGGATCCTACCATTCGATATGTATTTCTTTGCCTTGTTTATCTTGCCCTAATCTGGGTTGATTTCCATTTGGCACTCGTCAGCCCTTCTGACCGGCTTGTCTATATCTTCCTGTAATCTAAAGCTATTCTCACTATTTACCAGCCCACCAATGTTCATATTATCTGCAAACTTACTGATCAACCCTCGTACATTCAAGTCTAAGTCATTTATACAAACCACAAACAGCAAGCACCCCCATACCCATCCCTGTGGAACACCAGTGGACAGTGGGTTCCAGACATAACACCCCTCGACCATCACCCTCTTCTTCCTGCCACTCAGTCAATTGTAGATCCAATTAGCTACATTTGCTTGGATCTCATGGGCACTTACCATTGTTATAAATCTCAAATGCATTGTCCTCCTTTACATGCCTGGTTACCCCTTTGAAAAATTCAATCAGGTTGGTCAGAAATGACCTTCACCTAACAAATCCACGCTGACTGTTCTTGATTAATCCCTGCCTCTCCAAGTGTAGATTAATTCTGTCCCTCAGAATTGCTTCCAATAATTTCCTTATCACTGAAGTTGGACTGACTGGTCTGTAGTTTCCTGGTTTATCCCTTGCTCCCTTCTTGAATACCAATAACAGTTGGCTGTCCTTCAACCCTCCAACACCTCACCAGTGGTGCACCTGTTAGTGCAGGTTTAAGAAGCCAAATGAGAGAGTTTGTTGTGGATGGTAGAGGAGTCCAGCATCAAATCTTACAATTTTAACAGGGATGCAGCAGCAGAGAGACCTGGGGATTGTTGTATGAGTAACTATTCATCATGGTGTATGAGCTCCCTATGCTACTGAGAACTCTAAGTTAGATTTGCTGCCAATATCCTCTGATGAGTAGGGATCTACAGGATCTGCTTGGTCAATTGTGGTGAAGCAAAACCACTTAATTGTTTTCTCTTTAAGTAATTCATTGGATACAGATTCATTGGCTAGACTAGCATTTATTACCTCTACCCAATAGCTCATATGGCGGTTAAGAGTCAACCACATCGTTGCAGGTCTCGAGTCATGTATAGACCAGATCAGGTGAGGATGGCTGATTTCCTTCCCTGAAGGCCGTCACTGAAGCAGATGGTTTGTTTTTTACAATGGGCATTCGACTAGTTTATAATTCTATATTTCTGTTGAATTCAAATTTTACCAGTTGTCATGGTGGAATTCGATCCTGGACTACTAATCTCATGATATTGCTATAGGCTTTGATCTCCCTTCTCTAATGAGAAGAGCTCTTGTCTTAAACAAGATGTAGTTTACTGCATGATAGCAAATTGGTACAAATTTGCATTGATGTGATATACGTTGTTCCAGAGCTTAATAAGAAGATCCAGATGTTTGAGTTCAATCCTTTGTGCCATGGACAATGTGAGAAAGGTAGGAGAATTATGCAAGATTTGCAGTGATGGATTTCCCACCACTGAGAGCAAAATCTTCCCATTTTTCAATCAAGTGTCAAACAGTGAGAAGGGATTCTTGAGAATAAGCATCCAGAGGCCTATTTGCATACATTACAACCCTTAGTACCACATCATTTCGTATCACAGGTTGGGCCTAGACTGTTCAGGAGAGATGTCAACAAAATACTTCAACACACGAAGGGTGGTAAAAATTTACAACTCTCTTCCAAAAATGGCCATGGATGCTAGATTAGTTATTCATTTTAAATCATAGACAGGTAAATTTTTGTTCAGAAAAGGTATGAAGGGATATGGGCCAAGGGCAGGTATATGGAGTTAGATTAGCCATGAGCTGATTGGAGTAGACTGTTCACAGGTAAAGGGATGATTAACAAGTGGGACACATTCAAAAGTATGATATCAGGAATTCAGAGGCATTACATTCCTGTTAGAGTGAAAAGCAAGGCTGGGAAGATTAGAGGACAATGAATGAATACAGATACTGAAGTTATAGTCAAGAACAAAAAATAATCATATATTAGATATAGACAACTAGGATTAACTGAATCTCGAAGACAGAATATGAGATAGCTTTGGCAGTATGGTTAAAGATAATTCATAACAATTCTATAAATACATTAAGATCAAGAGAACAACTAAAGAGAGAATAGGGCCCCTTAAAGATCAATGAGGTCACCTTTATGCTGAATTCAGGAAATGGGAGAGAAAGCAAATGAATATTTCACAACAACTTTTACTGTTGAGAAAGAAACTGGAGGCGAGACAACACAGAGAAATAAATATTGACGTTTTGAAAACAGTTCATATGAAAGAAGAGGAATTGCTGGAGATCTTAAAAAACATAAAGGTGGATAAATATCCAGGACCTGATGTAGTATATCCTGGGACTTCGGGGGAAGTTAGGGAGGAAATTGCAGGGCCCCTGGCAGAAATATATGTATCATCGATAAACACGGGTGAAGTACTGGAGGACTGGAGGTTGGCTGATGTTACGTCATTGTTTAAAAAAGACTGGAAGGAAAAGTCCAGAAACTATAGACCTGTGAGTCTGACATCAGGGGTGGGTGAGTTGTTGGAAGTGATTCTGACAGATAGGATTTGGAAAGGCAAGGATTGATTAGCGATAGTCAGCATGGCTTTGGGTGAGGGAAATTTGACTCAGTGTTTTAATAAAGTAACCAAAAAGATTGATGAGTGTAGAGCAGTGGACATTGTTTACTTGGACTTTAATAAAGCCTTTGACACGTTCTGCATGGTAGACTAATTAGTAAGGTTAGATTACGTGGAATTCAGGGTGAACTTGCCAATTGTAACAAAATTGGCTTAATGGCAGGAGACAGAGGGTGGTGATGGAGGCCTGTGGTCAACAGTGTTACGAGGGGCTCAGTACTTCATCATTTATATAAATGATTTGGATGAGAATATAGGAGGCATGGTTAGTAAGTTTGCAGATGACACCAGAATTGGTGGTGTGGTGGACAGTGAAGATGTTATCTCAGGTTACAAAGAGATCTTGGGCTGAGGAGTGGCAGGTGGAGTTTAATTTGGATAAATGTGAAGTATTATATTTTGGTAAAACAAACAAGGACAAGACTTATACAGTTAATGATTGGGTCATGGTAGTGTTGTAGAACAGAGAGACCTAGGGGTTCGGGTACGTAATTGTGAGTAATTTGCATCACAGGTCAACAAGGTGGTTAAGAAGACGTTTAGCAGGCTTGCTTTCATTGCTCAGATCTTTGAGAATAGGAGTTGGTACGTCATGTTGAGGTTGTACAGGACGTTGGTGAGGCCTCTTCTGGAGTACTGTGTGCAGCTCAAGTCTCCCTGTTACAGGAAGGATATTATTAAACTGGAGAGAATTCAGAAAAGATTTACCAGGATGTTGCCAGGGATGGAGGGTTTGAGATATAAAATTGACTAGAATTCCTGGGACTTTTTTTCACTGAAGCGTGTGAGGTTGAGGAGTGACCTTAATTGAAGTTTATAAAATCATGTGGGGTATAGATAAGGTAGATGGCAGTTGCCTTTTCCCTACAGTGGGGGACTTCAAGGCCAGTGGGTGTGTTTTTAAGATGAGAGAGAAAGAATTAAAAAAATACATGAGTGGCAACTTTTTTACACAAGGAGTGGATCATGTGTGGGATGAACTGCCGGAGGAAGTGGTAGATATGGGTACAGTTATAACATTTAAAAGACATTTGAATAAGTTCATGCATAGGAAAGGGTTGGAGGGATATGGACCAAGTGCACACGGGTGGGACTAGTTTAGTTTGGGAGCACAGTTGGCACGGAGTGGTTGGACCGAATGGTCTGTTTCTATGATTCTATCTCACTGAACGGTAGAATAGGTTTGAAAGGGCTAAATGGCTTTTTACGTACATATGTGGCTGGTCGAGCAAGCCACTCAGGTCAAAGATAATGAAGCAGGACCTGTTCTTGCCAGTGACACCCACATCCCATGAAACGAAAAAGAAAGTAGCATCAATGCATTTCACAACATTCAAGGGGAAGCGATAGTCTAGTGGTATTATCGCTAGACCAGAAACCCAGGGAGCCAGGTTCAAATCCTGACCATCGCTGCTGGTGGAATTTAAATTCAATAAAAATCTGGAAATGAGAGTTAATGCTGATCATGAAACCACTGTTAATTGTTGGGAAAAACCCATCTGGTTCACTAATGCCCTTAAGGAAAAGAAACTGCTATCCTGAGGAGCTGCTTGGCCTGCTGCGTTCATCCAGCTCTACATTTTGTTATCTCAGATTCTCCAGTATCTGCAGTTCCTACTATCTCTGAAACTGCTATCCTGCCTGGTCTCTAAGTGAGTCTAGACCAACAATAATGTGGTTTATTCTTAGCTGTCCTCTGGACGATTAGGAATGGGCAATAAATGCTGAATTAGCCAATGACACCCAGATCCTGTAAATGGATTTTTAAAAAATGTTGTCTAGCTATCTCAGGAGATATCAGAACAGGTAACCAAAAACTTGGTCAAGGTGGTAGCTTTTAAGAAACAACTTGAAGAGTGAGAAAGGTTGGGTTGAAAAAACAGAGTTTAGGGCTAAGAGAGCTGAACTGTGCACTGCGTTGATGGTGGAGTGGTTAAAATCTAGCAATAGTTCAGAATGGCACAACTGTGGAAAATTTAAAGATTTGTCAGACTGAAGGAGGATACAAAGATGAGGAGGGATAAAGCATGAGGAAATCTGAAATTAAAGATCAGAATTTTAAAATTTAGGCACTGTTAGACCAGATGCCAATGCGCAAAGGTGATAGGTGAAAGTGACTTGGTTTAAGATACAAACAGAATTTCGGATAACCCCAAATGCAGATGGAAGGCGAATGTCTAGAGCTCAACTAGAAGCATACTGAAACAATTAAACCTAGACATAACATATGCATAAGAGATGACTTCTGCAGAAGATGAGATGAGAAAGTGGTACGATCAAAAGGTGGAAGTAGGAAAATTTAGTGACAGAGTTGAAATATGATCTGATGATTCTCCCAGTAATAAATATGATACTGATGCTGGGAAATGTCTGATACAACCCTAGTTGTCACTGAAAGAGATGGAGCCTGTGGTGGTGATCTACCCGAGAGTATTAAAAGAAATAGGTGAGAAAATTATTAATGGGATCATATGAGCTTCTAAAACACTCTCCTCTGGTTTGGCAAATTGCCAATGTCACTCCATTATTTAAGGAAGATGGGAGAGATAAACTAGAAAATTACAAGCCTATTAACCTAACATCTGTTGTAGCAAACATACTAGAATGTTTTATGAGACACAGATTGACTGAGCGCCTGGAAAAGTATGAGCTGATTCAAGAAAGCTAACATTGATTAGTTAAGGGTAAGTCATGTAATTAACCTAATTCAATTTCTTGAGGAACTGACATACTAAATTGGCTCACAAGGAGAAAAAAAGAGAGCCAAAGTAGCTGGAAATAATCAGCAGGTTAGACTGCATCTGTGGAGAAAACAAAAATGAAGAATTAGTAAATCAGGTTACTGACCTTTCATCAGAAAGGTCCAAGATGTTACTCTGCTTCTTTTTCCACAGATTGCACCAGTCCTGCTGGTTATTTCCAGCACGATCTCTTTCTGTTTCAGATCTCCACAAACTGTGATATTTTGCTACAGTGCTCAATGATATGTGTGAGTGTTGTTAAAGTGGATTTCCGTTTGGCATTTGCTATGGTCCGACATAGGGCACTGTTCAGAAAAACTGAAATGCAAAGAACTGGAGCTAATCCTTTGACAAAGATAAGGAATTGGTTAGGAGATCGGAGACAGAGAGTAGAGATAATCTGTGTCTTTCAATTAGTAGTGTGACCAGTTACATCCCCTCATGGCCTCAAATTTTTATGATATTTATGAAGAAGGAATAGGGAACCAAACCTTCTTGTTTTGCTGCTGATAACAGTTTTGACACGATAAATAGTACTGGTGAGAGCTGAAAGTTGCAAATTGTTGCTGATCGTTTTGTGCACTTCCTTCAATTTATATCAGAGGATGTTCAAGGTCAAATTATGGAGGCTGCCCACTTAGGGCTGAAGAAAGATAGATCTGAGTATTTTGTACAGGAAAGGAGAGCACAAATGTAGAGAAGTAAAGAGAGCTAGGAATCCATGGACAATAATTTCCACAATCTGTAGGACAGGTCCATAAATGATTTAAGTGATTGATCAATGTTGGCCTTTTTTCTCAAGGTGTTGAAATATGAAGGGGTAGAAATTAAGCTGCAGTTGTAAAGTTTCAATGAAACAGCATCTGGAGTCATGCCTTCAGCTTTGGGCGCTGCACTCCATATAAAGGTTATACTGGCCCAAGAGGGACTGCAGCTGAAAGACTTTACCAGTAAATACATTTGCACACTCTAAACCATTGCAATGGTTTGCATTGCCCTTAATGGGCTTTGCATTTAATATCTTATTGGCTGCACAGGTGTTTCTCTGATGTTGGTTAGTGTTTAAAAATGAAGACAAAAAATAAATCAAACAAATAGAAGTCATGGCCAGCTCCACACTGCATTATCACTGCGTTATCTCTGACTCCAGCATCTGAAGTCTTACTATCTCATGGTGATTTTGTGATGGGAAAGTCTCTCAGTTACAGAGTCATAGAATCATACAGCACGGAAACAGATCCTTCGGTATAATCAGTCCATGCCGAACATAATCCCAAACTAAACTAGTCCCACCTGCCTGTTCAATATGATAGAAGAATAAGGACAGAGATAATTGAAGTGTTTAGAATGATCAAAGGATCATGTCAGGTTCTTTGCTCCCCTCTCCTTATTCTTACATTCCTAAGACAATGGTCAGGGTGAAAGTCAGGAGGAGGTGCCCTGGATGAAAATGGCCCAACTGTATCTTGTCAAGGTGTGATTTGCTTCCAATAGGGCATGTTTATCTAATACAGCAATTCTTACGTTATCATGCCAACCATAGAAACTACGATGTGGCTGATACAATATTCAAAGGTCTAACAGACATTTATTCCAAGTAGTGCATTCACAGGCATATCAGTGTCTGGACTAGCATTTAGCTATTCAGTTACAGAGAGAAGCATGTTTTCATCAGCATGTCATGTTTCAAGTGGCCCCATTTAAGATGGAGACAGAGCTTTATACTCTCAGGTCACATACTAAATAATGTCATGGGCGTGCCTATTAAAGGTTTACCAATATACTGGCTGTGAGACATAAAACAACACTTTGAACATGTAGACAGCCACTCTCCACACCATTTTCAGGCATCTTCTGTTCTTTTCATTCCCATGGGACCTTCCTTATGTAAGGGCTCTGCAATAAAGTTGTGCCAAGTTGTGCTGGACACAGACCTTAGTTCTTTTCCTGAGACAATTAACACTACAGGGAACCTTTGAGCCAGTGTATGCTTTTAGAATTCCAATGATATTCCCAATCATGACTAGTAATCACATTGATCTCATTGTGGCAGTCACATGTGCATTGGCAATCATAGCAACGGAGAAGCTCCCAGAGGCAACACTGAGACATCCCTTTCAGAATGGGAGAGTGCTGGCTTTCTTGAAAGGAAAGATATCCTGGCAGTTGTCAAGGAAGTGAGCTGTAATGCATTGAGCTGTTGGCCACACACTGAGACCGTGTCATTCATTGGTATTGATAAATGGAAACCACAGGTTAAGGGAACACCTAGACCCATATGGTTGTAATTTATGGCTCCCTTGGTGCCCGGGATGCCTGTCTCTGGGAAATTGCAATACCTTGTTATGCTGGCACTGGTTGGACAATTGGATAAAGTTACTTGCTTAAACTAACAATCAATAACAGGTTTAAACTACCTGTGCACAGTTGATGCCTCCAGTGACAACATGGAATGACCCTACAACATGACAGTTCAGGGGAGCGGTGACTATTCTATTTTTACATTTTCTGAACATTTGTTTTTTCACTTTACACTTGTTTTTCCTTCTGTATTTCAGGTTACTCTTGCAGATAAATCCCCATTCATTTTGCCCTCCAAAGGTTTTTAAACAAGTAAAGTAACATGCCCACACTAGCAAGTAAGAACACTTTGATTTCAACCCTTTTAGCTATTGTCTCTATCGTGTATTCCCATGGGCACTGGAGGGAGTAGCAGAATAATTGAAACCCATTACCTTCCCTCAGGTTTCACCTCCAAATGAATGTTACAAGCAATAAATGTACAAACAAATAGACAAGTTTTTTCATTGATTCTTCACATTGAAAAACTAATACCTTCAAAGCTCTACGGAAAATTAAATATAACCAAGCTCTTTATGACACCATCTTTTTACCTTGTTCAAATTTAACACTGAAAGTTATTTTACAAGCTGCAGAAAGCCTGAACTAGAATGCACTAGATAGAGCTTCGTGCAGGAGGTGAAGTATGTACTCAGATAGCATTTTTCATCAACGTTCAAACATTTCACAGCAGGTGAAGTACAGTGCTCTAATGTAGGAAATATCGCTGCCATTTTACACACAGCAAGATCCCACATTGAATAATGTGATAATGACCAGATGCATTTTCCTCCATGTTCTTGAATGGGATGTGGTCATTGCTGGCAAGGCTGACATTAGTTAAGGTTGTAGGCACGCTCGCTGAGCCAGTGGGTTTGGTCACAAACGTTTCATCACCTTGCTAGTTGACATTGTCAGTGCACTCCAGTGAAGCGTTGGTGTTCTGTTCTGTTTGTTATTTATTTGCCTCGGTTTGCTGGGGCTGTCGGTATTAGTTCCGGTTCTGTTTCTCAGTGGTTTGTACACAGGGTCTAATTCAATGTGTTTGTTGATAGAGTTCCAGTTAGAATACCAGGCCCCCAGGAATTCACTGGTGTGTCTCTGTTTGGCTTGTGTGGTTATCGATGTGTTGTCCCAGTCAAATGTGTCTCCCTCATTGCCCGTACCTAGGCTTCTATAAATTGTTAGTCTGGTGACACTATCACTATACCACCTTCACCCCTTAATCTGTTCTTTGGTGTTGTTAGTTGAAGGATCAATATTAACAGGCTAATTCCCCAGCTCATTTACATCCTCCCAAGCATGTGATTAGGCAGCTCAACTGAGCAACAGCACCTCCAACCATGCAGCACTCCCTCAGTATTGCTCTGGTATTAGAGGTCTTGAGATTTGAACCCAGAGACTCAGGTGACAGTGCTACTAGCTGAATCATAGCTAACATTAAAGTGGCAGCACATAAATATCCCAAAACCATAAACAGACTTCAAGTTTAACTAACTCAGTTGAGTTCAATGAAAAAGTGACCAATTAGTCATATATCTGAAAAGCATCACTCTGACTGGTATTGTGCAGCTTGGCTCCTCTCTGAAGGATAGTGACAAAACAAGAAAAAGCACCAATTTTGATAAGCAGCAAACAATTTATGTGAGGGAACTTTTTTAAAAAACTCTTTGTGTACTATGATTGAAATAAAGAAACTAATAGCAATGCCAAGAAAATGTCACAATGGGTTTGGCTGTCAGTGGAGGAGAAAGACTAATGAAGGAGCTTTAGTTTATGTTACAAAAATCATTGATAACTTTACTTATGCATCCAGAAACAGAGGATGATGATGATGATGATAACATCACAAACAGGAGGCGACCATTCAACCCTCCAGAGTCTCAGAATTTTACAGGACAGGAGGTCATTTGGCCCAACGTGTTTGCACCCTTTCGTGCTAGTCCCATTCTCCAGCCTTATCTCCATAGCCCAATAAATTCATCACTTTCAGATATAAATCCAGCTCTCTTTTGAAACCTTCTTTGGAAGCAGCCTCCACTACTCTCCCAGGCAGCACATTACAAATCCTACCAACTCTCTAAATAAAGAAGTTTCTCCCCATCTCACTTCTTGAAATTGTGACCCCCTGGTTACTGACATACCAACTACTGGAAACAGAATAGCCTTCCTTCGCTTGTCAAAATCATTCATAATTTTGAACACCTCAATAATGTTACAACAGGGAAATGACCAAACCCTACTGATAATTAAGCTAAAACACAAGCCCCAATTGGTTATGTCAGGACTAGGGAGCTCCTCTAATAATTATCCCCAAAACAGCCAGAGAAGCTTGCCTTTCCCCTTGTAATAGATTACAAGAGTGGCTAAAAGAAAATCCCTGATCACCACTTTATAAGTAACAGGAAACAATATATTTTAACCCAATGAACAAGTTAATATAACTGCCAACAAACCAACAATTCCCCCTCAGACAACTAACTACTCCCTAACTGTTCAAAATTCTATTGGAATGCTGTTTAAATAAAGATATGTCACAGCAATATAAACCCAATTAATAAGAAGCAATAAGTTATAAATTAATCTCTCCAAATTCACACAGACTGTCTTCTAGAATATTCTGCCATCTCTAATCTCTTCACAACCACCTTTCTTCCTTTAATTCTGCTGTCAGGGATGTTTTATCTCTGTAATTTCTCCAATGAGGACTTTGAACTAAAATACTGTGGTACCTTTGATTAATTAGATGGCCTTTCCCTGCAACCCAAATGGTGCTAACTCCAGCAAGTAACAGATGATTCTCTCCAATTTTCTAAAATGCTCTCACCTTATATACCCATAATGACATAATTAAATTCTTATAATATGATTGGTTTCAGGTTGTCAACACCATCAGATTTAAATTCAACTGGCTTTCTGTAGCTGGGTGCTTGGTTTAAATTAATTGGCCAAATTCAAACTTGGTGACTTGGCAAAAATGCTGCTTGGCTGTTCTCTACAAAATTTCCATTCGGGCACTCTCTGTGCACCTGCCTTTAAAAACTTCCAAGCGCAGACAAAGCACAAGCTCTTAAAGGGACCACGGCACTCTTTTCCCCACAATCATTTTTACCGACAATTTTCTAATTTCCTGCCTTCCAGTTCATGAATACTCTAGATAACTTTGTAACAATAAGGTAATGTTTTAATCTTCTCTGATCCAAGGAGAATAAGTCCAATTTTCCTAATCTTCCCTAGTATCCAAAATCCCTCATTCCTGGTCTCATTCCAGTAATAACAAGATGTGGAGCTGGATGAAAACAGCAGGCCAAGCAGCATCACAGGAGCAGGAAAGCTTGACGTTTCGTGCCTAGACCCTTCATCAGAAATGCAGTAAATCTCCTTTGTACTCTCTCCAAGACTTTAATAGCTTTCTTTAAATAAGGGACTCTGAACTGAACTCAATACTCCAAATGTGATGTATCCAATGATTTCTCTCAGGTGTAGCATCACTTCCTTGCTTTCATAACTAATGCCTCTATTTATAAACCCAAGGATCCCATTCGCCTTCTTAAGAACTGTTTCAGCTTGCCTGGTCACTTTCAGAGGGTTATGCACTTGAACCCCTATGTCCCTCTGCTCCTGTATTCCCCTCAAAGTTGTACCATTGAGCATGTATAGTTTCTCCTTGTTACTTCTACCAAAAAGCATTACCTCATATTCCTCTGAAGTTGCTTGGCATTGTCCTCATAATTCACTATTCTCTCTGGCTTAGTATAACCTAAATCTTTAAATTTCAAGATTTTGATCTCTGGACATTGCAAAATCCATTGGCCCTGACAAGATTTCGGCAATAGTACCGAAGAGTTGTGTTCCAGAACTTGCCACACCCCTAGCCAAACTCTCCAGTACAGTTACAACACTGGTATCTACCTGACAATGTGGAAAATTGCCAAGAAAATGGAGAGCAGGACAAATCCAACACAGCCAATTACAGCCCCATCAGTCTCCTCTCAATCATCAGTAAAGTGATGGAAGGTGTCAACGTGACTATCAATCAGCACCTGCTCAGTAATAACCTGCTGAGTGATGCCCAGTTTGGGTTCCACCAGGGTCTCCTGACCTCATTACAGCCTTGGTTCAAACATGGACAAAACAGTGGAATTCCAGAGGTGGGGTGAGAGTGACATCAAGGCTGCATTTGACCAAGTATGGTAGCAAGGTGCCTTAGCAAAACTGGAATTAGAGGGTATCAGGAGTAAGATGGGGTGGTTATTTTGACCTGCAAAAGGTCTTTTTCTGTTCTGTAGATCTCTATAACGCTAAAACTGTCCATTGGTTGCAGTCATACCTATAAAAGAGCAAGATGGTTGAAGTGTTAAAGGTCAGTCATCTCAGATCCAGGACATCTCTGCAGGGGTTCTTCAGGGTGGAATCCTAGCCCAACCATCTTCAGCTGCTTCATCAATGGCCATCATATGGTCAGAAGTGGGGATGTTTGCCGTTAATTACATGATGTTCAGCACCTTGCATGACTCCTCAGATACTGAAGCAGTCCGTGTCCAAATGCAGCAAGACCTGGACAATATCCAGGCTTGGGGTGACAAGTGGCAAGTAACATTTGTGTCACACAAAGGCCAGGCAATGACCATCTCCAATAAAAAAAACACTGCTCCCTGATACTCAATAATGTTACCATCACTGAATCCCCAAAATCAACATTCTAGGCACCACCATTGGCCAGAAACTGTACTGGACTCACCATATAAATACAGTGGCTACAAGAGCAGGTCAGAGGCTAGGAATCCTGAAGCAAGCAACTCATCTCCTGACTCCCCAAAGTCTGTCCACCATCAACAAGGCACACATTAGGAGTGTGATGGAAAACTGCCCACTTGCCTGGATGAGTGCTGCTTCAATAACACTCAAGAGACTTGACATCATCCAGGACAAAGTAGCCTATTTGTTTGGTATCGCTTCTACCGACATCCTTTCTCGCTACAAATGATGCTCAGTAGCAGAAATGTGTACCGTCTCTGACAGCAGAAATTCATCAAAGATTGTTAGACAGCAACTTCCAAACCCATGACCAGGACAAAGGCAGCACATACATGGGAACACTATCACCTGCAAGCTCCCCTCCAAGCCACTCACCATCTGGCGTGGAAATATATTACCGTTCCTTCAGTGTCGCTGAGTCAAAATCCTGGAATTTCCACCTAATAGCAGTGTGAGTCTACCTACAGCAGATGGATCGCAGTGGTTCAAGAAGGCAGCTCACCACTGCCTTAGCAAGGCCTAACGCTGTGTTGGTCAGCAAGAAAGGCGTGATAGTTGAATGGGATCTGCTGTCAGTTAAGAAGCGGGCAGCTGAGGTTTAGGTAGCCTCAAGTGTGCAGAGCATGGCATGCAGGAAATAGCCAAGAGTGCATTGAAGTACATTGTCACGTTTAGAGGAATCAAAAGCCTGAATGAGTGATTCAACATTGTGTTCAGAGATTGTCAGTTATTGAGAGGCACTGTCAAAAACTGTGTGCAGTGCCCCGAAAGCCCTGTCTGACACCCCAGCATCCTTCCTGTTCCTCCATTTGTTTGCCCAAAAACCAAATGCATCAGGGGTGGGATTTCTAACAGAAAACACCTTGCCATCTCCTTGTTGGAAATGGGAAGGTTCTATGGGGAATGGCAGCTCTACGGAGGAGAAAGGAAGCAAACAAAGAAAAAGTACTTGCAGCAACAAAAGCAGATTGCCAGCTGTTGAATGAAAGAGAACTAGCTCATTTATTTTGGAAAGAAGTGGCAGGTGACCAATGGGAAGCCCAAAGATAAATGAAATAAGGTGACACAGAAAGGGAGGAAATGGAGGTAGTAAAAAAGCTCTTTCCCAAAGAATAACGATGCAAGTCCTTAGGCTCATCCTACAGAGGAAAAAAAATCAGAACAAAGCAGAGAAAATATTAAGGGGATATGTATATTTAACTAAGCAAAGGAGGATCTGAAGACAGACTGACAGGGAGTACAGTAGGAAATATTAAATAATGAATAAACCATTCTAAAATATAAACTTACCTTGTTTCAGGCTGTGGAGAAGATTCCATTTTATGAGAGGCCCAGGACTTCTGACAGGTTCACAGAGTAGGACAGGCCATACACACTCCACCTGGGCCTTCCTTTTAAACATGTCAATGGTACAGCATCTACATCATCAGGACCATGAGAAGGGAGGTCCCATTACTGGGACCGGTACACAAACCCAGGAGCCGGGACAGCCTTAAAATGCAGAGCCCTGTGATAGGTAAGTGAGTGATGAAGAAAAGATGATTACAGGTCACAGTATGCTGTGTGTAATCGGGCTCAGGAAGTGATCCCCGGAGCTGTTTGATAGCTTTATCTAAGTAGAACACAGGAGAAGTACTCGGAAGCTGAGCTAGTGAATTGGCTGCTGGGAGAAGCTCCAAATTGAAAAGGATGCTGCCGTAATCTGCCCTGGACAACTGTGACTCCGAAAAGTCCTGGGAGCTACTAGGTACAGCTAAGTGTTGTAGTTCAGGCTCAGGAAAAGCCCTTGAGCAGTGGGGCATCAAAAGAAGCTTGTGAGCCATTAATTGTTCAGTGCAGCTGAGAGTGGGATTTAAGGAAGTCCACAAATCGCATTTGCTTGGTGCAGCTGAGCAAGACCGGAACTTTGAGAAATCTAGAAGCTGTACTAACTTACTGAAGCTAACCGTCTGTGAAAAAGCTGGGATTGTGCCCAATTGTTGGTGCCAGATTTCAGTCTCAAGAATCCAGGGGAGCACTACCAGGATATGAACCATTAAGTTATTCCATGATGGAGTAGCTTTTGAGGGAGTTTCTAAGCAAGATATTTAAAACTGAAGAATTGGATTCTTCTGAAAAGTTAGAATAAGATGTCATGAACCATAGTGTCACTAATACCTGGCTGCTCTGTGAGGTGGTTAAGTATAGTTTGTCTGTTAGCTCATATCTACTGCATGTCAATTCTGAATGTTAGAGTATAAGTTGCATATCTCTTGCAGATTGTAATACTGTTCCAAATTCATTTAGTAACATTTATTTTTGTTTCTTCAAAAGGTTGAAACTTTGTGGCTTCATTTTCATAATATGTACTGGAGGCCTCACACTTTATCCACTTTAAAAAATAGTGAAACTGGTTGCTATTCAGACCAACATAAATGTGACGGTGTGGTCTGGGATCACAAAAAACATATTAAAAGTAAAACATATTAAAAGCATCGGGCTGAATGGAACTGTAAAAGATTTCCCTGCAATGAGATGAAGGCATGAAATTAGTATTGTGCCCTAGTTTTCACTGAAGAGTTCTGTTGCAGAATGAAATGCATTGTCACTGAGATCAGACACAGGTTAATTAAGAGCAGCTAGAATGAATTAAAAGCAAAATGTGTTGACAAATTTAATTGAGATTTTTTTGAGGAAATAACAGAGTTCAATGACACAGGGAGTGCAGTGAAAATTACATGCATCTGAATTTTAAAAAAAAGGCCTTTGTATATTTAAGATTCAAGAGGCCATGCAGTCAGATTACTTTCCAACTCTGCCCTTGCTCTAGGCTCCAGGATAAAAGTCATTGTGGGTCAGTCAGTAATACCAGCAACTCCAGGTTCAAGTTCCAGCTCAGGACTTGATGGCCATAGCAAGTGCATCTTAAATTAGCCGACAGGTTGATGATTAATCTGTAAATTATAATCTGGAAAGTCGAGTCAAGCAATTGTCATACTTACGGAATCATACTTACAGACAACATCACTGACACCACCATCACCGTCCCTGGATGTGTCCTGTCCCATTGGCAGGACAGACCCAGCGGAGGCAGTAGCGGCACAGTGGTATACAGTTGGGAAGGAGTTGCCTGAGAGTGCTCAACATTGACTCTGAACCCCATGAAGTCTCATTTCTTGAAGTTAAACATGGTCTAGGAGACGTCCTGCTGATTACCACATACCATTCTGTTATGAAGTTGGGTAAAGTATTCATGAATTGGAAGGCAGGAAATTAGAAAATTGTCGGTAAAAATGATTGTGGCGAAAGGAGTGCCGTGGTCCCTTTAAGAGCTTGTGCTTTGTCTGCGCTTGCAAGTTTATAAAGGCAGGTGCACAGAGAGTGCCTGAATGGAAACATTTTGTATAGAACAGCCAAGCAGCATTTTTTCCAAGACACCAAGTTTCAATTTGGCCAATTAATTTAAACAAAGCGCCTAGATATAGAAAGCCAATTGAATTTAAATCTGATGGTGTTGACAACCTGAAACCAATCATATTATAAGAATTTAATTATGTCATTACGGGTATATAAGGTGAGAGCATTTGGAAAATTGGGGAGAGCTGATTGCTATCTGTCAGAGTTAGTGCTAGCCAGTTCGCAGGGAAAGGCCATCTCATTAATCAAAGGTACCACAGTATTTTAGCTCAAAGTCCTCATTGATGAAATTAGAGATAAAACATCCCTGACAGCAGGATTAGTGGAAGAAAGGTGGTTGTGAAGAGATTAGAGATGGCAGAATATTCCAGAAGACAGTCTGTGCAAACTTGGAGAGATTAAGTTACAATCTATTGCTTCTTATTAACTGGGTTTACATTAGTGGGGCTTGTCTTTATTTAAACAGCACTCTTGTAGAATTTAGGCCAGTTAGGGGGTAGTTAGTAGTGCAAGGGGAATTGTTGGTTTATTAGTAATCTTGCTAATTTGTTCATTGTTGGGTTAAATTAGTAAATTATTACTTGCAAAGTGGAGATCAGGGATTTTTCTTTCTTTTAGCCACTCTTGTAGTAGATTATGAGGGGAAAGGTGAGCTTTTCTGGGTGTTCTGGGGCAATTATTAGAGGGAACAGAAATTTGGTGCTCAAGTCTGGAATTTGGCTGGCCAAGTTCAGAACCTGTATGGATTTGGACAGATTGAGTCTGGGTTCTATCTGGTTTGAGTTTTGGATTTGGATGGTTTGTACATGGGATCTGAATGGATTTGGACAGACTTGCACAGACTTGGGGTCTAGTGTCCTAGATCTTTAAATAAAACTTTAAATAAATCTGTTTAGTTTTGGTTATGTGTGGTAGCTTAAATGGAAAGTGGCTCTTAACATTACTAAGGAAGTTCTGTGACTTGAAAATGCTTCCCAAATTTGCCAAGGAAGTTTAGAAAGATGGAAGAAGTATATACTTTTAGAATTAGCAAGCAGGTTAAACTTGGGTTTAATGAGAGATAAAAGTAAAGCTGAAATTGTAAGAGTTAGTCAAGCAAATAGATATATCAGAGAAGCAGGCAAATGCAGTGGTGTTAGGAAAACCTAGACTGCAAATGAGACAAACTGGAGTTAGAGAATGAAAGGAATGTGAGAAAGTTTGAATGACCAAGACGGAGATGATGAAGTTGGAACTTGAAGCAAAAAGACTTCAAATGACAGAAGTAAAAGTACAAGATAGAAGTGAGGATGAGAAAACTCATAGCCAACAGCCCATTCAGGATATATTCAAATAGGTCAAAATATTATCAAAATTCAATGAAAAAGATCTAGAAGCCTTTTTCATTTCATTTGAGAAATTGGTTAAACAGATGAACAGGCCAGAGACTGTGGGTAATCTTAATTCAGACAAAGTTGGTAGGCAGGGTCAGCGAGGTGTTTGCTGCAAGGAATTGAAAGGCTAATTGGATATTTTTCACAGAAACTCAATACTCATTAGAAAAAATACTCCACCATTGGAAAATAATTGAGTTTGGTACTGGCCTTACAACATTTTAATGTATATGTTACAAGCAATATTTCAGAGACAGTTGTGTATATGGACCACAACCCTCTCTTTTTTGGAACAATTTAAGGACAAAAATATGAGACTATTTTGTTGGAGTCTCTTGTTACAGGCTTTTAACTTACAAACTGTACATGTTGTAGATGCATTATTGAGAGTTAAAAAGAAAATATGTAGATAGGATGGAACTGGTATGGTCGAGTGTTTTATATATGTAGAATTAGTATGAAAGGTATAACTTTAGAGTACCGAATTATGTATACCATGGCTACAGTGTTAAGATTTTTAAAAAATGAAGCCTCTTTTCATGATGGTTCATGTTTTTCTCTGTTCATAAGTCTTTGAAATGTAGCAGGTACATTCTTCATACCAAAGGGCATGACTTTAAATTGATACAGCCTATTTGGGGTTACAAACACAAATTCATGAATTGGAAGGCAGGAAGTTAGAATTTGTTGGTAAAAGGGATTGTGGGGAAAAAGAGTACTGTGGTCCCTTTAAGAGCTTGTGCTTTGCCTGTGTTTGAAATTTATAAAGGCAGGTGCACAGACGGTGCCCAAATGGAAACATTTTGTATAGAAGAGCCAAGCTGCACTTTTTTTTTCCAAGACAAGGAGTTTGAATTTTGCCAATTAATATAAATAATGTACCCAGATACAGAAAGCCAGTTGAATTTAAAGATGATGGTGTTGACAACCTGAAACCAATCATATTAGAATTTGATTGTCATTACGGGTATATAAAGTGAGGGCATTTGGAAAATTGGGGAGAGTCAACTGCCATCTGAAAGAGAACCATCTGCCACCTGCCAGAGTTAGCACCATCCAGGTCTCAGGGAAAGTCCATTTAATTAATCAAAGGTACCACAGTATTTTAGCTCAAAGTCCTCACTGAAGAAATTACAGAGATAAAACATCCCTGACAGCAGGATTAGTGGAAGAAAAGTGGTTGTGAAGAGGCCAGAGATGACAGAATATTCTACAAGACAGTCTGTATGAGCTCAGAGATTAAGTTATAATTTATTGCTTCTTATTAATTGGGTTTATATCAGTGGGACATGTCTTTACTTATACAACATTCCAGTGGAATTTAGACCAATTAGGGAGCAGTTAGTAGTCTAAGGGGGAATTGTAGGTTTGTTAGTAATTTTGTGAATTTATTCATTATCGGGTTGAATAAATACATTGTTTCTTGTTACTTGTAAAGTGGAGATCATGGATTTTATTTCTTTTAACCATTCTTTTAATAGACTGAGGGGAATGGCAAGCTTTTCTGGGTGTTTTTAGGGGTAATTATTAGAGGGGAACCCCCCCCGCCCCCCCCCCCCCACTCCTGTCATAACAGTTTGGGGCTTGAGTTTTAGTTTAATTATTAGAGGGTTTTGGCTATTTCTCCCTCCGTAACAATTCTCCTTCAGCTGACAACTCTGTACTTCTCCATGTTGAACAACACTTGGAGGAAGCACTGATGGTGGCAAGGGCACAGAACGTACTGTGGGTGGGGAATTTCAATGTCCCACTACCAGGAATGGCTCAGCAACAGTTCTAGTGATCGAACGAGTCAGGTCCTAAAGGACAGAGCTGCTGGACCAGCAGGTTGTGAGGTAACCAACAAGAGGGAGAAACATGCTTGACCTCACCTTTACCCAGTTTCCCAGATTCTGTCTATGACAGAATCATTAACAGTGGCCACTGCACAGTCCTTGTGGAGATGAAGTTCCCGCTTCACATTGATAATACCCTCCATCATGATGTGTGACATTATCATTGTGTTAAATGGGACTGACTTTGAACACATCAAGTAACTCAAGACTGGTATCCATGACACACTGTTGCCATCTGTAACATCGTGGTCCAGCATACCCCCCCCACACAACTATTGAACCCTGGTTCATTGCAGAGTACAGGAGGGCATACCAGGAGCAGCACCAGGTATACCTACAAATGAGGTGTCAACCTGGTGAGATAAAAGGTACTGCAGATGCTGGAGAATCAGAGATAACAAGCATGGGGCTGGATGAACACAGCAGGTCAAGCAGCATCATAGGAGCAG
>JAHRHZ010000041.1:34872656-34886595 GCA_024137785.1 Ginglymostoma cirratum
TGTCAACCTGGTGAACCCTTTTATATTTGTATTTTATAGGCTTCAATGAGATGTTTACCTCATCTGGCTTACAGATGGCTCCAGATCCACAGCAAAGTGACTTACTCTTAACCACCCTCTTAAAATAGCCTGATGAGCCACCCAGTTACATCGAAACTACAACATCAAGCCAAAAGGAATGAACCTGGGGATCAGAGATGACAAAGGCAATCATAGTCCTGTTGACACTGCAAAGTTCTTATGGCTGCCAAAATTGAGAGAGCTCAGTTAGAGTCCCAGATACCACTATCACCATTTTTGTCTCACCAGCAATA
This sequence comes from Ginglymostoma cirratum, assembly GCA_024137785.1. Taxonomy (NCBI): domain Eukaryota; kingdom Metazoa; phylum Chordata; class Chondrichthyes; order Orectolobiformes; family Ginglymostomatidae; genus Ginglymostoma; species Ginglymostoma cirratum. Next base: position 34,872,971 of record JAHRHZ010000041.1, read on the forward strand.
CAGAACCTTTGGAGCTGGGAACACAGCCAGATATATTCAGCTTGGAACTGCCTGGGGAGTTCTCAGCATTTACATCAGAACCCATTAAATTGCATGGCATCATGTCAAAGTTAGGCAAGGTAATCTCATGATGGTTATAACCTACTATCTCCACCCCCACCCCACGGCTGATGAACATGAGTTAGAAGTGGCATTGAGTGTAGAAAGTATTCTGGGAGGTGTATTTCAACGTCCATCGTCAAGAATGGCTTGGCAGCAGCATTACTGAACCAGGTGGTCAAGTCCTAAAGGACATTGCTGTTAGACTGGGTCTGTGGCAGATGGTGAAGAAATTAACTTCAGCCTTACCAATCTGCCAGCTACAGATGCATCCATCCATGATAGTATTGGACAGAGCGACCACAGTACAGTCCATTTAGAAACAAATATCCAACTTCCCTTTGAAAATATAATCCATCATATTATGAGGCAATACTGAAGAGCTAAATAGGATAGACGTCAAACAGATGTAACAAGAAAAACCCAAGCATCCAAACATATCTCCCACTTTGCTATTACCATTAAGTCAAGAGGTCAACTGGGATTCACTGAAGATTGTAGGAAGGCATGCGAGGAGCAACACAAGGCGTGCACAGAAATGAAGTGTCAACCCCATGAGGACAGAACATTGCGGAAGCAGCATGCATTAGTCAGAGCTAAGCTATCCCACAAACAATGGATTGGTTCTGCAGTTTTACCATATCCGGCATGAATGTCAACACAATTATCCCCATGGGATCTAAAATGGGGGCCCGCAGCAAAAAAGAAAACACTGACACCTCGATCTTCGGCCAGAACTGCCAATGATCCAACTCGGCCGCTCCCAGAGCTCCCCAGCTTCACAGATGTCTGCCTTTAGCCAACTTAGTTCACACCAAGTAATATCAGAAATGACTGAAGCCACTGGATACTGCCAAGTTTATGGGTCCTGACAACATTCCAGCAATGGAAACAAAAACTGTGCTGCAGACCTTGTCACATCCAAGCTGTTCTGGTCCAGCTACAACACTGGCAACTTTCTGACAATATGGAAAATTGCCCAGGTATATTCCGTACACAAAAAGCAGGACAAATCCAACCCAGCCATTTATCACCCCGTCTGTCTACTCTACATTCAAAGTGATGGAAGGGGTCATCAACAATGCTATCAAGCAGCATCTGCAAATAAATAACCTGCTCACTGACACTTACTTCAGGTTTCTTCAAGGCTCCTGACTTCATTGCAGCCGTAGTCCAAGCATGGACAAAAACACTCCAGAGGTGAAATGAGAGTAAGAGTCTTTGTCATCAAGGCAACATGTGCTCTGGGAGGCATCAATGACTCTGGTTTTGAGTCCATCAGAATCTGGGTAATCTCTCTGCTGATTGGAGTCATACCTGGCACATAGCATAATGGTTGTTGTTGGAGATCAGTCATCTCAGTTCCAGGACGTTTCTGCAAGAGTTCCTCAGGGTAGTGTCCTAGGCCGATCCATCTTCAGCTGCTTCATCAATGACTTTCCCATCGCAATATGGTCAAAAGTAGGGAATTTTGTTGATAGCTGCATAAAGTTCAGCACCATTCACAAATCCTCAGATGCTGAAGTTTCCTCGCCTATGTTTGAAATGAAGTCATGCAATTTCGTGGATTCTGATGTCAATGTTGAAAACTCCTAGGGCAACTCCAAGATGACTCTATATCACTGTGCTCCCGTCTTCAAAGGGTCTGTATTGCTGGTAAGACAGGAATGAAGATAGTGGTGTGCAGTAAAATCTGGATAATATCCAGGCTTGGCTGATAAGTAGCATGTGATGTTTACGCCTCACAATTGCCAGATAATGACTATCTCCAACAAAGAGAATTTAAACCCCCATCCCCTATGTATTCAATGATATCACAATCACTGACTTGTCCCACTATCAATATCCTGACCACTACTAGTGACCAGTAATTGAACTGGACTAGCCATATAAATAGTCAGTACAGTGTGGAGCTGAAGGAACACACTAGGTCAGGCAGCATCCTCTGGTGGCCATATAAATACTGTGGCTACTGGAACAGGTCACAGGCTAGCAATTCTGTGGCAAATAACTGATTTCTTGACTTTTCAAAGGCTGTCCATCATCTACAAGGCACAAGTCAGGAGCATGATGGAAACATCCTCACTTACCAGGACTAGTGTAGCCCTGATAACACTCAAGAAGCTTGACACCATTCAGAGTAAAGCTTTGTCTGTTTGGCACTCCATTCACCCCCCACCCCCGACACACTGTAGGAACAGTGTGTACATCTACAAGATACACTTCAGTAGTTCATCAAGACTTCGCGAATACCACTTTTCAAACCCACTACCTTTACTATCTAAGAAGGATAAGGTCATCAGAGGCATGGGAACACCATCACCTCTAAGTTCAACTTCAAGTCACACATCATCTTAACTTTCACTTGCCTGGATGAAGTGCAGTGGTAATGGCTAATATTCGGGTTGCCTGGGCTCAAATCCCATGTTGGCAGATTGTAAATGTGAATTCAGTAAAACTCGAGAATAAAAGCCTAGCTGATTAGAAATCATGTAACCACTATGGACTGATATCTGGTTCACTCATTGGAAGGAAATCTGAGAACCTTAGATAACAATGTGTAGAGCTGGATGAACGCATCAGGCCAAGCAGCATCAGAGGAGCAGGAAAGCTGACGTTTTGAATCTAGACCCTTCTTCAGAAATGGGGGAGGGGAAGGGGATTCTGAAATAAATAGGGAGAGAGGGGGAGGCGGATAGAAGATGGATAAAGGAGAAGATAGGTGGAGAGGAGACAGACAGGTCAAAGAGGTGGGGTTGGAGCCAGTAAAGGTGAGTGTAGGTGGGGAGTTATGGAGGGGATAGGTCAGTCCAGGGAGGACGGACAGGTCAAGGAGGCGGGATGAGGTTAGTAGGTAGGAGATGGGGGTGAGGCTTGAAGTGGGAGGAGGGGATAGGTGGGAGGAAGAACAGTTTAGGGAGGTGGGGACGAGCTAGGCTGGTTTTGGGATGCGGTAGGGGGAGGGGAGATTTTGAAGCTTGTGAAGTCCACATTGATACCACTGGGCTGCAGGGTTCCCAAGCTAAATCTGAGATGCTGTTCCTGCAACCTTCAAGTGGCATCGTTGTGGCACTGCAGGAGGCCTAGGATGGGCATGGCATCCAAGGAGTGGGAAGGGGAGTTGAAGTGGTTCATGACTGGGAGGTGCAGTCGTTTGTCGCAAACCGAGCGTAGGTATTCCACAAAGCAGTCCCCAAGCCTCTGTTTGGTTTCCTCGGTGTAGAGGAGGCCACATCGGGAGCAGCGGATACAGTATACCACATTAGCAGATGTGCAGGTGAACATCTGTTTGATGTGGAAGGTTTTCTTGGGGCCTGGGATGGGAGTGAGGGGGGTGGTGTAGGGGCAGGTGTAGCACTTCCTGCGTTTGAGGGAAAAGTGCCAGGGGTGGTGGAGCTGGTGGGGAGTGTGGAGTGGACAAGGGAGTCACGGCGAGAGTGGTCCCTCTGGAAAGCAGATAAGGGTGGGGAGGGAAAAATGTCTTTGGTAGTGGGGTCAGATTGCAGATGGCGGAAGTGCCGGAGGATGATGCGTTGGATCCGGAGGTTGGTGGGGCGATATGTGAGGATGAGGGGAATTCTGTCTTTGTTGTTGTGGGAAGGGAGTGTGAGGGATGAGTTGCGGGAAATGTGATAGATGCAGTCGAGGGCATTTTCGACCACTGTGGAGGGTAAGTTGCGGTCCTTGAAAAACGAGGGCATCTGGGATGTCCTGGAATGGACTGCCTCATCTCGGGAGCAGATGCGGTGGAGGCGAAGGAGTCGTGAACCATTTCAACTCCCCCTCCCACTCCTTAGACAACATGTCCATCCTGGGCCTCCTGCAGTGCCACAACGATGCCACCCGAAGGTTGCAGGAACAGCAACTCATATTCCGCTTGGGAACCCTGCAGCCCAATGGTATCAACGTGGACTTCACAAGCTTCAAAATCTCCCCATCCCCGACCTCATCCCAAAACCAGCCCAGCTCGTCCCCGCCTCCCTAACCTATCCTTCCTCCCACCTATCCACTCCTCCCACCTCAAGCCCCACCCCCATCTCCTACCTACTAGCCTCAGCCTGCCTCCTTGACCTGTCCATCCTCCCTGGACTGACCTATCCCCTCCCTAACTCCCCACCTACACTCACCTTTACTGGTTGACCTGTCTGTCTCTTCTCCACCTATCTTCTCCTTTATCCATCTTCTATCTGCCTCCCCCTCTCTCCCTATTTATTTCAGAATCCCCTCCCCCCTCTGACCATTTCTGAAGAAGGGTCTAGACCCGAGACGTCAGCTTTCCTGCTCCTCTGATGCTGCTTGGCCTGCTGTGTTCATCCAGCTCTACACCTTGTTATCTCAGATTCTCCAGCATTGGCAGTTCCTACTATCTCTGTAACAATCTGATAACCTAGTTGGTCTGGCCTACATATGACTCCAAAACCTCAACAATGTGGTTGATTCTGAAATGCCCCTGGGCAATAAATGCTGGTGTCTAGCCAGTGACAGCAACATCCTGTGAATGAAAAACTAAAAGGACTGTAGAACATCTTGCTTTGATGCCCTGGTTAACTGGGTAAATACAACGTGCAAGGAAAAACTACAATGAAGAATGATTCCTTAGCAGTCAATGTAGTTGAAACAAAATGGCAAGTAGGTGACTTTAGGATGGAGAAGTGAGAATGGAGCATTACAATGAAACATCAGTGGAGTGAAGGCGGTATTATGGACCTGTTCGTGCACAAAGCTTCTTTGGGAGTGAATATATATACTATGGCATATCTGACCTGCTGTGGTCCTCCAGCTCCACTTTTTATCAACCAATAAGGAGAGTCTGGATAGGCTGGGACTTTTTTCAGTGAAGCGTAGGAAGGTGACCTTATAAAGGTTCATAAAATCAGGAGAGGCACAGATAAAGTGAATGGCGGATGTCTTTTCCCTAGGATGGGAGATTTCCAGCTTAGACCCATATTTTTAAGGTGAGAGGAGAAAGATTTAAAATAGACATGGGAAAAATTATTTTTACGTGGACAGGAAGTGGTGGATACAGATACAGTTACAACATTTGAAGACATTCGGATCAGGACATGAATTAGAAATGTTGGAGGGATACAGGCCAAGCGCAGGCAGGTGGGCCTAGTTTAGTTTGGGATTATGGTTAGCATGGACTGGTTGGACCGAAGGGTCTGTTTCCATGCTGTATGACTCTGTGACTCTAAATATACTTTTGTTGGACAATGGGAACTCTGTTTAGTGCAATAGGACAGATAGAAAAACATGCAAATGTACAGTGATTTTCAGAAAGTCATTGTTGAAGATTCTAATGGCCACAGCTCCATCTCAATATCTTTGGCCACAGTCATCTGATATTAGGCAGAATTTTACCCATTTCTTGATCTGGTCCTACATCAGAATCTAACCTACACTCTGGACTCTGGTAGTCTCTCCTTGGCTTCCATTCTTACACCACCAGCATTTTACACTGAGTCAACCACAACTAGCATTGATAAGTCTTAATTAATGTCTCAATTATTGCAAAGTCAGAAGTCACACGACACCAGATTATAGTCCAACAGGTTTATTTGAAATCAAAAGCTTTCAGATCACTACTCCTACGTCAGGTGACCCAGTCCACCCCAGTACAACACCGGCACCTCCATTTCATGGCTATCATCAGTTATTGCATTTCACACAGGTTCTATCAGACAAACATGACACTGTGTCAAAGAAAATATAAGACAGAGATAACAAGGTGTGGCGCTGGATGAACACAGCAGGCCAAGCAGCATCATAGGAGCAGGAAAGCTTGACGTTTCGGGCCTAGACCCTTCATCAGAAATGGGGGAGGGGAAGAGGGTTCTAAAATAAATAGGGAGAGAGGGGGAGGCGGATAGAGGATGGATAGAGGAGACAGGTAGGTTTAAAGTGAGGTCTCAAAGGAGGACAGCAGCAGAAGTTGAGAGGGGAATTCCAGAAATGAGAGCTTTGATAAAAACCGAAAGAATTGCGGATGCTGTAAATCAAGAACAAAAACAGAAGTTGCTGGAAAAGCTCAGCAGGTCTGGCAGCATCTGTGAAGGAAGAAACAAAGTTAACATTTCGGGTCCGGTGACCCTTCCTCAGACCTTTGATAACTTTGGAGCAATGGCAGTCTGGACATAGTTAAGTGATTAGCAATGCAGGACTTTCAAGGGCAGCAGTGGGCTAGAAGCGGCATGCGGTGAGACAATATGGAGAGATTTGAATCCAAAAATGAGAATTTATGAGAATCAGGATTTTAAAACAGAGACATTGCCCACAACTGATGCTGTGAAATGACAGTGTGTCAGAAGCGATGGCTCAACAGAGTTTGGTATGTTCGCATATATGCGGCAAAGTTTTGCTCGACTTTGAGGCAGATGGGAAGCCAGCCTGCAGAGAGCTTTGAAATGAAACAGATTTGGAGATCATAAAATTATGAATGAGAGTCTCAGCAGCAGATGGGCTGGGGCTGAGGCAGAGGGTTCTGGAGAAGGGAGAGGAAGGAAACTGCAGCGCTTGCTCTCAATCATCCAATGTAGTGAAAGCAGTTCCAAATCTGGAGGCAAAAACAACAGGGATTTTAAAATCAAATTCCTTGGATTTCTCCTTGTTGTAGTTTGAGAGGATCAAACGTGTTTGGGATAGGTTAGCAGCTGAAGTCTTGGAGGGGCTTGTTGAGTAAGGTGTGTAATTGTCCATGGCAGTCAATTATAGAATCCCTACCTCGTGGGAGCAGGCCAATCAGCCCATTGAGTCCACACCAACCGTCCAAAGAGCCCACCATTCAGACCCAAACCCTCCTCTATCTGTGCATATCCCACAGATGATCCACCCAGCCTGCACATCCCAGGACACTATGTGCAATTTAGCGTGGCCAATCCACCTAACCTGCACATCTTTGGACTGTGGAAGGAGCACCCGGAGGAAACCCACACAGACACAAGGAGAATGTGCAAATTCCACACAGTCGTTTGAGGGTGGAACTGAACCTGTGGCCCTGGCAGTCTGAGGCAGCACCGCTGACCACTGAGCCACTGTGCCATTCTGTAAGACACCAGTTACATATATCATCGACAGCCTGAGGTGTTTTCCTGTGAGACAGGCTCCTGCTTTTTTTCAAGCTCTAGTGAGGTTTGGAATGATTGAAAAGGGTCCCATAGCGTTCCAAACCCTAGTCGTCACATTATTTCTGATGACATTTGTCAAGCTGTAGTTAACAGCATGAGGTGCATGCCCCTCCTTCAACGACAGCTTGCCAGCATTTTTTGTTTTCATGTGCTCCTCCACTCCTTCATCCCCACTGATCTCACAGCTTCCTTCAACTCTGTGCATGGTATCAACAGCCTCTCAAATAAACAGACAGCCACGATTAAGGTTGCTCAGAAAAAGAGAATACAGGAGACTGAAGTGGAAGAGAGCTCTGATAATCTGATTGAGGTTTGCTGGGAGCGCTGGCATAACGTATACTCTCCAGCACATCATCCTGTCACAGTCCTCATCACCAGTCAAGTGCAGAGTCAAGAGGGGGACAGGCTTCATGAGTGACTCTCACTTTGGCTCAATAAGTGTTTTGAAAAGATGACAGATGCAATGGCAAGGATAAGTTAGCAGTGGGATTTTTCTGACACAAGACTTTTGAATAGCAAGTTATATTATTGCTTCATGAATATCAGGGTTGGATAAACACCTCATTATACACAATCTGATCAGAACTGCCTCACAGGAGCACACACATTTTGCTACAGGGCTCACAGAACTGGAAGGTGCTGACTCAAGACCAGAGATGAATGTCATGACAAATTTATTTCCTTTTGGCTTCACACTGGCTCCCTGGAGAATGACGGCTGTTTATTCTGTTTGTTCAGTTTTACTTCCCCATCACAACAAGGAGTATCAAATGCTGGACAGAGTGATAGGACTGTGTGAACATGCACTAATCCCTGTGCACAACGAGCTCATTTTCCTTGTATTAGGTTTTTCTGTTACGTTCTGTGGCTTCTCTATCTGTCCGTCTGTTGAGTTGATATCTAGTACTGGAGCAGCAGAAATTTCCACCAATTAAATGTCGCCAAGCCTTTGTCTTCAGTCAACTACAGAAGCTTCAGTCACTAATTCTGTCCTTTTCTTCAGCAACTGCTTGATGCTAAGTCAGACTGTTCACAACCTCGGTGTTATATTTGAATCTGAGCTGATCTGAGCTGAATTTCTGACCATGTATCTGTTTGTTCACCACCATATTGCCTGAATCCACTCCTACCACAGCTCATCAGTTGCTGAAACCTTCGTCCATGTCTCTGTTACTTTCAGATTTGATGACCACATCACATTCCAGACTTGTATCCTGCAGTCTACCCTTCGTAATCTTGCCTTCATGCAAAACACTGTGGTCCATGTTAATTCAAATGGAGCCCCACTGAACTATAGCCCTGCGCTCGCTGATCCACACTGGCTTCTGTAAGAGTTACTCCATGATGCTACAATGTGCGCCCATGTTTTCAAATCCCTTTATGATCTCACTCCTCGATATCTCTGTCATTTCCATCCCTGCACTCTGATACATGCATTTTCCTAACCCAGCCTCCTGAACATCCCCACTCTTAATTCCCACATCATTAGTGGCTCAGCCTTCAGCTACCTGAAGTCTAAGCTCTGGACTTCCCACACTGAACCTCTCTATCTCACCTTCTTTCTTTAAGATTCTCTTTTAAAACCTTTGACCAACGTTTTCCAAATGTCTCCTTTATATACCTCACAGAAGTGCTACCATGCAGGAGGACCCCATTCTGTGCATGCTGTGCCTGAGCATCATTACCCAGCGCCAACCTCCTGTCTTATCACCGTCACCTTGCACATCATTTCTACCCAAATAATCATCCAACAGCCCTTTGAATGCCTCAATTGAACCTGCTTCCACCACATTTCCAGGCTGTGCATTCCATGACGTAACTGCGTGAAAAATGTTTTCCTCTTATCACCATTGTTTATTTTGTAGAATACTTTAAATCTAGTTTATATTTTTAAACATTTCATATTTTGTTTTAAACTGCCTGTGAATTGCCTTTGGTTGTTTTAATACACCTGATAAATACAAGGTGTTGTTAACAATGGGAAAGGGCAATGAAGTGGAAGCAATTGGGTTGATCCATCAAACTGCCACTATTGCTTTCACAAGGCATCTGACTTCTGCTGTGTATTATTGAATAATGCTAACTTACCCAGTCTTAAATTAGACAGTATCTGGAGTATTGTGTACACATTTAAGAACCCAGTCAAGGGAAGGACTGAAAGAGAATAGATTCACGAGAATGTCAACAGAAATGAGGGGTTGAATCTTATGTTTTCATATTAAGTGCAAATTGTGTCAAGTTTTTTTTGGAGAGGTTCCAACTACAAGGTTTCTCACCGTGTCACTTTAGCTACCGAATCCACTTCATGGCACCCCTCACGTCTGATTCCAGCCCCATCTCATCACTCACTGTTCCTGGAACAACTCGCTGGATATCCACCAAAAGACCAGCATCCCTTGCGCCCACGCCATTTTTAAAAGTCCACCCTGCACCAGGATGAGCGCTGGCATTTTGACACTGGCTCAGGGGCAGATTTGGAAGATTTTGGAGAGAGTTGATGATGCAGATCTCTGATAAAGGCCTGGAAGTCCTGATCAAAGGGGTACTGCAGACAAAGAGTGGCCTATTCCTGAGGAGTGGCAGAAGAGACTGCACCACCAGATCCTGGCAGTCTTGTCAGTGCCCTCTCCATGGTGAGCAATGCCAGAAGAGCAGAAAGGTCAATGACCTTCTCCACTCTGTCAGGGTAAATTAGACACTCTTCTGTCTACTGCCTCATAATCTCTCTCTCTGCTAATGCACCTACCTTCCACCAAGGTGCGTGCTCTGGTAATCTCATTAGTCTTGCAACATCTTCTCCGTCACCTACTCTCTCACATTGCACCCTCTTTGCTTGGCCACAGCACTGCCTACTTACTCTCTCTGAACACCTAAGACAGAGATAGATGGTTTCTTGATTAGTAAGGGGATCAACGGTTACAGGGATAAGGTAGGGTAAAGAATGGGGTTAAGAAACATAGCAACCATGATCAAATGACAAAGCAGACTTGATGGGCTGAATGGCCTAAGTATGCTCCTATGCCTTATGGTCTTTTGGTCAGTTGCAACCGTGGTTGATTTTTTTCCAAAGGCTTTTGGGGAATAATTCACCCGCTGCCCCATGTCATCTAAGTGCTGATCAGAGTGCTAATGAGCAGCTCTTTGTGAAAATGGGATCAGTTAGTTGGACTAATACAGCAGGCCAAGCAGTATCATAGGAGCAGGAAAGCTTGACGTTTCGGGCCGAGACCCTTCATCAGAAATGGGGGAGGGGAAGAGGGTTCTGAAATAAATAGGGAGAGAGGGGGAGGCAGATAGAAGATGAATAGAGGAGAGGATAGGTGGAGAGGAGGCAGACAAGTCAAAGAGGCGGGGATGGAGCCAGTAAAGGTGAGTGTAGGTGGGGAGGTAGGGAGGAGATAGGTCAGTCCAGGGAGGACGGACAGATCAAGGGGGCGGGATGATGTTAGTAGATAGGAGATGGGGGTGTGGCTTGGGGTGAGAGGAAAAACAGGTTAGGGAGGTGGAGATGAGCTGGGCTGATTTTGGGATGTGGTTGGGGGAGGGGAGATTTTGAAGCTTGTGAAATCCACATTGATACCATTGGGCTGCAGTGTTCCCAAGCTGAATATGATTTGCTGTTCCTGCAGCCTTCGGGTGGCATAATTGTGGCATTGCAGGAGGCCCAGGATGGACATGTCGTCTGAGGAATGGGAGGGGGAGTTGAAATGGTTCGCGACCTGGAGGTGCAGTTGTTTGTTGCGAACTGAGCGCCAGGTGTTCTGCAAAGCGGTCCCCAAGCCTCCGCTTGGTTTCCCCGATGTGGAGGAGGCCACAACGGGTACAGCGGATGCAGTATACCACATTGGCAGATGTGCAGGTTTCAACTCCCCCTCCCATTCCTCAGACGACATGTCCATCCTGGGCCTCCTGCAATGCCACAATGATGCCACCCGAAGGCTGCAGGAATAGCAAATCATATTCAGCCTGGGAACCCTGCAGCCCAATGGTATCAATGTGGATTTCACAAGCTTCAAAATCTACCCTCCCCAACCGCATCCCAAAACCAGCCCAGCTCGTCCCCGCCTCCCTAACCTGTTCTTCCTCCCACCTATCCCTTCCTCCTACCTCAAGTACCACCCCCATCTCCTATCTCCTAACCTCATCCCGCCCCCTTGACCTGTCCGTCCTCCCTGGACTGACCTATCTCCTCCCTACCCCTCTACCTACACTCACCTTTACTGGCTCCATCCCCGCCTCTTCAACTTGTCTGCCTCCTCTCCACCTATCCTCTCCTCTATCCATCTTCTATCTGCCTCCCCCTCTCTCCCTACTTATTTCAGAACCCTCTTCCCCTCCCCCATTTCTGATGAAGGGTCTAGGCCCAAAACGTCAAGCTTTCCTGCTCCTATGATGCTGCTTGGCCTGCTGTGTTCATTCGGCTCCACACCTTGTTATCTCGGATTCTCCAGCATCTGCAGTACCTATTATCTCAGTTAGTTGGACTGCTGATTTTCAATGCAGAGTGATGCCAACCGTGCAGGTTCAATTCCTGCACCAGCTAGGGTTCCCATGAAGGCTCACTTTCTGAACCATCCCCCCCCCACCTGAGGCATGGTGACTCCCAGATAAAACCACCAGCTGTCATTTCTCTCTAATGAGAGTGTGATGCTCTGGGACTATGGCAACTTCACTGTTCATGTAGAATCAGAATATAAAAGCACTTTACCTGACATCTCTACAGAAAGCCCTTTACCACACTTACTGCAGTGGTTCAAGACAATGGCTCACAATCACCTTCCTGAGGGCTTCTTCAGATGGAGAACAGATACCAGCATGAATGATATCTCAAGAGTTAACTTTATGAAATTAAGAATCGAACTGTGATACGCAGTCTTCTGAACAACAAATTATTTTTGGATGGTTTCTCTGTTAGATGTAACTATATTGTCTCCTCTCACAGAAACATATGAAAATAAGTAATAAGAGCAGAAATGAACTGTTGACAGTGCCTTAAGCATCCTCTGTCATTCACGGCTGATTTTTAACACACACACAAAGGATGCTTTGTACAAGTCTTAGTGCCCAGTCCCTACATCCCTTGATTTTCCAAGGGATCAATAATCAGTCTAACCAAACCTTAACCATATTCAGCAATGAAGTATCCACAACCTCCTGGGTAAAGAAGGGCTAAAGAAAGAAATCTTTGGATCTCATACTTCTCCTGCTTTCCTGTCCTGAATTCCACTGCCTCCACCCTCACGTGTATTGTTTGACCACTCGGAATTGGGAGACATAGTCACAGTGGGATTCAAACCATTTTAATTAATTTAAATGTTTTTTGTCCACCATGTCTCTGTTTATAAATGCTATTGAAAGCTTAGATTTCAATTTGATACATCTTACAGTTCTGGCTTTGTCAGACAATTGCGCACAACTTGGTTGATCTTTTGATGCAACCAGCTTCACATCTTTCGACTTGGCCTGATGTAATTGCAAGACAGCAATGTTCAACAGACTTGCACTATGTTAAACACAAAAATTGTATTCTACATTGAGTGACAAATATTTTCTGATTTTTAACTGAAACTAGTCCCACTTGCAAATGCCCAGCATAGAGCATATAAAGGGAGAGCACAGTACAGAAAATGCTGGACACATTCAGCAGGCATATGTGGAGAGAGAAACAGTGTTAATGTTTCAAGTTCCCAATCTGCACAAGTTCTGATAAAGAGTCACAGATTTCTCTCTCTCTCTGCCAGTTCTAACAGTTCGAACGCTTCCCATCTCTCCTGGAGCAAAACTGTATCTTTTGCCAGTTCCCTTTCAGCAGAAAACCTAGCAGCAGCTGCCTGAGATCTGGTTTGTCACAACGTTAACTTGATTTATGAAATTTATGCTCACTGTATGAAGAAAACTTAAACAAACTGCGATGCAAAAAATGAATAATAATGATGAGTAACAAAAGTGACCATTTAAAAAATGACAAACTGGCACAACTGATGCAACCCTTGCTACTTTAGAAGCAGAGCTAGATAGAAACACAAGTAAGCCCCAAATCATGGTCATCAGGGCAGAGGAGGGGACTGTGGTCAAATGCAGGAATTGCGTTTAATTTGTATTCACTTTCTGTAGCCTACATTCCAAGCTGAATATATGTAAAAGTGGGGGCTTGAAAGAAGGTTGAATTAGCTTGGATTTTTCTCCTGTTTCGGTTCAGTGTGCTGGTAGATTTTAGAGATAGATGAAGGAGGAGGGGAATGGTGTGTGCATGTCCACCACTACCAATCTCAGATTTTTATGCAACCTCACCCTTATCCCCTCTGTCTCTCGCACACACACTTTCTCACTCTGTCTCTCTCTCTCTCACACACATACACTTGCTCCCTCTGTCTCTCTCTCTCACACACACACACACTTTCT
>JAHRHZ010000041.1:34886605-34932689 GCA_024137785.1 Ginglymostoma cirratum
GTCTCTCTCTCTCACACACACACACACTTTCTCCCTCTGTCTCTCTCACTCTCTCACAGGCACTTTCTCCCTCTGTGTGTCTCTCTCTCAGACACACACACTTTCTCCCTCTGTCTCTTCCTCTCTCTCTCTCTCACACACACACACACACACACACACACTTTATCCCTCTGTGTCTCTCTCACACACACACACTTTCTCCCTCTGTATCTCTCTCTCTCACACACACACACTCTCTGTCTGTCTCTCACACACACACTTTCTCTCTCTGTCTCTCATACATACACACACTTTCTCCCTCTGTCTCTCTCTCACACACACACACTTTCTCCCTCTGTGTGTGTCTCTCTCTCACACACACAACTTCTCTGTCTCTCACACACACACACACATTATCTCCCCTCTGTGTGTGTGTCTCTCTCTCTCACACACACACACTTTCTCCCTCTGCCTCTCTCTCACACACACACACTTTCTCCCTGTCTTTCTCTCTCTCACACACACTTTCTCCCTCTGTCTCTCTCTCTCTCTATCACTCACACACACACACTCTTTCTCCCTCTGTGTCTCTCTCTCTCAGACACACACACTTCCTCCCTCTGTCTCTCTCTCTCACACACACACACTTTCCCTCTCTCCACCTCTCTCTCTCACACACACACTTTCTCCCTCTGTCACTCCCTCTCTCTCTCACACACACACACTTTCTCCCTCTGTGTGTCTCTCTCACACACACACTTTCTCGCTCTGTCTCTCTCTCTCTCTCACACACACACTTTCTCCCTCTGTTTCTCTCTCTCACACACACACAACTTCTCTGTCTCTCTCTCACACACACACACACACTTTCTCCCTCTGTGTCTCTATCTCTCTCTCTCACTCACACACACACACACACACACACACACTCTTTCCCCCTCTGTCTTGCTCTCTCTAACATACACACACACTTTCTCCCTCTGTCTGTCTGTCTCTAACGCACACACACTTTCTCCCTCTGTCTCTGTCTCTCTAACACATGCACACTTTCTCTCTCTTTCTCTCTCTCTCTCTCTCTCACACACACACACATTCTCCCTCTGTTTCTCTCTCTCTCACACACATACACACACATTCTCCTTCTGTTTCTCTCTCTCTCACACACACATTCTCCCTCTGTGTCTGTCTCTCTCTCTCACACACACAAACACTTTCTCCCTCTTTCTCACTCTCTCTCACACACACTTTCTCCCTCTGTCTCTCTCTCTCTCACACGCACACACTTTCTCCCTGTCTCTCTCTCTCTCTCAGACACACACACTCCCCTTGTCTCTCACTCACACACACTCTCCCTCTGTCTCTCTCTCTCACACACACACACTTTCCCTCTCTCCACCTCTCTCTCTCACACACATTTTCTCCCTCTGTCACTCTCTCTCTCTCTCTCTCACACACACTTTTTCCTTCTGTCTCTCTCTCTCTCACACACACACTTTCTCCCACTGTTTCTCTCTCTCTCACACACACAGCTTCTCTGTCTCTCACACACATGCACACACTTTCTCCCTCTGTTTCCCTCTCTCTCACACGCACACACACATTCTCCCTCTGTGTCTGTCTCTCTCTCTCACACACACACACACTTTCTCCCTCTGCTTCTCTCTCTCACACACGCGCGCACACACACAAACACACAAACACTTTCTCCCTTTTTCTCTCTGTCTCTCTCGCGCACACATACACACACAGACACCCTATCTCCTTCTGTCTCTGTTTCTGTCTCACACACACACACACACTTTTTCCCTCTGTCTCTCTCTCTCATACACACACACACTTTCTCCCTCTGTTTCTCTCTCTCTCACACATACACAATTTCTCCCTCTGTCCCTCTCTCTCTTTCTCACACAGACACACACACACACACTTTCTCCCTCTCTGTCTCTCTCACACACACTTTCTACCTCTCTCTCTATCTCTCTCACACACCCTTTCTCCCTCTTTGTCTCTCTCTCTCACACAAACGCATTTTGTCCCTGTGTCTCTCTCTCTCTCACACACACACACTTTCTCCCTCTGTCTCTCTCTCTCTCACACACACACACTTTCTCCCTCTCTCTCTATCTCTCACACACACGCACTCACTCTGTCTCTCTCACACACACACACTTTCTCCCTCTGTCTCTCCCTCCCACACACTTTCTCCCTCTGACTCTCTCTCTCACACTCACACGCACACACACACACAGAAACACTTTCTCCCTCTGTCTCGCTCTCTCTCACACTCACACTTTCTCCCTCTCTGTCTCTCTCACACACACACACTTTCTACCTGTCTCTCTCTCTCTCACACACACACTTTCTCCCTCTGTCTCTCATAAATACACACACACACACACTTTCTCCCTCTGTATCTCTCTCTCTCACCCACACACACACTTTCTCCCTATGTCTCTCTCTCTCTCGCACAGACAGACAGACACACAAACACAGACACAGACACACACACAAACACTTTCTCCCTCTGTCTCTCTCTCTCTCACACACACATGCTCACTCCCCTTGTCTCTCTCTCTCACACACTCTCCCTCTGTCTCTCTCTCACACGGACACTCTCAACACACACATCCACACACACTCTCCCTGTCTCTCTGTCTCATACACAAGCTTTCTCCCTCTGTCTCTCTCTCTCACACACACACTTTCTCTCTCCCCACCTCTCTCTCTCACACACACACTTTCTCCCTCTCTCGCTCTCTCTCACACACGCTTTCTCTGTCTCTCTCTCACACACACGCTTTCTCCCTCTCTTTCTCACACACACACACTTTCTCCCTCTCTGTCTTTCTGTCTCACATGCACACACTTTCTCCCTCTCTCTCTGTCACACACACACACAGTTTCTCCCACTCTCTCTCTCTCACACACACACTTTCTCCCTCTCCCTCTCTCTCTCACACACACACACTTTCTCCCTCTCTCTCTCTCACACACACACACTTTCTCCATCTCTCTCACACACACACACTTTCTCCTTCTTTCTCTCTCACACACACACATTTTCTCCCTCTCTCTCTCACTCACACACAGACTTTCTCCCTCTCTCTCTCTCACACACAGACTTTCTCCCTCTCTCTCTCTCTCTCTCACACACACACACACTTTCTGCCTCTCTCTCTCACACACACACTCACACACACTTTCTCCCTCCATGTCTCTCTCGCACACACACATACACTTTCTCCCTATCTCTCACTCACACACACACACATTTTCTCCCTCTGTCTCTCTACCTCTCTCTCACACACGCACTTTCTCCCTGTCTCTCTCTCTCTCTCACACACGCACACACTCTCCCTCTGTCTCTCTCTCACACACACATACATTCTCTCCCTCTATCCCTCTCTCACACACACACTCTCCCTCTGTCTCTCTCTCACGCATACACTCTCCCTTTGTCTCTGTCTCACGCACACACACTCACTCTCACAGACACACACTCCCTCTTTCTCTGTCTCACAGACACATTCACACTCTCTCCATCTCTCCATCTCTCTCACTCTCACACACACACACCCACACTCTTCCTCTCTCTCTCTCCACACCCACACACACACACTCTCCCTCTGTCTCTCCCTCGCGCACACACACATTCTCCCTCCCTCTGTCTCTCCCTCACACTCATTCCCTTGCCTTCTGTCTCTCCCTCACACAGACACGCTCTCGCCCTCTGTCTCTCTCTATCTCTCTGACTCTCTCTCAGTCTCTCAAGCCTTCTCTTGCACATCAACTCAGGCAAACCCTCTCTTGCACATTTACACATCAAAAAGGAGGGGTTCAATTTGGGAAGTAGTGGGATAGAGGCGAAAGGAACAAACCGCCATGGAACATCATGGACAGGAAGGTGACAATCTCAGGTCAAAATGGGGCAGGGCATGGCGAGGATTGGGAGGCTTCTCCAGAATCGAAGCCATGCTCTGGATGCAGTAGGTTACTGCACCTGGCTCTCCATCAACATGCAGCCCAAATCCAACTGAACAGTTCACAAGAACAAAGAAAAAACAGATTGAGGAATCTGGTGCATCCAACTCAACCGATGGTCATTGCTGTTCTGAACTACAGTACTCGTTGGCCAATTTCCCTGTCAATCTGGATGATATAGGCACTGTTTCTGGCCTTCGACTATCTTGATTGACAGTTGTCTTAGCCAATGAGTCCAGACCCAACATTGAGTCATGAGGCCTTGTGATGAGCTGTTTACAATCACTCTCTTGGATGTGAGGGGAGACAATAACAGGGATTCAGTATTCTTTGTGTGAAGGGGCATTTCTCATCTCGTCCTAAATGATTGTTTTTTTATCAGTAAACTGTATCCCTATATGCTAAAGATAGCAAGAACTGTCGATGCTGTTGTCTGAGATAACACAGTGGGGAGCTGGAGGGACACAGCAGGCCAGGCAGCAACAGAGGGGCAGGAAAGCTGATGTTTCAGGTCAGGACCCTTCTTCAGAAATGGGGAAGGAGAAGGGAGCTCAGAATTAAATAGAGAGGACGGGTGGGGCTGGGGAAGGTAGGTGGGATGGTGATAAGTGAGTGCAGGTAGGGATTGGTGGAGATTGGTCAGTGGGAGGGATGAGGCAGATAGGTGGGAGAGGATATCCGCCCCACCCTTCCCGCTGAACCAATCCCCACCACTCCCTACCTGCACTCACCTATTACCATACCACCTACCTTCCATAGCCCCATCCCTCCTCTCTATTTATTTCCCAGCTCCCTTCCCCTTCCCCATTTCTGGAGAAGTGTCCCAACCCGAAACGTGAACTTTCCTGCTCCTCTGATGCTGCCTGGCCTGCTGTGTTCCTTCAGCTCCTTACTGTGTTGTCCCTGTGTGCTAGATTCCCCAGCAAGGGGGAACAATCTCTCAGCATCTGCTCTGTCAAGCCCCATCAGAATCTAGTGTTTTAAACAAGCAACATGGAAACCAACCTGCCTCTATCTCCCTGCCCCTATTCAACTGCACATTCTGTCAAACTCATTTGATGGTGTTTAAAAATACGGCAGCGATCTCTCTCTGAAAGCAGTTTGATGGCTGATCTTAAATTGCTGCAATATACACTCACAGATTCTAACAAAACCAATATGCTGACCCAAGAAGAATGCTCAGGTCCATGAGGCTGGGTATTATGGGATGACTGCCTGATCCATTTTGCTTTCAATCTTCAAAATTAAATAGCATGTTACTAAGAATATGCTCCTGGAATAGGAGTTGGGTGGCCTTGTCAAATTTCTTAAGATTCAAGCAACAAAACATTTCTTTTTCCAAACTTTCTGTCTGGTTCTAACTCAGTGCCTGCAAACATCCCTTGTTTTGACATGTGGCTCCTGTAACTCCGGCAAGCTACATCCATGTGGAGTGATAAACGGTTACATCTGAGCTTGCAATCTGACATGGGTTCACCTTCTCCGTTGGAAATTTGCTTTCAAAGACAGACTGATGGTGAGTGCTTTTGGAAGCAGGTTTGAATCATTCTCCACGGTCTTCAACATGGCATTGACAGTCCAGTTTGAAACATTTCAACCTGTTGCATTCTTGGAAGCTCATTCTTATGAAATGTGCCCCTCTAGGATTTATTCCATGTAGACACTGAGTGGCCTGCTAGACCACTTCACAGGGTAGATAAGCAAGTGGAGCGGCACAGTGGCTAGCACTGCTGATTCACAGTGCCAGGGACCCAGCTTCAATTCCAGCATCAGGCAACAGTCTTGTGTGGAGTTTGCACATTTAGAATCCCTACAGTGTGGAAACAGGCCCTTCGGCCCAACAAGTCTGCACTGACCCTTGGAGCATCCCACCCAGACCCATCCCCCTATAACCCACACACCCCTGAATACTATGGGCAATTTAGCATGTCCAATCCACCTAGCCTGCACATCTTTGGACTGTGGGAGAAAACCGGAGCACCCGGAGGAAACCCACGCAGACACGGGGAGAATGTGCAAACTCCACACAGACAGTCACCTGAGGCTGGAATCGAACCCAGGTCCCTGGTGCTGTGCGGCTGCAGTGCTAACCACTGAGCCCATTAGAGTGTACATTCTTCCTGCGCCTATGTGGGTTTCCTCTGGGTGCCCCAATTTCCTCCCACAGTCCAAAGGTGTACAGGTTAGGTGAATTGGCTATGGTAAATTGCCCATAGTGTCTACTGATGTGTAGGCGATGTGGATTAGCCATGGGAAATGCAGGGTTACAGCAATAGAGTGGGGAGGTGGTGTCGGGGCGGGGGGTGAGGTGGGTCTGGGTGGAATGCTCTTCAGTGTGGACTTGATGGGCCAAATGGCTTGTTTCCACACCGAAGGAATTCTATGATTCTAAGTAAATAGGAAAGGAGTCAGATGGAGATTTACTAGGTAATGGCAGTATGGCTAGATATTACATGCACCACTCATTGTGTTTGTGGTGGGGTAAGGCATTGGCAGGTAAGGTAGGGTGGGTGCCAAGCTCACACCCAAAATGCAGAAGGTGGGATAGGACCAACATCAGCAGCCTTTGCACCTTATGTAAATAAACAACGAAGGGTCAGTTGGGCTTGCATTGACCCAAGTGTTACTGTGCCCATGCCATAATAGGGTTGGCATTGGCAGGCAGGCAGGAGTGAGCAACCCATTTTGTGAAAATGATTTTCAGATGTTGACAGGAAAAAGATACTGTTAGCTTGAAGGGGCTGCCCTTTGCACATTGGGAGCAACACTCAGATGATTGTACACCATCTTTTTCTTCATCCTGAAAACCCATCCATTCAACAACTTCACCCCCCCACCTCAATGTGGACAAACCCAGTCCACCTAATCAACATATCTGCGTCTGCTTTTCCATTGCCATTGGTTAGAATTCTAGAAACACGTACTCCTGAGCTCTCACACTGTCAGAACCGTTGATCAATCAGATTAGCTTGCATCTTCAGAGATCAGGAGATCATCCCACTAAGGGGGTAACCTTAGAGCCAAGGAGAGGTGAGGCAGGATGGGGTTACCGGGGTGGTGGGGGAGGTTGGAGTGGGGGTAAAGGGCAGATGATGCTAATAAGAGGCATCTAGGCTCATTATCCCAAAAGTGTGTCCATAGTGACAACCAGTGTCCAAAACGACTTATCTTGTGTGTAGTCTATCTATGTTGACAATTTAGTCAGCTAGTAAT
The DNA here is from genome assembly GCA_024137785.1 of Ginglymostoma cirratum. Lineage (NCBI taxonomy): Eukaryota > Metazoa > Chordata > Chondrichthyes > Orectolobiformes > Ginglymostomatidae > Ginglymostoma > Ginglymostoma cirratum. The sequence goes on from JAHRHZ010000041.1 coordinate 34,893,779, forward strand.
TGGCATTGTTCTGAGCAGTCAATGTTATAATCCCTGCAGTTCATTACGGTTGTGGGCAGTCAATTCTTTGCCTGCCGGCTAGATGTTTACTAATCTTCCTACCAGAACGGGGTGGGAGGGATGGTAGTGAGCCATCCATTACTGTCCCCTGCCCTTTAAAAGATTTTGCCCAATGTTTCCTTTACATAAGGGCATTGATAAACAACTTAGAATTTACATCAGTCTGACAGCTTCACAGTCACTATTGTTGAAAGTAGCTTAATTGTACAGATCTTTTAGACTGAATACAAATTCTAAACCTACCATTGTGGGTTTTGAACTCATATTCAGATGATGAGCATAACCAATTCAGCACTGTATCCTAACAGCTCAAATGGGCAGCAACTCAAACATGAAAATAGTCAGCTTTGAGCAGCGGATCTCCAATATAATGGAAACCTGTCATAATCATAAGTGATTCTGAACTGTCCCCAGCACTCCCCCAACCTCTTAGACCAAGATTCAAATAAGGTTCGACATCAATCTCAGTGATAACTGCACACTATCCACATTCAGACTGCATGGGATTCATGTGTCAAGTAGACAGGAACAATCTGGCCTCTCTCTATCCAGCACCATTACTCAGTCTCTGAGTTGATTTCCCCTGACACACATATAATGAATGACCCTCTTGACAGCTGACAAAAGATATTACCCACATGAACTGCACCCCATCGTTAGACCACAAATTCGACATCTGATGCTTCCAAATTCTACAATTCTGTGTTTCTATGAACTCCTATAACAAGACACCAGGGAGTCACTCTGTTTGTTGCAAAATCTTAGTTGAAAGATATGAGTAAATTGGCAGTTTCTGCCAAGAGAATAACTTCCAACCAACACTGCCATCCATATGGACGAGAAAGAAATACAAGCGCAATGCTTTATATAACAATGACCATAAAACGTAGGAGGAGATGTAGGTTATTTGTGTCTGGTCTGTCATTTAATGAGATCACGCTGATCTGACAATCTTCAACTCCACTTTCCTGCCCTTTTCCCGTAACCATCAATCCCCTTACTGATTAAAACTCTGTGTATCTCAGCCTTGAATATATTTAATGACTCAACCTCAACAACTCGACATAGAATTCCACAGATTCACTACCTTCTGAGAGATGAAAATCCACCTGTCTTAATTGGGCAACCCCTCACTCTGAGATTATGCGTCTGGTCATGGAGTCTAACAATTTACCTGCATCTACCCTGTCAAGTCCCCTATGAAACTTATATGCTTCAATGAAATCGCCTCTGACTCTTCAAAACTCCATTGAGTATAGAGGAGCCTTCTGGATCTCTCGGGATAAGACAGCTTGCCCATATCCAGTATCAGCCTAGTGAACCTCCTCGGAACTGCCTCCAATGCCAGGACACGGTTTCTTAAAGGGACAAAGTTGTTCACAGTAGTCCAGCTATAGTCTGACTAGTGTCTTGTGTAGCGTTAGCAAGACCTTCTGACTAGGCTGGTACAAAGTGAAAAAAACATAAAGAATCAAGAATATTAGGGAATAAACATAGTGGTTGTACAGGAACTCAATTTTGAAGTGTATAAGATGGTTTTAGCCAATATGTTTCATTTGTCAGTTTCACTGCATTTTTCCCTCTGGGCTGTAGGTTGACTGAACAGCAAAGTGTGTCATCCAAAGTTTACAGTTGACCCGCAGTGAATTGTTTCTAGAAGGCAATAAACTGGTGTCAGATTAGCTGCAGTCTCACACACACTACATTCGGATAACCATTTGTTATTACCTTCCTTGCTGTTTGCTCCATTTTTGAGTTTAATATCACATGGAAACTTTAAAACTCTGCCTGGCATACTGAGATCCATAACCATTGTCTTTCTGGGACCATCTTTTTATTTGATTTCTTCACCTAGCTCAGTTGTAGCCCAGGTCTAATGCTCCCCGGCTAATACCACCACAAAGCATCAAAACTGGGCTCTCTCTCTTTATGATCACCCAGTACTCTGGAAGTGCCAGGGATCTAAGTAACACATCAACCCCTCAACACTGCCTGTAGACCCCCTCCATTCCTTGCCATCTGTCATCCCCTCAACATCCCTCCATTCCCTGCCTCCAGTGATTTACTCATGGTTCATAGACTCAATACATGGACTCCTGGAGTGGTGGTGGGGCATTGGCTGCAGCGATGGCAGAGCGGAGACCCCTGGCTGTGGTGCACCCAAAGCAGGGACTTTGCAGAAGTCCTGAAGCTATGTCTGGGACCCCAGCTGATGAAGATCCAAGTACTTTCTTTTTATTCTTTCATAGGTCAAAATGGCACCGGATTGTGGCGACAGAACACTTTTCATTGAATCTCCCTAGATATATGTGACAATAAATCATTCATTTATTCATTCATACTTAGCGCACCTGATGCTGAACCCTGTTCACTAGGACCTTGTTCAAAGCACTACCTTGACAGAACAGCTTTCAGAAAGCATGGGTCATCAAGCAGGATGGGTTCAACTGCGGCTGGAAAGGTGTTAACATAATTTGAGATCTCACTGTTGTTCCAGAGATGAGGAATGTCAAAATTACACAGATACACTCGTGGAGCTGGGCCTGTCCTTATGGAAGAGAAAAAGATTAGACAGAGATACTCAACATAATCATGGATTCAGACAGAGTTGATAGAAACTGTTGCAATTGGAAGAAAGTATGAGAAGCAGAGGGAATTAATGTATACTGGTTGGCAAAAGAACCAAACGGGATACAAAGATAAACCTTGGAGATAGTAGGAACTGCTGATGCTGGAGAATCTGAGATAACAAGGTGTAGAGCTGGATGATCCTTTCTGAAGAAGGGTCCAGGCCCGAAATGTCAGCTTTCGTGCTCCTCTGATGCTGCCTGGTGTGCTGTGTTCATCCAGCTCCACACTGTGCTATAACAAGGATAAACCTTTCCTTAACGCAGCAAGTGATTCTGATCTTAATGTACTGCAACTGTTGTGGTGGTGGATTCAATTGTATTTTTGAAAGGGGTCGTTTGAGTAATTATCTGAATAGAAATTAGAGGTGTTACAGAAAAAAGAGTAAACAAGAGGGACTGAGCTGCCGTCACAATGAGAGCTTCCACAGGCTCGGTGGGGCTGAATGACTTTTTTCTGTAATTTCACAGATATTCCTCAGGCTTCCCATCAACAGTACGGTTTCAAACTGCCCACAGTTTCTGTGTGACTGCTGCAGACCAGAAATAACCAGAATGAATAAAGTTAAACAGACTATTTTTACATATTAATTTGCTCTGTTTCCAGCCTTGTTGAAAACGCATTGTCTGTTATGTTTGTGTTTTGATAGGTTTAACTGCCTTCTTTGTACACTGAGCTGTCATGGCTCAGATTTCTTACAGACTTTGCACAGTATTGGAAATAATTGAATCCTCCTTATAGAATGATCCTTAGCAGTGCAACTCTGCATTGGTTCTGCGATTCTGCTGAGAGTTGATGGAATGTGAAAATGTGACAGCATTTCGATTGTGCTGAGGTCAGTTGTCTGCTCAAATTCAAATAATTCAGGCGACCTACTTACTTTATTTTCTCTATGTTTTACTGGAACTAAAGTTGAGTATTCCAAAAGCAGCAAAAAAGGCAGAAGACAAAAACAACAATGAGAGAGTTCTGAATGTGAGTGTCTGTGTGTCGTTGTATGCGTCATTGTGTGTATGTATATGTTAGAATGTGTGTTTGCCTATCTAGGTTGTAAGTATCAGAGTCTGTGTGCATGTATGCACCTGTGTGTCTGTGTGTCATATAGTGGCAATATTTCTCTGCCATTGAGGGAGAGGTGCTCTAGTGGTAATGCCACTGGATAAGTAATGCAGACTAATGCTTCACGAATGCGAGGGTTCAACACCATGACTGGTCAAATTTAAATTCAGTTAATAAATCTGGAATAGAAAGGTACTCTCTGTAATAGTGATGATTAAATCAGTGTTGTTGTTGTAAAATCCATCTGGTTCACACTAATATCCTTTAGGGAAAGAACAGTGCCATTCTTAATGGGTCTGGTATACACATGATCCTAGAACCACAACAATGAGGTTAGCTCTTAGCTGCCCTCTGAAATAGCCACAGGCAATGAGAACTAGCAAGCCATTCAGATTTACTAACTGCTAGAAAGTGTGAAAAAAGCGATGTAATCTTGTGGGGTCACTACCCTAAATGGACTGCAATGATTGAAGAAGACAGCTCACTATCATCACCTTCTCAAGGGCAACTAAGGATAGCTGATAACTGCCAGCTTTACAAGCAATTACGCCTTAATTTTTTTTTACAATTTAAAAACATACTCCATACAATGTTAATCCTCAATAATAGTTATAGATTCAGAGTTGTACAGCACAGAAACAGGCCCTTCGGTCCAACTAGTCCATGCCAACCAGATATCCTAAATTAATCTAGCCCCATCTGCCAGCATTTGGCACATATGCTCTAAACCCTTTTTATTCATATACCCATTCAGGTGCCTTTTAAATGTTTAATTGTACCAGCCTCCACCATTTCCTCTTACAGCTCATTCCATACACACACCACCCTCTGCATGAAATCATTGCTCCTTAGGTTCCTTTTAAATCGTTCCCCTCTCACCTTAAACCTATGCCTCCTAGTTTTGGAATCCCCTACCCTGGGGAAAAGACCTTGGCTATTCACCTTATCCATGCCCGTCATGATTTTATAAACCTCTATAAAGTCACCCCTCAGCCTCTGACGCTCCAGGGAAAACAGCGCCAGGCTATTCAGCCTCTCCCTATAGCTCAAACACTCCAACCCCAGCAATATCCTTGTAAATCTTTTCTGAACCCTTTCAAGTTTCACAACATCTTTCCAGTGCAGGTCTTGCCCCAGCACTATTTTACTTACCATGTTTTACCTACATTAATCTGTGTTCCACTAAAGCTTAGTATGCAATGTTCTTAGTACTTTCCACTTACCATTATATTCTATTCTTAATCCTCAATAACTTGGAATAAACCCGACAACTTCATATTTATTTTTCTGATTTTTTTTGTTAGAAAAATTATGTGGACTGGGAAGAGAACCATGTTCTGCAATTTAATGCCAACCTGTTGTCGTAGTGTAATTAATTTCTCCCTAATCATTGATCACCTCTGGGATTTGATTACTGATTGAGATTCACAGAACAAAAACATTGGGATAAATCAGAACCCACCCATCGACATGACAACCTTGTAATCAACTGATGGTAAACCATCCCTGTATAAACGAACATACTGTGAGGTGAGTGTATGTGAATAAAGCCACTTTCTCATCATCAACCAGTGAAGGAAAATAAATCATCTTTCACAATTTCAAGATTTTGAAGTGTAGCCCTGCTGTAATGAATTGAGATATGAAAATGAAATTTGTTTTCTTTTCTGTGCTGATTGGTTGAAGGATAAAGATTGACCAAGGTATTGGAGAGAGCTTGTCTGTTCTTCTTTGAATCATGTCCTGAAATTCTTTGTGTTGATCTGAGAGAACAGCGAGGACTTTGATTTAATGATACATCTATAAGACATCACCGTTCACCAGTGCAGCATTCCCTCATTACTGCATTAGAGAGTCAGCTGAGATTCTGTGTTCAAGTCTTTGGATTGGTTCTAGAACAAATAATATTCTGTCTCAAAGGAGAGAATGCTACCAACTGAGCCAATAACAGGACAGGGGTTAGCAGTGTAGGGCTCAGTGTGGGCACATGCTTTCTCTGACCTCAATGTCTCAGCTCTCATTACAGGCATTGTCCTGGTGAAAACACACTGCATACAGAGCACAGCACCCTAACCCGCAAACAGTACACTAACCTCTATACACTAACGTATTACAGGCATTCTGTATAAAATGTACAATTATTTCTTCTTCCCTGTTCACAATCCCTGTACACAATCCCTGTACAGAATCCCAGTACACAATCACAGTACACAATCTCTGTTCACAATTCCTACACAGAATCATTGTTCACAATCTCTGCACACAATCACTGTTCAAAATCCCTGGACACCATCCCTGGACAAAATCCCTGGACACCATCCCTGGACAAAATCCCTGGACAAAATCCCTGGACAAAATCCCTACACACAATCCCTGCACACAATTCCTGCACACAATTCCTGCTCACAATCCCTACTCACAATCCCTACTCATAATTCCTGTACACAATCCCTGTACACAATCCCTGTACACAATCCCTGTACACAATCCCTTTATTTATAAAGCCCTAAATGCTGCCTTATTACTGCGTTATCCACATGCACTGTCAGGGAATTTTGTATTTCACATTACAATCACGGATAGTGATTTGACTAAATTCATCCATTAAGAAACAAAAAACAGCATTGTCCCATTGATGCAAACGATTGTTTTCTAAACTGTTGCGGGTTTGTCTCTGGCATTTTCCCTGATTTTACCAGAGAGCATGAGAACCCCCTGATACCAGCCCTCAGGTTAGCGTTCTCATTTTTAGATCCTGTTTCTCCTTGGCCTGCACCCACAATTTAAAGTAGCACTGTTGCTATATCATTTCCATGGCCTTTATTATCCATTATTTTTCAATAAAATCATTGTGCTTCCTTTCAAGTTTCTCTTTTTCATTCCTCATATCCTAACTCTCCAACTTTATGGGCCACTTCCTATTTTGTTCCTTTTTGCTTTGTACCCAGAGTTGGAATATCTCCCTTGTCTCTCAATGGCTAGAGTGGGAACAATGCTAAAGATGTGGAGTTGACCAGAATACTCTTTGCAATTTGTTCGTGGATTCCAGCTGTACAAACCTTGACCTGCCATTGTTGTCGCTTTTAGGTAAACATCTCGTCTCCAATTTAAGCAGCCAAGTAGAGAAATGTTAAAACAAAATCAGAAGGACTTACAGAGATAGTAGGAACTGCAGATGCTGGAGAATCTGAGATAACAACGTGTCGAGCTGGATGAACACAGCAGGCCAAGCAGCATCAGAAGAGCAGGAATTTCTGAAGAAGGGTCTAGGCCCAAAACATCAGCTTCCCTGCTCCTCTGATGCTGATTGGCCTGTTGTGTTCATCCAGCTCTACACCTTTTTATCTCAGAAAGACTTACAGTCATTTTGCTCTCATTTTTTCTTTCTACAGTATTCAAAGCATTGAATTGGTGAACATGGTCTCCTTGACGACAACATTTTCGTCACCACTGTCAAGAAACTCATCATTCTTTTCTTATACTTCACACCATGTTTCACAAGATAATCACAGAATGAAACCTTTACTCCCCCATTTCAACAGGTAATTGTTTCCAAAATTGTTGCGGTTTGTGGAGCTGATTATAGCTCAATTTCTCCATCACAGCCAACATCCTGGTGAGCCTCCTTTGTACCCTCTCTAATGTTATCACATATTTCCTATTGTTAAGTAACCAGAACAGTACACAGTACTACAGATGTGGGCTGACCAATGCTCTGTACAACTCCAACATTACCTCCTTACTCTTATACTCTATGTCATAACTGATGAAAGCAAGTGTCCCACATGCCTTTTTAACCATCCTATTCATGTGTTTTGCTGACTTCATGGATCTGTGAATAACTACTCCCAAGATTTTTCTGTTCCTCTGAGCTACCCATTATCCTGCCAACTATTAAATACTCCCTTATCTCTTTTATTCTTCCAAAGTGTATCACTTCATACTTACCAGGGTTCAATACCATCTGGCACTATTCTGTATTTCTGACCAACATATCTGTATATTATCATAATCTACAACCATCTTCTTCACTGTTAACCACTCTACCAATTTGCTTATTACATTTTCATCTATATCATTTATACATATAATAAACAATAGGGGACACAATACTGATCCTTGTGGTACACAATTTACTTGCAAGTTGAACCCACCCTGCAAAATGTGTTAATGATTTTTTTATTTAAGATTTGGAATGGGTCATAGACACTTGGTTAGCTGCAAGATAAGGCTTTGTCTTAATGGTGTCTACTACTCCTCTCCACCACTCCACCCAAAGGAGGCTTAGACACATGAATTCTGTAGTATTAAACCTAGCTGCCTTTTTAAGAATGGTCACTGGACTTGAAACATTGACTCTGCTTTCTCAGCACAGATTCTGCCAGACCTGCTGAGTTTCTCCAGCAGTTCTGTTTTTGTGCCTTTTTAACAGTTTATTTTTAAAATTGCAGATAGTTTAGCAGACCAGCCATTGTTCTATATAATAACAGCTGACAAAAATCAACAGCCCCAAGTCTGAGCAACAAAGGAAAAGTCTCTGGCCTGTAAAATTTAGCTGCCAATCTGTATTTGTGTGTACTGCAAGTAAAAACTTCCATTCATCAAAACAATATAGCAGAAGTTCCGCAAAACATCCATAGAAGTCTCTTAAAGTAATTTTTAAAGAGAAGAAACTGTCTATGATTCCTCAACTGTTGGCTGGCCAACCGACCCGTCCTGACAAAGGAAATCTAGACTGTTAACTCCAAACTTCGGAATCCACCTTAAAGTTACAGACATTGATCAACATTTATCCTTCAGTTGTTGCTGAGTAAAGAATCACTTTATCAATCTCTTTTTCTCCTTGTATGTTTGCAAATATGCTTGAGGTGATGCACTTTGGAAGAAGAAACAAGATGAGGGAGTATTTAATAAATAGCAGGACACTGGGTAGCTCAGAGATATAGAGGGATCTTGGGGTAATTATTCACAGATCCCTGAAGTCAGCAGATCACGTGAATAGGATAGTTAAGAAGGCATATGGGATACTTGCTTTCATCAGTTTGGCATAAAGTATAAGGGCAAGGAGGTAGTGGTGGCATTGGACAGTTGTGTTGCCAGATTTCCCTCACATTTAAGAGTTGTGAAGTAAATCTATTTCTGGTTTAACTCTACCACAATGTTGTCATGGTTCTTGCAAAGTCAGACTCCAGAAACAGAAGGGGCTGGGGAAATAAACCCCGCCGTTAAATTAAGGGGAGCAATTAAATAACAATCTGCAAATGAATAGCTGTGAGAGGAGGGAGGGACACTTTGTTCTAAAAGCCACAATCTGTCCATACCAACAACAATCTAACAAACACTGGGTTTCCTTTTTGGAAGGATAAAGATGAAAAGTAGAATTTTAATGTTAAGTTGTGGTTACAATTTTATTAAACCACATTTGGAATACTGTGCAGAATTCTGGTGTCCATGTTACAAAGAAGACATACAGATACTCTGGAGAGGATCCCAAATAAAATTTACCAAAATGATACAATCTTCAGGTATATTTGCCTTCAGCCAATGAGATTCACTCCATGTGATATCAAAAATTGATTAAGTGCACTGGATACAGCAAAGGATATGGAGCCTAATATATCCCCACTGTGCTGTTGAAATTTTGTATTCCTGAACTCCATTTCTTAAGAACAGTCATACCAGACTCGAGATATCAACGTTGGTTTTCTCTCTCCAGAGGCTGCTAGACCTGTTGAGTTTCTTCAGCACTCTCTGTGGTCTTTCCTGAACTAGTTGTGCCTCTTGCCTAGTTGTTCCAGCACAGCTCAAATACTGGCATACACCTGACAGTGGAAAACCCAGTCCACAAAAAAATGTAGGACAATTCAGTCAAGCTGATCACTACCCCAACAGCCCACTTTTTATCAGCAACGTGACAGAAGGAAAACACCAAAAGAACTGCAAATGTCATACATCAGAAATGAAAACAGAATTTGCTGGAAAAAGCTCAGCAGGTTTGGTGGCACCTGTGAAGAGAAACTAATGTTTTGGGTATAGTGACCCTTCCTTAGAACTGAAGTAGCTAGGAATAGTCACGGGGTCCAAAATGTTAACTCTGCTTTTTCCTTCACAGATGCTGCCAGATCTGCTGAGCTTTTCCAGCAACTTTGATTTACAGCATCGGCTGGTCTTTCGGTTTTTACTTAGCTAGGAAAGTGTTGGTTTACATGTGGAAGATAGGGTGTGGGGAGGGGTTAAGGACTAAATGTTAGGTGGGGATAGAGCGCAAAGAGAGAGAACAGTAGGACAGACAAAGGAGCAGATAATGATCTGGCTAGGAGGGCTAATAGCTATTGATGGGGACTGTTAGTGGCTACCAATGGGTTGTGCGTAATAGCAGACTATGTTGTAACAAGGCCTGGTGTGTGTGGTTTGGAGTAAGGACATGGGAGCGCTCCAGCCCTAAAGTTATTGAACTTGATATTGAGTCCAGATGGCTGCAAGGTCCCCAGGCAGAAAAGTGATAGAAAGTGTTTGTCAGCAGTGTTAGCAATCCATGTTTGCTCACTGGTAACAAAGCATGGACAGAAGAATAAAGTTGAAGATGCGACTTAAGTGTGATTTCCCTTGATACCATGACTGAGTATGTTCCCAAAGAACACCAGAAAAATTGATGTTGTTGAGGTTAAACAATCCACTAACTGGACTCATGCCTAGCAAAGGCAGGTGGCTGTGGTTGTTAGAGATGAGTCATCTCAGCTTCTCATCTTTACTCCAGGAGTTCATCAGGGTAGTGTCCAAGGGCCAACCATCTCCAATCTCTTCATTCTTCCCTCCTTCAGATGAAAGGCAGTTGGAATTATTATCTAAGGCAGCTAATGCCCTGCAAGGGTTCATTGACATCACAAGATAAGCTCTACCCATCAAAATATAAGAGTCAGTTCCTGGGAGGTTGATGTGTTATGTGCTCACCAGAGGGTTATATTGTTTCAACAATTATTCTCAATGTTACTATCATTTAGCTAAAGTAGTAATGTGTACTGACTCTGATACTGTGCCTAACGTTGGAAATGTGAAGTATTCAGATCAGCTATGACTTACTGAATAGTGGAAGGGGTCGAGTGATTTACTTCTGTTCCTGATTCATATGTTCCTAAGTTTGTACGAGATAATTATGGATGTTCAGACGGAACATCGAGAACAGTTTTAGTCCTCTTGTCTACATCAAGATATTCTGTATTGGAGATAGTGTAAAGAAGGTTCACCAGGCTGATCCTAGGTATGGAGGGACTGTCTTATGAGGAGAGGTTCAGTAGATAGGGCCCATATTTACTGGGGTTTAGAAGATTGAGAGGTGATCTCATTGAAATGTTCAAGATTCTTAGGGGACTTGACAGGGAAGATGTGGAAAGGTTATTTCCCCTTGTGGGAGCATCTAGGGCCAGAGGGAATAACCTCAGAATAAAGGGGTCACCATTTAAGGCAGAGATAAGGTGGAATTTCTTTTCAGTGAGGGTAGTGAATCGGTTGAATACTTTATCGCAGAGAGCAGTAGAGGTTGGGCCATTCAAAGCTAGATTGACAGATTTTTAATAAGTAAGGGAATCAAGGATTATGGGGAAAAGACAGGGAAGTGGAATTGAGGATCATCAAATCAGCAATGGTCTCATTGAAAGGCAAAGCTAACTCAATGGGCTGAATAGCTTATTTCTGCTCTTACATATTATGGTCTTATGATGTTATATACCTATCTAGCTGTACTGTCTTTCAAATATTTACAGTTTAGTCAAGAACAAGCTATCTTTTGTCTAAGACTTTCTGTGGACATCCTTCCTTGTGTGGTAGTGGCTTAAGTAATACCAAAAAAAAATTGCTGGTGTTGAATCTCAGACTTGCCCCATTTAGCTGCACCTTCATAAAATGGTGAGCAATGCTGGTATCCACTGCACTTTTTAAGACCAATGTTCACTGATAAATGTATAACATTCAGCCCCACTCATGACACTATTGAGTAACTTGTGCCTAAATGTGCAAAGACCTGCAATTCCTGGGCAAATGGCATTTAATGGGGAGCGTGAGAACTCCTCCTTATTCTGTGCTGTAATGAGTCTGTATTTTGGTTATATAAGTAGACTGCTTTAGAAAATACCGAAGATTCATGAAGGGTCTAAGTATGGCAATTCCTGAGACACTCCTTGTGTTCTTGAGTTCTTTGTGAAGATATACAGTATCATGATTTCCAGTACGTGTAGGACAAGGAGACAGATCCTGAATCTATCCCAATTAGCAAAGGAATTCCACCCAATGTGATCCCCATTAACAGCCTGGCCGATTAAGCCAACTAGCTCTCCAAAGAGTCCGGAGTTCTGTGGCAACCTGAATGTTTATATGCATGTTGTAGTCTAGAGCTCTGGATAATGATGGTTGGAGTTCCAACTACTTTCCACCAATGACAGAGCAGGAATATCTTCCTTTCATGTTCATACCTAGTTAATTACATTATAAAATTTGTTAATATCTTATTTAAGATTATTAAGAAGAACCAAATAGTAGCAATTAATTGAACAATATATAGGGAGCAACACAATGTGTGCAATGAAAGGTTTAGGACTAACAAAGTCAATAAAAACTCATTTCTAAAGAAGGGACATACTTCTTGATTTCAATCTCTATTGGCTGGAAATGTATGAACAATTCTTCCAGTTGCCATTAACACGTGGGAAAGGATCTACAATCTGTTATTCGCGCATTTGGTTGTATTATGAGCACACCTACCCTGCTCATCAAGTCCTGGGCTGGGACTTAGACCTGGAGCTTCTGGATGAGTAGCAGGGTATTAACCACAGTACAAGAGGATATCCTCCTTTTGAAGCGTACCTCACTTAAAAATTTAGATAATGTTAGCCTTAACTTAGCTGGAAATGATTGTGAGCACCCACCTATTCTAATTGCTAATTTTGCACGAGAATTAGTTATAGAAAATAAATTGCTCTTAAACTGCATCTCAAAACAAATAAGGTTGAACTCTACATGTTCCTGCCTTCTTACGCTTCAGTTACCTCTTAAAGTAGAAAGCTATCAAATCATATCAAGAAGTCAGCACCTAGATCTGATTACATTGATGAGTTCTGAAATCACACATGGAGAAGGACACAGATTTTCTTCATTGGAGAAGTGGGTGTGTGTAACAACCAAGTAATTTGAAGACTGCCAGCATTAATGACATCTTTCTATTTCAGATTTATTAACCTCTTCAAAGTTAAATTTCTCAGCTTTAGTTAAATCCCCTTGCCTTTGCGAAGAGGCAGCAATATAATGGTAATATCACTGTACTGTGAATCCAGAACCCCAGCATAATGTTCTGGGCATATGCTTTTTATTTGTTTGGTTCACTGATGTCCTTAGGGAAACAAAATTTCTGATTTTTTCCTGTTCTGGCTTAAAGTGTGATTCCAGATTGACAGCAATTTAGAATCATGGAATCAAGCCCTTTGGTCAGCTTGCCCTTGCCGCTCAGTTTTCACAATTAGTCTAGTCCCATGTGCGTGTGTTTGGTTCATATCCCTCCACACCTATCCCATCCATGTACCTATCCAAATGTTTCTTAAATGACAAAATTTTATTCAGCTCCACCACTACTTCTTGCAACCCAGTCTAGTCACTCACCACCCACTGTGTGAAGGAATTTCCCCTCTGGACCCTTTTGTATCTCGCCCCTCTCACCTTAAACCTATGCTCTCTAGTTTTGGACTCCCCGACCATGGGGAAAAGCTGTTGGCTATCTACCTTATCTATGCCTCTCATGACTTAGTTGACAATTAATTGCCCTCTGAAATGGCGCGAGCAAGATCAAGGGGCAACAAATGCTGGTCTGACCAATGACACCCACATACCATGAACAAATTTTCTAAAACAGTTACCATGACAAGACTTGCACACATAGCTTCAGATTATGAGGAAAATCCTCTGGATTTGTATATTCAGTAACAAAGCCATTATTCTCCTGCACTCCGGTCAATTCAACATTGGTGAAATTGCCTTGACTTTGTCCATAGTTATTTGACTGAGATAGTACATTTTTAGCAGTGCTTTGCAAAAGAAAATACATTAGCTGCATATAAAACTGTGCCAGTAGTGGTAGGAGGTCTGAATAACTGGCCATTAGAACTTGTTAAAAGTAATTGAATCAATATCAACACGCAGAAGTAAAATCTAACCTTAACGTATAAAATGTCAGGGACTGACAGAGATCAACAACATAGAATAAGGCCCTGCAGCCCATCGGGTCTGCACCAGTCAAAGACAGCCACTTACCTATTTTACTCAAATTTTCCCACACTTGGCCCATAGCCATGTATGCTTTGGCATCACAATAATACATCTAAAACTTCTCTAATGTTGTGAGGGTTTTTGCCTCATCCCTCCTCGCAGTCATTCTTTGATTGTCTGTAGGTCAGCCTGAAGAACTTCAGTCTTTGGAATTCTCCTTAAACTCTTTTTTTTTCAACATTGCTCCTTTTCTCCTTTAATATCCTCTTTAAAATTTACCTCTTTGACCAAGCTTTCACCCATCCTCCCAAGGTATTCGCCTTTGACTTGGTTTCTTCATCTTACAGGTACTGGGAACAGACAATGGGGTACCGTTATTCAAGAAGGGAGGAAGTGATAAACCAGGAAACTACAGGCCAGTCAGTCTAACCTAGTAGTCGGGAAACCATTGGGAGCAATTCAGAGGGACAGAATGAATCTGCATTTGCAGAGGCAGGGTTTCATCAAGAACGGTTAGCATGGTTTCTTAAGGGGGCCCATGTCTGACCAACTTAATTGAGTTTTCAAAGAACTGGCCAGGCAGATAGGTAAGGATGATCTACCGTGTGGGAGACTGGCAGTAAAGGTAAGATCCCATGGGATCTAAGGAAATTTTTCTAGTTCGATCCAGAATTGGCTGAGTGGCAGGAAAAACAGGGTGATGATCATCGGGTATTATTGTGACTGGAAGCCTGTGCCCAGTGGCAACCCCTCTTTGAGCTTCTTGGTGGGGTAAAGATGTTGCAGTAAGCATGTCTTAGAAAGGATGTCTTAGAAAGGATGTCTCAGTAAATTATTGATATGGTTTGACAGAAGGAAAAGGAAGAGTTTTGGGAATCGGAGATATTTTGTTTGAATTTCTATCTGGGATATTCCACTCACCTTACAATGTTGTACATTGCCAGCAGTATTTTGGTTTTGTGTCTTATTTGTCATAGAAACAGGCAGTTGAAGACTTTGTCTAGAACAATGTGGAGATGTAGACAGTGAATCTGTCAGGAACTATGGATCAGGACCTGTATAGCAGCTGGATCCAATAGAAAATGGCCCTTGGAAACCATGGATGGTTTTGATTTGAAGTCTCTAGGCAAGAATGCAATGAGGCCCAAGCTTTACCTGAACCTCACTGCCTTGATTCAGAAAGGAGTACTAGAAGTTCACCTAACCAGAAACTATTGGAAGAACCCCAAGAAATTCATACCTCAGGGAATAGCAGGAACAATAAAGAGATTCAAAGTGAATTCCTGAGGGCTGTATCACAGCATAGTTTGGACTCAGGAGGAGTTACAGATGTCCTGCACCAACTAACAAAGATTAATTTAAAAACAATTACGGAAATACTGACAGTACGGTTAAAAGTATGTGTTAGAAAAGCAGATATAGTTGAAATTTTCAATCAACATTTAAAGCTTGTGTAGGAAAAGACTAATCTACATAAAATAGATTGAATTTGCTCAAATTTGACAGCAGACGAAGTGATTTGAATTGGAAAATAAAATGATTAAAGCTTGTATTTATGAGAGGGAACAAGAAAGAGAAAGTACAGAAAGAAAAATGGGAAATAAATCTGAATTCCACAGAGAGGGACAAAAGGCGAGGAAGAAGAAAGGAAGATGTGAAGACCTAAATTAGATGGCCAGAGAAGGGCTATGTTTATGAGGTCAATCAATAGCAGGTAAATTGGATGTGGAGTCAGATTTACCTCCAGGTTTTGATTAAGCAGGGAACCTTTTCCTCGTGACTAAATGCAGTGAGAATTGTGTCAAATTGGATATATTCTTGTTTTAGAATATGCTAAAATGGCCACAAGAGATATGGACCATTCTTTGGTAAAGTGTTTTGATAGGGAAAGTATTAAATGAATATTTAAACCTTTCAGCTGAATAGTTTGTGAAATGATTAAGATTATGGTGCTTAAGATGTATGAATAAGGAGACTAACAGACACACTCACTGGAAGCAAGCTGGCTACTACATGCTAACTGACTAAAGAGATAACAAGGTGTACAGCTGGATGAACACAGCAGGCCAAGCAGCATCATAGGGGTAGGAAAGCTGACGTTTCGGGTCCAGCATCTGCAGTTCCTACTATCTCTATGCTAACTGATTGTTTGGAGACACAGTTCTGCTATCCACACAGTGTGAATATCTGGAATAGAGCTCAAACTTATTAAATTGAAGTTGAGAATAATCAGGAGTTAAGGCATGGTGCCATCAGCACGCTCTAGAATTGCTCCTGCTTGAGTGCTGGTAATATTCAGATTCTTTAAAAAAATGCATGATTGATAAGTTTCAACCTGAGAAAGTCAAGATTTCAGCTGGAACTAGGGTTAAGAAGATGAAGTGATCATTCAGCACTTACAGAAATAACGTTCTACAATTAAATTGATGAATGAATTTATAGCTCCTGTTTCGAGGCTCCCGGATGCTGAAAATATAAAAGATTGAGAGAACCATTTGAGCAAACACACATTTCCTTAAAACAAAATATTCTAATGAGTCAAAAAACGGCCTTTCAGGAGTTTGTTTTTAATTTAAGCAACTGAATAGAGCACATTGTAGACTGACTATAAAACATTTGATTTTATTGTTCCCACAAGCACTGATTCAAAAGCTTCTGCAATTAAACTAAAATGAGAGAATTTAGTTGGAGCTTTTCTCCCTGATTATGTCTTCAGTCAATTTCAGGTACATTTCACTCATGCAACGACTGATTTTAGTCTAACCAGGAACATTGGTAAGTGAGGGAACTATGAGGTTATTAATGAATATATTGCACATTAAATAATATGAAGTTGGAATAACACTGATATTATAATTGCAGCAAGCTCCTGAAGTTTTGAAAGACCATTCAATATAGGGCTCAGGAGGAGGTAGTACGTGACCTCGGCAAGAGTCTTTTAATCAGAAAGAAGAATAGTGTTCCCTTCCTTGCTGTGGTAATACTGCAGTGAGCAGCTCTCTTGAAAAGTTCTCCTTTTCAGCTAATAACCATCCAGGAGTTCGTTTTTTTTTTCTCCTGCATTAAGCACACTGAATGTTGCTCTACTATTCTCAAGCGTATTGGATTAGTGAGGCTTCAAATTAAATAACATGGAAATGGGGTTCCAGCAAGAATAGACTGTGATTGCATGAGTCTCCAATGTAAGTGCTTATCAGCCTCTCAGCCCACTTTTTATTCTTGCCAAGATGAATTATTCATTGACTGGCGTCTCATTAAGGATGAATCAGGAACCCGATGAAGAGCAGCCCAGTCTCCATTTTGATAAGTTGAGTTGAGAACTGGTCCACAATTTGGCATCGAGAAAGGAGAATTGGTGAAAAGAAAGAAGTCCCTTTGTTATAACCATTCACCAGCAGAAGGTAGATCATTAATTCCTGTCATCATACTTCAAACTCGAGCTTCTAAATGAGTGGCCCATACTCAAAGAATAAGGATTATTTATACCCTTGCATTCATTTCATCACATTATAATGGGACGCCATTCTCCCATCCAAAACCTGTTCCATGAGATCATGGTTCATCTGGTTTTGTTCCATTTCCCTTAATGCATTTAGCTAACAAACATCCATCAAATTAACAGCTGGTTGAGACTCAATTATCATTTACAGAAGTGAAGCCTCACCAGTCTGCCATTTAAAATGCCTGCGCATGATCACTGCTGTGTTCCTTTCCGCACAGTCAATTTCCTAGCCTGCTCATTAATTTACCCTCAATGCTACGAGCTTCAACTTGAGCCAATATTCTCTTTTAACTTATCAAGTATCTTTTAGAAGTTATTGTAAATAATATCCATATACATTTTCACCGACCACCACGTTTCAATTCATCAGGGCACTCCATCAGATTTATTAGGCATGACGTGGCCTGACATACTGATGCTGGCTCTATCTGGCCAGGTTAACATTTTTATGACTTTTAGCAAGTGCCTTTAGTTGGAGATATTTTCTATTCAACCTGTTTAGAGATGTTACTGTTCATCTCTGGAGCAGGTGGGATTTGAATCCAGGATTTCTGGATCAGACTTAGTCATTAATTACAGACTCCAGCTAACTGATCTATAATGCCCTGATTTCCAGCTCCCATTTTGTTATGTAACAGGGTGATATCCAAATTAAAAGAATTGTTCCTGAAATCGGGAAAATTTTGAGAATTTATAGTTAGGGCACCTGCAATGTTTTCACCCATTTTCCAACAATGTAAAATTTGGGAATTTGTCACTTTGTTTGTTAGTTCCATTATGCTCACATTGATTTTTGTGACTCCATGATCCTGTTTCATTTTTAGTTTATTTGAAATGTCTGGCACTCTGGCATTTCCTCAGCATGTCCACCATTGTCTTAATTCATTAACAAAATCACCATTACTTTTCAAGACCCCCATATTTCTCTGAGCTAGTCCTTTTCTCCAAGCACAAAGGCAAGAATTCATTATAATTGCAACTTTGTTTGCACACTCTGCCTTCCTACTTGATCTGTAACCCTTTGCCGTTCTTTGTATCATGCCCCATCACCAGAATCCCTAGAGTGTAGAAGCTGGTCATTCAACCTTCCAGACAGCACCCACTCAGACCTACCCCCGCTACCCAATCCCTGCGTTTCCATGACTAATCCACCCGGCCTGCACATCCCTGGACACTATGGGCAATTTAGTTGTCCCACAGACTAGTCAAGCAACAGCCTGACATAGGCATACTCACGGAATCATACCTTACAACAATATCCAAGACACCACCATTACCATCCCTGGATGTGTCCTGTCTCACCAGCAGGACAGACCCAGCAGAAGTGGCAGCACAGTGTTTTACAGTCGGGAAGGTGTTGCTCTGGGAGCCCTCAACATTGACTCCGGACCCCATGAAGTCTCATGACTTCAGGTTAAACATGGGCAAGGAAACCTCCTGCTGATTACCATGTACCATCCTCCCTCAGTTGATGAATCAGTACTCCTCAATGTTGAACGACACTTACGGGAAGCACTGAGGGATGCGAGGGCACAAAATGTACTCTGGGTGGGAAATTTCAATGTCCACCACCAAGAGTGGCTCAGCAGCAGTACTACTGATCGAGCTGGTCAGGTCCTACAGGACATAGCTGATAGACTGGGTCTATGGCAGGTGGTGAGGGAACCAAGAGGGAAAAACATACTTGACCTCATCCTTACTAATCTGCCAGCTGCAGGTGCATGTGCCTATGATTGTGTCAGTAAGAGTGAGCACTGTACAGTCCTTGTGGAGGCGAAGTGCTGCCTTCACATTGAAAATACCCTCCATCGTGTTGTGTGGCACTATCACCGTGATAAATGGGACAGACTTCAAACAGATCTAGCAACTCAAGACTGGGCATCCTTGATACACTGTGGGCCATTAACAGCAGCAGAATTGTATTCCAGCAGAATCTACAACCAAGCATACCCCCACTCAACCATTACCACCAAGCCAGGGGATCAACCCTGGTTCAATGGAGAGCGCAGGAGAGCATGCTAGGAGCAGCAGGAGACAGACCTGAAAATGAGGTGTCAACCTGGTGAAGCCACCAAACAGGACTACTTGCATGACAAACAGCATAATCAACAAGTGATAGAACTAAGCGATCCCACAACCAATAGATCAGATCTAAGTTCTGCAGTCCTGCAACATCCAATCGTAAATGGTGGTGGACCATTAAACAACTCACTGGAAGAGGACTCTCCACAAATATCTCCATCCTCAATGATGGAAGATCCCAGCACATCAGTGCAAAAGATAGGGCTGAAGCTTTTGCAGAAATCTGTGCAGAAAGTGCCGAGTGGATGATCCATCTCGGGCTTCTCCAGTGGTCACCAGCATTACCGATACCAGTCTTCAGCCAATTTTGGGATTATGGTGGGCATGGACTTGTTGGACTGAAGGGTCTGTTTCCATGCTGCGCAACTCTATATAATTTGATTCACTCCATGTGATATCAGGAAACAGATGGAGACACTGGATACTGCAAAGTCTACAGGTCCTGATGACATCCCTGCAATAGCACTGAAGACTTGTGCTACAGAACTTGCTGCTCCCCTGGTCAAGCTGTTCCAGTACAGTTACAACACTGGTATCTACCCGATAATGTGGAAAATTGCCCAAGTATGTCCTGTGCACAAAAAGTTGGACAAATGCAATGTGACAAATTACTGCCCCGTCAATATTCTCTCGATCATCAGTAAAGTGATGGAAGGTATCATCAACAGCGCTATCAAGCAGTCCCTGCTCAGCAATAACCTGCTCAGTGATGCCCAGTTTGGATTCCGCCAGGGCAACTCATCTCTGGACCTTATTGCAGCCTTGCTTCAAACATGGACAAGAGAGCTGAATTCCAGAAGTGGTGAGAGTGACAGCCCTTGACATCAAGGCTGCATTTGACCGAATGTAGCATCAAGGAGCCCTCGCAAAATGGAATCAATGAGTATCAGGGGGCAAACTCTCTGCTGGTTGAAGTTATACCTGACTCATAGGAAGATGGTCAAGGTTGTTGGATATCAGTCATCTCAGCTCCAGGACATCTCTGCAGGAGTTCCTCCGGGTAGTGTCCTACGCGCAATCATCTCCAGCTGCTTCATCAATGACCTTCCCTCTATCATAAGGTCAGAAGTAGGGATGTTCACCAAGGATTGCACAATGTTCAGCACCATTCGTCACTCCTCTGATACTGAAGCAGTCTGTGTTTAAATGCAACAAGATCTGGACAATATTCAGGCTTGGGCTGAGAAGTGGCAAGTGACATTCATGCTGCAGAAATGCCAGGCAATAACCATCACAAATAACAGATAATTTAACCAGCACTGCTTTTCATTCAAAGGTGCTACCATCATTGAATCCCCCACTATCAACATCCTGGGGGTTTCCATTGACCAGAAACTCAACTGGACTCAGCACATTAACACAGCGGCTACAAGAGCAGGCCAGAAGCTAGGAATACTGCAGCGACTAACTCACCTCCTGACTCCTCAAAGCCTGTCCACCATTGACAAGGCTCAAGTCAGGAGTGTGATGGAATGCTCCCCACTTGCCTGGATGGGTGCAGCTCCAATAACACTCAAGGAGCTCGATACTATCCAAGACAAAGCAGCCCGCTTGATTGACAGTACATCCACAAGCATCCACTCCCTCCACCACCGACACTCAGTAGCAGCAGTGTGCACGATCTACAAGTTGCACTGCAGAAATTCACCAAAGATCCTCAGACAGCACCTTATAAACCCATGACTATTTCCATCTAGAAGGACAAGCGCAGCAGACATATGGGAACAGCATCACTTTTGAGATCCCCTCAAAGCCACTCATCATCCTGACATGGAAATATATCACTGTTCCTTCAGTGTTGCTGGATCAAAATCCTGGAATTCCCTTCTGAATGGCTTTGTGGGTCAACTCTCAACAGGCAGACTACAGCGGTTCAAGAAGGCAACTCACCACCACCTTCTCAAGGGCAACTAGGGACAGGCAATAAATGCTGGCCAGCCAGAGACATGCACATCCCACAAACAATTGAAAAGCTTTAGCATGGCCAATCCACCTAACCTGCACATCTTTAGACTGTGAGAAGAAACTGGACCACCCAGAGGAAACCCACACAGACACAGGGAGAACATGCAAACTCCACCCAGACAGTTACCCAAAGATGGAATCGAACCGGCATTCCTAGAGCTGTGATGTAGCAATGCCAACCACTGAGTCACCATGCTGCCCTTAATTTGTGTTATTATCTACCCTTCAGCAAGTTCTTCTTTCAGTTTTAACTGCATATTGCTATTTTCTTTAACAAGTAGAGATCTTTCCTCTTAAGTGTATAAACTGGCTCTGTATCACATTGACCTCCTTTTTTAAACACCTCCCATTGATCGTCTGTCATTTCACCAGCCTGTCTCATCCTACTGAAGACTGCCCCTCTAAATCTGGAACGTTCCTAACTGTTTTGTGTTTGGAATCCTTCTGTTTGTGATTTCAATTGGGCAAATGTTCATGCACCAGGAAGCTGTCAACTATCTAGTTCATTGCTTATGACTAAGTCTAATATAATATTTCACTTCACGTGACTAAATTATTGTACTTGCTGGAAATCTGAAGTAAGAAGTGTTCTGATGTAAGGTCACTGACCTGAAGCCTGAACTTTATTCTTTCTGCATTCTTTCTGCCAGACTTGCTGAGCATATCAGAAATTTTCCACGTTTACGGTATAATGCCCTTGTCAGTTCATGTTGCCACAAAAAAAAAATTCCAGATAAACTCAGATAGCAAGAACTGCAGATGTTGGTTTCAGAGATAACAAAGTGTGGAGCTGGAGGAACACAGCAGGCCAGACAGCATCAGAGGAACAGGAAAGCTGATGTTTCGGGTCGGGACCCTTTTTCAGAAATGGTGGAGGGGGTGGGGGGCTCAGAAATAAATAGAGAGAGGAGGGGTGGGGCTGGGGAAGGTAGGTGGGATGGTGATAGATGAGTGCATGTAGGCAGTGGTCAGGATTGGTCAGTGAGGTGGGAGTGGTGGATAGGTGGGATAGAAGATGGACAGGTTGTGTCAGGTGAAGGAGGTGGGGATGAGAGGGAAGGTTGGTCCTGGGATGAGGCTGGGGTGAGGAGAGTCTGAAACTGGTAAAATCCACATTCAAGTCATCGGGCTGTAGGCTCCCGAGGTGGGATATGAGATGCTGTTCCTCCAGTTTGCTGATGGTGTCACTGTGACACCGGAGGAGGCCCAGGCTGGACATGTCACCAATGGAATGGGAGGGTGAGTTAAAATGTTTCGCAACTGGAAGGTGCTGTCTTTTGTACACTTACAGAGTGCTCTGCTTCGCGACTCTGCGTTGTAGTTTATCCTGAAGTCCGCCTCGGGGGATGTTTATCTGAAGATCTGAGGCCGAATGTCCTTGACCACTGAAATGTTCCCCCACTGGGAAGGAACACCCCTGTCTGGCGATTGTTGCGCTGTGTTCAAGGTTTTGTTGATGTTTTAAATGTGTCTCCTGATTTAATTACATCTGATATAGTGATGTCCTTTAGAGAACAAAATCTGCCACACTTACCTGGGTTTGGCCTACATGTGACTCCAGACCCACAACAATGTTATTGCATCTTATTTGCCCCCAGTCGATTAGGGATGGGCAATAGATGCTGGCCTAGTGATGCCCACATTTCATGAATTAATAAAATAAACCTCTTCACCTGTAACGCAGAAAGCACAATTCCCAACTGTACCTTTACTCCATTGCCCTTTCTTGTTTATCTGTGCTACCTTTTCCACTTGAGAGCTCCTCTCCACCTGCCATGTATAATCACTTATGAGCACCACAACCAGGACTTTTAGGATTCTGGAATTTCCCTCCTGCCACTAATTCCTACAGTGTGGAGGCACACCATTTGGCCCATCACGTTTACATTAACCCTCTGAAGAGCATCCCAACCAGACCCACACCTTACCCCTATAACCCTGTATTTCCTATGGCTAACCCACATAACCTGCACACCTTCGGACCGTGGCAGAAAACTCGAGCACCCGGAGAAAACCCACGCAGACACAGGCAGAATGTGCAAACTGCACACAGACAGTCGCCTGAGGGTGGAATCGAACCCAGATCCATGGCACTGTGAGGCAGCAGTGCTAACCACTGATGTACCATGCTGTCCGTCAAGAGTCCATCTGCCATCACCAATTTGTTAAGACAGGGGCTCCACCCCTTGGTAAGGGAGATGTGCCACCTTAGAGAGCTGCCAGTCTGACTGGCTCAGCAATGGCACGAGCTACAATGGACTGGGCTGTTACTACAAGCACACACCGAAGTTTAAGTCCGAGGAGTTCATTTTGGGGTCTCAGGACCAATACTCCCACTAACTAACTGTCTTTTCTGTGTATAGACTTCCAAGATCCATAAGCGACAGTGACCTTTGAGACAAGACCTGAAAGTGCTGGTGCACCGATCACGCCGACTGGCATGCTAGATTCTCCAAGTAGCTGCACACTGATGGGAAGGATTGGACAGCAGGAAGGGGAAGTGGGATTGGGGTCAGTGGGTGTTTTTGGTGAAGCGGCCAGCATAGTCGGATGGTGGTGGGGGGGGGTGGGGGTTGGGGTGGGGGAGTGGAAGACGGAACATCAATAGACATTGAGGCTATGCCCAGCCAGTGTTGAAATGGGATGAATGAAGGCAGCACCTTCCATTCCAAGCCTGAGTTCTGAGCCGCGTCATGTTCTGGGTTTCCCAGCCACTCTGAATTCTTCCCTTCATGTTTCTCCTTTCTGCAAGAACACTATCCCAGCTTGGTTCAGGTGAAACTTGGCCCAGTCATACAGTTCCTTTTCCCAGTACTGGTGCCAGGGAACCAGTACCCTAATTTTCTGACACCACTTCATATATTCACCTCCCTAATTTGTATGTTCCTACCTCAATTTACGTGTGGTTTTGTTAATCTCTGGAATTACTACCTTGAGGTTCCGTTTTTAATTTAGATCCTGCTTCCTGGTATTTTTCCAGACTCAAAGTTTTGTCTTCTCTTTCTGATTTTTATTGTTTCCAACAGCATCATAATGGCCGGATCCTGCCCCTTCCTCTCCAATATCTTTTCGAGCTGGTTTGAGATGTTTCCCGTCCTGATGAGTGGCCTCAAGGGCCTACTCCGGAAATGCTTTCACTCTCATTTGTTGCTGCACAATTGCTTCACTGTCAGAGACACTTCAAGATAGTCAAAACAACTAACTTCAAGCCTTCCTTTCAAGGCAATTATGCTAGGCCCTGACTCCTCACTCGGGTAAACCTGAATGATCCTGTGTTAATCCATTGGAGGAGCATTTTTTAATTCATTACAATTATTGGGGTCGCCATTAAGCTCACTTTTAATAACAGTTTTTTTTTATTGAATTAAAATTTTAACATCTGCCGTTATGAGTCTTGAACCTTTGTCCTCGGATGTAAGCCTTAGGTTACTGGATTACTAATCTAGTGATATTATGTGAACACCGTTCCACCCCCATTCACGGGGTGATGATGACACTGCCTGGACTAGCCCCAGAGTTCTCCATCTCTGACTCATTGTTCATTTCTTAAACATCACTCCTAAATCAAACAGCAAGACAGAGGAAAACAAATAATTTGATGCCTATCAGTCTAAAGTGGTACATTTTTGTTTTAAATTTTTGTTGTTATATTTGAATAGAAGAATGCTGTGATGTGAATGCTGTGAGGAAAGACAAAGGAATATGGGGATTTAATACAAAGGGATTAACCTCAGAATGTCAATTGATGAGGCTGCAGTAAAGGTAAGAGAAAACTGGGCTTTATGGTCAGAGTTATTGACAGTAACAATTGAAATTGGATGATGAACTCATGTAAAGACTTGGTCTTTTTCTTAGGCAGATCCTTGAGACCAAGACGACTTTCTTCTCAGATAACAAGGTGTAGAGCTGGATGAACACAGCAGGCCAAGCAGCATCAGATGAGCAGGAAGGATAATGTTTCAGGCCTAGACCCTTCTTCATTTTCTGGAACTCTGGATTAATAGCCTAGTGATGTTGCCACTCGGCTTTGAAGACATAACGAGGGATGTTCTCTGACCTCTGGGTAAGCACGTCATGTTGAAACTTGGAGGGCTTGTTTTAGAAGTCTTGTCTCAGGCATGTTGATGATGTGGTCTGTCCGATGCAGCTATTTATTGTAACCTTTTTTATGGATACACCATTGGAAGCATCCGAACTGAATGCACCACAGTATGGCAAGGCAGCTGCTCTTCCCAAGACCGCAAAAAAACTACAGACAGTTCTGAACACAGCCCAGTTCATCACATAAACCAGCCTCCCATCTAATGACTCCATCTGTACTTCCAACTGCATCGGAAAGCAACCAACATAATCAAAGACTCTTCCCACCCTGGTTATATTCCTTTCCACACTCTTCCAATGCACAGAAGATATAAAAGTTTGCATACACGCATAAATAGATTCAAGAATGGGTTCCCTGCTGTTATCAGACGTTGAATGTTAATGTTGATTTCTCTCTCTGCACCTTCTCTGTAACTGAACTCTATTCTATTATCCTGATGCACTTGTATTCATGTAAAACACATAAGACTACACTTTTCATTGTACCTCAGTGCATGTGACAGTAATTAATCAAATAAACTTGTACCTCAATGCCAGGAATGTCGCCTCAGAGTGGACACTGATAACAGAGCATCAAACCTGCCAGGAAGATTTGTCAGATTCTGTGGAGGCATTGCGAGTGAACGTTCTGTCTGCCCCCTAAATGTTTAGCCTGAGTCCATTCTCTTATTACTCACTGTAAATGCATCAAAGATGGCTTGGCTTCTGAGTGTAGTCACATTCAAGTGTCACCTGTACAGTGCAACTTGATGACAGAAGTTGGGGTAATATTGGCTCTGAACTGAAGACGATGCAGATTAAACAGTTTCTCCTTTGACCTGTAGTGTAGTTGCACTCCAGTGGGAACTTCAGGGATATGGGATGCAGTGTTACAGCCAGGAAGAGGATCAAAATCCCTTCCTAAAAGCACATTAAGTATGCCAAGACCTCAAGAACTAAAGTGGTTCAACAAGGCAGCTCACCACCACCTTCTCCAGGGCAACTAGGAACAGGCAATAAATGATGTCCTAGCCAGTGGCATTCACATCCCAATAACAGGTTAAATAAAAGATGGAGAAGGCATTAATGCGATGACATAGACTTGGTTAACTCCAGTTTTCACACGTACTGCGCCTATGGTGGATTCATTGATGAGGATCACAGATTGCTTGTTGCATGCAGTATGCAGAGAGTGATATCGGGTTTCTGTGGTTAGCCATATTTAAGGAGGATGCTCTAAAATCCTTCCTGGTAGACAAGAGATCAAATAAAATGCCACATGTAGAAAATGGCTGCTGCTGTCCGCATTTTTCTTGGAGTTGTCTTGTTGTGAAGATTATGACCACCATGTCTTTTAATGTGAACCTAAATATATCCTGATTAAGCCAGGTAGGACAGCTTAGTGTGAGCTCAAAGCTAGCATCTACCTCCCTGTACCCAAAACCTTACGTTAACTTTGATTTTGTTAATTAATTTAACCCTTGCACTCATTATTATAAAAGTTTTGATATTTTTGCTTGAAATCAATAGATTGCACTTTGAATCCCAATGTCTGTTTCAATGATGTATTAACCTTTCTTTTCAACAGTAACTTAAAACGACACTGATCAATAACAGACCTTTTGCAATTACTTCCTACATTCATAGATTTCCATCTACTAAAAACTTGCATCATTGATTAAATATCCCAAATGTGCATTTTGAGCTTGTCGTGCAGTGTCAAGTTGTATATTTTAATAGGAAGCTGTTCACTTTATGCTTGGAAAGAAAGAGAAGCTTGTATTTATATTACATCTGTCACAACATCCCAGATTGCTTGACAGTCAATAATGTACATTTCAGACAAAAAGAGAAAATGCTGGAGAAAAATCAGCGTGTCTGGCAGCATTTCCACAGTTCTATAGGGGTGTCTTTGCGCTTGAAAGATTAATTCTGTATTTCTGCCCACAGATACTGCGAGACCTGCTGTGTTTCTCCAGCACATCATTTTTTTTTTATTTCACATTTCCAACATCTGCTTTGATTTAGGTACTTTTGAAGTATCTCCACTGTTGCAATGTAGGAAATGCAGCAGCGAAAATGTGCACAGCAAGCTCCCACAAACAGCAATGGAACAAAGCCCAATGTTTTATATAATATTTGATTGAAAACTAAATATTGGTCAGCACATCAAGGATACCTTCCCTGAACTTCTGTGGAGAAGTGCCATGGGATCTTTTATATCCTTCTGTGAAGGAGATTAGCCTTCAATTTAATATCTGATCCATAAGGCAGCATCTCTGACAGTGCAGTCATTGCCTCGCTCGAGTGTTGATCTTGATTTTTGTACTCGAGTCCCAAACCAGGGCTAAAACCCACATTTTGACTGAATAGCCAAGCTACTAATTGAGTCACAGATCCTTCACCATTGATCCCATTCCAGCCCTCAGTCACTGTTGCAGGTTGAAAAGGTGTTCACGCCTGATTCCATTCTGAGCTGAACTTCAGACCCTGTATCGTTTCCAGCACATAATCCTGGAATTTACTCACTTCTGTGCTGATATAATTACACAACTACTCAATCTTGCCTTTTCCTGCCTAGCTTGCCATCGTTTCTCTCTCTGTAAATTTCAGCTCATCCAGACCCCATGTCATGTCCGATTCACGCATTCACCCTTATGTGCAATAGCATACATTGGCATGGTCCTTTAAAGTCTTGTTTTTGAGGCTCTTATCCTTGTTTTTCAAACACTCGATGAGTTTGGCCCTCCATTTCACTGTAAGTCCCTCCACCCCTAGAATCTACATCCAGCATTTCAGCATCAGAACTTCCAGTCATGTGACTTCTGCCCCTTGAAAACTCTCCTCATGCTTTGCCCACCATTGACAGCTGTGCCTTTGGACATCTTAGCCCCTGATCTCAAAATCCCGACCTTAACCTCCACAAATCCTCCACTTTCCTGAAAGTCCCAATAAGACTCACTGTCCTTGATGAAGCTTTTTCCTTCCTACTGTCCCTTATTTTATTCATAGAGTCATAGAATCACACAGCAGAGAAACAGATCCTTCTATCCAACCAGTCCATGCCAACCATGTCCCAAACTGAACTAATCCACCTGCCTGCACTTGGCCCAAATCCCTCTAAACATTTCCTATTCATGTGCTGATCTAAATGTCTTTTAAACATTGTAACCATACCCACATCCACCACTTCCTCTGGAAGTTCATTCCACACATGAACCACTCTATGTAAAACAAAAAAGTCCCTCATGTCTTTTTTAAATCGCTCTTCTCTCACCTTAAAAATATGCCCCTAGTCTTAAAATTCCCCACTCTAGGGAAGAGACGACTGCCAGTCACCTCATCTATACACCTCATTATTTTATAGCCCTCTGGAAGGTCACCCGTCAACCTCCCACGTTACAGTGAAAAAAGTCCCAGCCTTTCCAGCCTCTTATCATAACTCAAACCCTCCAGTCCCAGCAATTCTTTCTGTGCCTCAATTTGTAATGTTATTTTTATACCTCAGTGAAGCACTTTGTAGTTTGATTTTTTTTCAGTTTATATTTGCCAACTTTGAAGTTGAAATGGAATAGGCTTATGTTTGTTAAATTAACATATTTGGTGTTTGAGAAATTAAATTTCCACTTCTGAAAAATTAAAATGGAATGAGATAGATGGTATTAAGATGAAAAGAACTGGACTGTGTAAACATGACAGCAAATCAGCATGAGCAGTACATGTACGTGGGATGTGAATACTAAGGGGAACAGTAAGGAAGAAACCCTCACATTGGAGGCAGAAACTGACTGAGGAGGGCACCCTCACAGTGAATGAAGGTGGGCAGTAGATCCTCACATTGGCCACAGGTGAGGTCCCAGAGAACTGGAGAAAAGCTAATGTTGTCCCATTGTTTAAAAAGGGTGACAGGGATAATCCATGAAATTACAGGCCTGTGAGCCTCACGTCAGTGGTAGGGAAATTACTGGAAAAGATTCTCAGGGACAAGATGTATAAGCATTTAGAAACAAATGGACTGATTAGCTTTAGACAGCATGGTTTTGTACGGGGTAAGTCATGCCTCACTAACTTGATTGAGTTTTTTTGAGGAGGTGACAAAGATGATTGATGAGGGAAATGTGGTTGATGTTGTCTACATAGATTTTTGTTGTCTACATTTTACATAGTCCTTCAGGGTAGACTGGTACAAAATGTGAAGTCATATGGTATCAGGGTGAGCTGACAAGATGGATACAGAACTGGCATAGTCATAGGAGACAGAATTTAGTGGTGGAGGGTTGCTTTTTGGAATGGAGAGCTGTGACTAGTGGTGTTCCACAGGGATCACTGCTGGGACCTCTGCTGTTTATGATCTACATAAGTGATCTGGAAAAAAATGAAGCTGGTTTCATTAGTAAGTTTGTGGATGATACAAAGATTGGAGGAGTTGTGGATGGTGAGGAGATTGTCAGAGGATACAGCAGGATATAGATCAGTTGGAGGCATGTGCAGAAAAATGGCAGATGGAGTTTAATCTGGACAAGTGTGAGGTGATGCATCTTGGAAGGTCAAGTACAGGTGGAAATTATACATTGAATAGTAAAACCCTTAGGAGTATTGATTTGCAGCGGGCTCTGGGTGTGCAGTTCCACAGATCACTGAAGGTGGCAGTGCAGGTGGATAAGGTAGTTAAAAAGGCCTATCGTATGCTTGCCTTCATTGGAAGGGACATTGAGTGTAAGGATAGGCAAGCTTTCTGCAGCTTTGTGGAACTTTAGTTAGGCCACTCTTGGAATATTGTGTACAGTCCTCGTCACCACTCTACCAGAAGGTTGTGGATACTTTGGATAAGGTACAGAACAGGTTTACCAGGATGTTACATGGTATGGGGACTTTTAGCTATGGAGAAAGGTTGGATAGATTGGGTTTGTTTTCACTGGAATGCAGGAGATTGAAAGGTGAACTGACAGAAGTTTATAAGATTGTGAATGGCGTGGATAGAGTGGAAAGTATGAGGCTTTTTTCCCAGGGTGGAGGGGTCACTTACTAGGGGACACAGGTTCAAAGTGCGAGGCATAGTTTAAAAGAGATGTCAGATGCACGTTTTTCACACAAAGGGTGGCGACTGCCTGGAATGCACTGCCAGAGGAGGTGGTGGAAGTAGACACAACAGCAGCATTCAAGAGCACCTGGACAAATACATGAATAAGATGGGAACAGAGGGATACAGATCCTGTAAGTGAAGACAGTTTTAATATGGAAGGGCAAAATGTGTTGGCGAACGCTTGGAGGGTCAAAGGGCTGTTCCTGTGCTGTATTGTTCTTTGTCCTTTGTGAGTGGGAGGAGCCCCTCACAGCGTGCAAGGGAGAGAGGATACCGTCACCTTGACTAAGGGGGTAGAGGCACTCTCACATTGAGGGAGAGGGGGGACCCTGACACTGAGTGAGGGAGAGGGGGCTCCCTCATACTGAATGAGGCAGGGGAAAGACCCTCACACTCAATGAAGGAGGGGAGAAACCTTACACTGGGTGTAAGACCCTCAATTTGATTGATGGTGAGGGAGAACAACTTCATACTGAGGGAGGGAGGAGAGGGGTCCTTACACAAATCGAAGGTAAGGATAAGCTGTCAGGGTGAGCGAGGGAGGTGGGAACAAAAACAGAAATTGCTGGAAAAGTTCAGCATGTCTGGCAGCATCTGCAGAAGAAGTCATAGTTAACATTTTGGGTCCAGTGACCTTTCCTCAGAACTGATGGTAACTAGGAAAACTGTGGGTTTATATGCTGAAAATTAGGTGGGGGGAGGTATAAGGAATAAATAACAGGTAGAGACAGAGCCCAAGGATAGAGAATAATAGCTGGACAGTCAAAAGGAGTAGATAACAATCAAGCTAAGAAAATAAATAGCTGCTAATGGGGATATTAGCGGCTAACAATGGGTTGTGTGATAAAGCAGAATATGTGATAACAAGGCCGGGTGTGTGGGGAGATAGTAAGGCCTGCAGGTGCTGGAAGTCAGATTCGATAAAATGTGGAGCTGGAGAAGCACAGCAGGTCAGACAGCGTCAGAGGAGCAGGAAGCTCGATGTTTTGAGTCTAGACCATTCATCAGGACTGCTGAATGGAGGGTCCAGACCCGAAATGTTGACTTTCCTGCTCCTCCAATGCTGTCTTACCTGGTGTGGGGGGTTTGGGGTAAGGACATTGGAGAGGGTGCCTAAAGCCCTAAAATTGTTGAACTTGATGTTGAATCCAGAAGACTCCAGGGTTCCCCAGCGAAAAATGAGGAGCCATTCTTCCAGCATGTGCTGATCTTCGTGGAGCACTGCAGCAAGCCTGAGACAGAAAACATGGTTTGTATGTTGAAGTGGGAAGCAACTGGAAGCTCAGGGTCTTTTTTGCGGTCAAAACATAGGTGTTCTGTGAAACGGTCACCCAGTCTATTCCTTGTTTCCCCAAGGAGGATGGGGAAAGCTCACATTGTGAGGGATGGGAAATACTCTCACACTGAATGAGAGAAGGTGTAGACTCTTACTCTCACAGTAATGTGCTGGAATAAAAACCTGAATTATGTGCTCAAGACAATGAAGTGCAACTTGAACTCAGGGTGAAGAATGGCACCAACTGAGCAAAGGCTGACTGCATGACTACATGCTACAGTAATTCCAGATGTATGGAGGTGATCTGGCTTGCACATTGTGAAATGATCTGCACTTGACAGTCATATAGTTCATATCAATTTAATGCTTAGTTCCTACATCTGCTGCTGAACATTCAGTTCGATCGAACACTCTCCAGGTTCCCATCCAAGATGTACACTTCCTCTAGCTTGAAGTGACATAAACTTTTAGATGAACATTCTACAACAGTCTGTGTCTTGATTGAATGATCTGCACCAGTGAAATTACATCTTGCTGCTTGTCAACATAAGAGTGTGAAAAATGGCATCGACCGACTCATTCTTGTGTTTCGCATCCAATCAAAACATGATTGATTCATCAGCTGTATTTTAGCCAGACTGGAATGATCAGTGCAGATTCTCTGACTCTTCCCAGTCTCCAACAAAATAATGAAAACCTCCGGCAAATGATCCACTTTGTAACATAAGGCTAAGTGTCCTTTATTGGCAATGTCAAAAACCAGCTTGTGGCACTAGTCACACAACTGTTCATCTCAAATCTCCTTACTTTAAGGAAAGCTATTATTTCATTGGAGGCAGTTCAGAAAAAGTTCACTAGAATGATCCCTGGTATGCAGGAATTGTCTTATGAGCAAAGGTTAAACAGATTGAGACTTGACTCATTGGAATTCAGAAGAATGAGAGGTGGTCTCATTGAAACATGTAGGATTCTTAAAGGGCCTGACAGGGTAAATGCTGAGAGGATATTTCCCCTCATGGGAGAGTCTAGGACCTGAGGATATAGTTTCAGAATAAAGAGGCACCAATTTAAGACTGAGATGAGGAGGAATTTCTTCTCTCAGAGGGTCGTAAGTCTTTGCAATTTCTTACCACAGAGAGCTGTGGATCAGAGTTCTTGTGTGTATATTTAAAGCTGAGATAAATAGATTCTTGATCAGTTGGGGGATTAAGGGTTATGGAAAAAGGACAGGAAAATGGACTTGAGGAATGTTGGTTCAGCCATGATCCTATTGAATAGTGGAGCAAACTGAAGTGGCCAAATGGCTTACTCCCTTTTTCCACCTCTATGGTTCTCCAATTCAAATCAAGTGCATCTAATAACATGCATTACACTTTTCAAAAAGGTAAGCTATATAGACGTCTGGTGGAATAAGGCAACAATAACCAATTAAATACAAAAATTGACATAAGAAGAGAAAATAGTGAGTCATGGTAAATGGTTGTTTTCAAACTAGAGGATGGTAGACAGCAGTAATCCTCAAATGTCAGTGCTAGGATCCCCAGTGCATGATTTTTGCTGAATGTGAATCACTTGGATCTTGGAATAAGGAGTAAAAATTCAATTTGTTGATGATACCAAATTTGGATGAGTAGAGAGCAGAGAATGATACAAAGTGCTTGCAAGTAAGTTTTGCATGGTCAGGAAGGAGAGATCACATCCAGAGTGAGACACAGTTCAAGCGAGTGTACAGTTTGGGGAATTTGGATGTGGAGGTCCCAGTGTTGGATTGGAGTGAACAAAGTCAGAAGTCATGTGACACCAGGTTATAGTCCAAAAGGTTTATTTAAAATCACAAGCTTTCAAAGTGCTGCTCCTTTGTCAGATGGAGTGGGAATTCAGTGCCCAAGGTAAGAGGTGGTTTTGCTTACTGTTTTGGCTCATACTTTGAAAAGACTTCAACAGGACAAATTACAGATTAGGATCAGGGTCCCAGCATAAAAGAGTGACATCACAGATAAACCATAAGTTTATTGGTTGGTGATAGCTTCTAATTTGAGTATCTCTTATTGGTTATTTTTAGAATGAAGGTAATTAGGAGAAATATTTACAGATTACAAACTAAAAGACTAGTAGGAAATATTTTAAAAACTGAATTAAGAACTAAAATAATTAAAATAAAGATGTATAGAGTCAAATAGAGTTGTAGAGATACACAGCACAAAAACAGACCCTTTGGTCCAACTTGTCCCATGCCAACCAGATATCCTTTATAAATCTAGTCCCATTTACCAACATTTGGCTCATATCACTCTAAACCTTTCCTGTTCATGTGCTCATCCAGATGCTTTTTAAATGTTGTAATCATACCAGCCTCCACCACCTTGTCTGGGAGTTCATTCCATACAAACACCACTCTCTGCATGAAAAAAATGCCTCTTAGATCCTTTTTACATTTTTCCCCTCTCACTTTAAACCTATGCCCTCTAGTTTTGGACTCCCCCACCCTAAGTAAAAGACCTTGTCTATTTACCCTACCCATGCCCCTAATGATTTTATAAATCTCAATAAGGTCACCCCTCAACCTCCGACACTCCAGGGAAAATAGCGCCAGCCTATTCAGCCTCTGCCTTTCGCTCAAACCCTCCAATCGTGGCAATATCCTTGTAAATCTTTTCTGAACCCTTTCATGTTTCACAACATCTTTCCTATAGGAGGGAAACCAGAATTGCACACAATACTCCAAAAGCGGCCAAACCAATGTCCTGTATAGCTGCTACATGACTTTCCACCTCCTACACTCAATGTACTGACCAATAAAGGCAAACATACCAAACACCTTCTTCACTATCCTGTCTATCTGCAACTCCACTTTCAAGGAACTATGAACCTGCACTCCAAGGTCTGTTTGTTCGGCAACGCTCCCCAGGACCTTACCATCAAGTGTATAAGTCCTGCCCTGATTTGCATTTCCAAAACACAGCACTTCACACTTATCTAATTTAAACTCCATCTGCCACTCCTCGGCCCATTATCCCATCTGATCAAGATCCCATTGTACTCTGAGGTGACCTTCTTTGCTGTCCACTACACCTCCAATTTTAGTGTCACCTGCAAACTTACTAATCTTACCTCATATATTCACATTCAAATCATCTGTATAAACGACAAAGAGCAGTGGACCCAGCACCGATCCTTGTGGCACACCACCGGTCACAGGTCTCCAGTTTGAAAAGCAACCCTCCACCACCACCCTCTGTCTTCTACCTTTGACCGAGATCTGTATCAAAATGGATAGTTCTCTCTCTATTCCATGTGATCTAACCTTGCTAACCAGTCTACCATGAGGTATTTTATTGCAGGGCCAGGTGATGTGTTCTATCTGCATGATGTGAGAGATGGTGGACCCCATTGTAGTTCATAGTGACCACATCTGTAGCACGTGTTGGTAGCTTGAGGAACTTTGGCTCAGAGTTGATTGGCTGGAGCCTGAGCTTCAAACACTGTGACACATCAGGGAGTGGGAGAGTTACCTGGATGCTGTGTTTCAGGAAGCAATTACACCCCTGGACAGTGGTCAAGGGTGAATGTGACTACAAGCAAGGCAGGTAGGGGAATCCAGGAGGTCGTGCTGAAGGAGACTCAGCCCTTGAGTGTGTCTAACAGGTTTGAAATTTTTGCTCCCTGTGTGGATGAGAGAGAGTGAGGGCTGTTAGCAGGATGAGCAAACTGGGAACAATTCGAAAAGGGGGAGAAAAGAGAACTATAGTTGCAAATTGGGGATAATATTGTAAGGGGAATAGACACTATTCTGAGTGCTGAAGGCCATATTGCCTGCCTGGTGCCTGGGTTCAGGATATCTCATCTGGGCTGCAGAGGAACTTGGAGTGGGATGGGAAATTATCCAGTTGTTGTGGTCCACTTAGGCGTCAACGCTATAAAGAGAAATAGGTTCTGCTGACGGAATACGAGCAGTTAGGGGCTAAATTAAAAAGCAGAACCAAAGAGGTAATAATCTCTGGATTATTACCTGAGCCACAAGCAAATTGGCACAGGGTCAGCAAGATTAAAGAGGTAAACGCATGGTTCAAAGATTGGTGTGGGAGAAACTCGTTTGAATTCATGGGACACTGGCATCACTACTGAGGATGGAGGGAGCTGTTCCAATGGGATGGGCTCCACCTGAATCTTGCTGGGACCAGAATCATATAACTAGGGTTTTTGCTAGGGCTTTAAACTGACAACGGGTGGGGTTCAGCTACATGGAAAATTATGGAAAAAGCTAAAGGTGGTGCCACCGGGAGTGCTCAGCAGAGACTAAAGTTTACAGAGCTTGTAATAGGACAGAGAAGATGGAAAAAGTCAGGGATCTAACTTCAGGCACAACAGGTCAGGGGACAACGATGAGAAAGCAGACAGTCAATACTAGATTGAGAGTGTTGTACTTAAATGCACGTAGTATATGAAACAAGGTAAATGAGCTTGTAGCACAGATTGAAATTGGCAAGTCCGATGTTGTGGGTTTCACAGAGAAGTGGCTGCAAGGGGATCAGGGCAGGGCGGGGGTGTTGCCTTGTTAATAAGAAATGAAATTAAATCTATAGCAAGAAGTGATACACTGTTGAAAGGCTTAGAATCTATGTGGGTAAATTTGAGGAACTGCAGAGGGAAAAAAGGCCCAGATGGGATTTGTGTACAGGCCTCCAGGCAGTAGTCAGAATGTGGGGAAGAAGGTAAATCAGGAGATCGAAAAGACATGTAAGAAAGGCACTATTACAAGAGTCAAAGATTGGGAAAATCAGGTTGATAGCAGACATAAGAAAAGGAATTTATGGAATATGTACAAGATGGTTTCCTTGAAGCAGCTTGTGGTACAACCCACTAGGGAACAGGCAATTCTGGATTTGGTGATGTGTAATGAGGCAGGCTTGATCAGGGAGCTCAGGTGAAGAAACCCCTGGGGGGGCAGTGACTATAATATGATTAAATTTAACCTGCAATTTGAGAGGGAGGAGATTTAATCAGATGTAACAGTGTTACAATTGATTCAAGGCAACAACAAAGATGTGAGGGAGGAACTAGTCAGAGTTGATTGAAAGGGGAGACTAGCAGGGAAGATGGTGGAGCAGCAACGGTGGGAGTTTCTGAGGTTGATTCAAAAGGCACTGCAGAAATTCATCCCAAGGAAGAAGAAACATATGAAGGAGAAGATGACACAGCCATGGCTGACAAAGGGAAGTCAGGGACAGGATAAATGCAAAGTAAAAGGCTGATAATGTGGTGAAGATTAGTGGGAAGCCAGAGAATTAGGAAGCCTTTAAAAATTAGCAGAGGATAACCGAAAAAACAATAAAGGGGGGAGAAGATGAAATATGACAGTAAGCTAGCTTGTAATATAAATGAAGATTGCAAGATTTCTTTTTAGATATCTGTAAGGTGAGAGACAAGGGTGAACATTGGACCACTGGAAAACGAGGCTTGAAAACGCAGTACTGGGGACAAGGAAATAGTGGAGGAACTGCATCAGTTTTCCCAGTGGAAGACACCAACAGGATGCCAGAACTTCAAGAGAGTCAAGGGGCAGAGATAAGTGTCATGGCCATCACTAAGGGGAAGGTACGAGGGAAAATGAAAGTACTGAAGGTGACTAAACCACCTGGATCAGATGGACTGCACTCTAGGTTTCCGAGGGAGGTAGCTCAGGGGATTGTAAAGGCATTGGTGATGATCTTTCAGGAATCACTGGAGTTATGGAGGGTCCCAGAGGATTGGAACGTGGCTTATATAAGATCCTGTTTAAGAAGAGATGCAAGCAGAAAACAGAGAACTATCGGTCGGTTCACCTGACTTCAATACGGTAAGATTTTAGAGTCCGTTTTTAAGGAAGAGATTGTGGAGTACTTGGGAGTGTATGGTAAAATAGGGCTGAGTCTGCACAACTTCTTCAAGGGGAGGTCATGCCTGAAAAATTTGCTTTGAGGATGTACTGCTGAGACTGTATAAGGCTCTGGTCAGACTACATTTGGAATATTGTGAGCAGTTTTGGGTACCTAACGAAAGATATGCTGGCCTTTTTGGGGAGGGTAGTTTGTGGTGGTCCAGAGGAGGTTTATAAGAATGATTCCAGGGATGAAGGGCTTGGCTTGCAAGGAATGACTGAGGACTCCAGGTCTGTACTCAATGAAGTTTATAAGATTGAGCGGGGATCTGATTGAAGCTCACTGTTTACTGAGAGGCTTGGACAGAGTGAACGTGGAAAAGATGTTTTCACTAGTAGGAGAGACTAAGGCCTGAAGGCACAGCCTCAGAGTGAAGGGACGACCCTTTGGAACTGAGATTAGGAGGAATTTCTTCAGTCAAAGGGTGGTGACTCTGTGGAACTCATTGCCATAGAGGCTTGTCCAAGGCCAAGTCACTGGGTGTAATTAAGACGGATATAGATAGGTTCGTAATTAGTAAGGGGATTAAAGGCTACGGGGAGAAGGCAGAAGAATGGCGTTGAGAAACATATCAGCTATGCTGAAAAGGTAGAGCAGACTCAATGAGCCAAATGGCCCATTTCTGCTCCTATGTCTTCTGGTCTTATGATCTGAGAGGACGTAGGTAGGCTAGCAGAATGCGCAAACTAGTGGTAGGTAGAATTTGATACAGAGAAGTGTGAGGTGATGCATTTTGGCAGAAGAGATAGGGAGAGGTGATAGAAATGTAATGACATAATTCTAAAGAGGCTGCAGGAGCAGAGAGACCTGGAGGTGCGTGTAGAGAGATATTTGTGATGAGGAAACATACAGGATATTGAGCTCCATGAACAGAGACATTGAGTACAGAAGGAAGGAAGTTAGGCTGAACATTTGCACAGCTCTAGTTAAGCATCAACTTGGGTATTGCCTCTGGTCTGGTCCCCACAATTCTAATCTGGCTTCTGTTTTGTATTATATCTCATTTGCTC
>JAHRHZ010000041.1:34933089-34958717 GCA_024137785.1 Ginglymostoma cirratum
TGCTGCTTGGCCTGCTGTGTTCATCCAGCTCTACACCTTGTTATCTCAGATTGTCCAGCATCTGCAGTTCCTACTATCTCATGAACTGGAAGTGTCTGGGCAATACTCTTGTGTTTCTGTTGGAAATTATTCTGTCTTTGTTTAAATTGAGCTTTCAATGTAGAACTTAACATACAGACCAGATTCACATTATGTAAGCTAAATATTTCCGTGCAAGAGAAAGCAAATATTTCTTATTCAGTGCAAGTGATACAGAATTTATTCTAGTGCGAATAAAGCCTTGTGTCAACCTGGGATTCTAAGATGAAAGTGTTCAATCAGATCGACAGCTCATACTAAAAATGTCAAATCTGTAACATACAGCATAAAACTAGCAGAATGTAGTCCCTTTCAGCAAAGATTGAGGTTGCAAGGACATGTCAATCATTTTTAAGAATTATTATAAGGACCATTTTTCTGTAGCGTAGAGAGTGCTACCTGGTTTACTGTTCACCAGCTCCCTGGTTCTGACCCTGGGTTTATGTATGGAATGTGGTGTGGTGGAAAACACAGGAGGCAAATGTTTCAGAGGCAAAGAAAATCGTTATTTTACTGAACTGACAAGCAAATTGAATATATTTACAGAAAATAAGAAAGTGAATATCAGAAACCGTCCTCTCTGACTGAGACCTGTCTCCCAGTTAACTGACCTCCAGTTAAGCCTAGCAGCCAAGACTTGATACAATGGGTAAGTAAATACAGTGGGTGGCTGTTCCTTATGCTAACAGGAGAGAGAGAGAGAGAGAGAGAGTACCTGCTGACTTGGACTCCTATTCCACTTCCCTTCCTGAGGGATGCCCTACACCATTAGCCCTCCCAAACCCTATCTTCCCCCTGTCTAAGCCTGGCCAAACTGGGTTAGAGGGTCTTGCTGACCTTAGGCCCACACCTGGTGTGAAAACGTGATTTTAACTGGCTCTTGTCTGTCATCGCTTGCCATAGCTGGGACTCCGCGAAGGGCCGCAAGTACCGGTAACGGTCAGCTTAGTGGTGTCCGCTGATGCGGTTAACAACGTGTGGGACCAGACCAGTGAGTCCCTTGGGTTTTCTTTCATTTCTGATGGTTCTTGTGAGCGGCTTGTTATCTTGGATGGTGGTGGATGTTGCTGGCATTTCTTCGGTTGGTG
The DNA here is from genome assembly GCA_024137785.1 of Ginglymostoma cirratum. Lineage (NCBI taxonomy): Eukaryota > Metazoa > Chordata > Chondrichthyes > Orectolobiformes > Ginglymostomatidae > Ginglymostoma > Ginglymostoma cirratum. Next base: position 34,934,256 of record JAHRHZ010000041.1, read on the forward strand.
TTTTGTGTTTCTGGATGTCTTCAGTTACCTCTGGATGTCGAGTAGATGTTCGTTGTTAGTTGCTGGCGTTCAGTGGTTGTGAGGGCTGCTCTCCTTTGCGAGTGGAGCCTATTTTTCACTCAGATTTTCAAACCCCCTCACGGAGCCCACCTCAGAGCAATTGGAGTGCTTTGCTGGTATCACAGGGCTTGTATCACTCTCTTCCTCCTCCTCTTCCATGCTGGGCTCAGGGTCTTCAGTTGTACCTAACTGTAGGCCCCCTTATCCCTTGCCAAATCTGTTGAGCTATTGTTCCTCCTCTCAAGGCTGAATAGGTTTCCTGGGCACTGGAGTAGATGTGAATCTTTTATCGATTCAGGTGAATGGTTTTGATGGTTTTGTAATGTCCAGTATTTCCCTTGGATGGGTATTCGTTCAGGTTTGAATAATGTTGTGAATGTCTTAACATCCATTGGTGGAACAGGTTTGCATGCAGCACAACGGCGTGGAATGTTTGGTAATTTTGTGCCTGAGCACTGGCTAGAAAATTGCATAGCTTTATACCTCTGTAGGCTCAGGAAGGTCTGAAATTGTTGAAGTTGTTTGTTTCTTGTGATCTAGCTTCCATTTTTTTAAACTGGGGCATGAATGGGAGTCATCTTTTAGTTTCTGCAAACTAACTTCTGTTCCAAACATCTGCCCCTGGGCTTGTGTATTTCCCAGCCAACCTTTTCCTGGCTGAGCTGCAGCCCATGGTTTCTGGAGTCCCAAAAGCTCAGTGAATTTAATCCAGTGTAACTCCTACAACTTCTGCCTTCAGAGGGGTTTAAGTCCAGGGTATGTCCATAAACTATTGGGGGGTTTTACCCCACTTTACAGTAGTTTGTCTGGCAACACCTATAAGGAGCAAGGGTGCTGACTTTATGATTAGGTGACCCCTCAGGGATCCTCTGCCCAGAACTGCGACACTCCAGAAACACAAAATTCCCGCTGAAAGGTCACAATATCAGAAAAGTGGGGGTACCAGTTACAAAATGCTAGCAGTTTTCAGAGCTTTCCCACAGACAGCCAGGAATTTAGGACTGCCCGAATATCTCCCAATGAAAGCACCCTACTGGTTCAAAACCAGCAGGGCCAATATCATTCAGGACCCTGAGCTTGTAGCTCAACACATTATGTCCCTGAGGCTTTAAACGCTCAAAAGCTGACAACTGCATGTAAATGAGGGAATGTGCCTCTATGTATACTTGTATGTCATGGAGTTCCTATTTCTTTGACTGCCCTTGAGAGCATAGGTGCATCTACCAGTGTGTCAGTATAACAATATTAAGTCAGGTTATTACAGTAAAAAGTTTATCAATTTTTCTTTGTTAACTACTCTGTTGAATAAGAAAGTTGGTGGCCCATATTTTAACATTTGCAGGCAAGAGAAAGAATAAAGTTGAGATCAGGAAGTGAGCTATTATTTGAACAGATGTCCTTCTTTCAGCCAGTCTAATGATCAAAATATAATTCTACACATCGGCAAGATATCACTTTGATTGCTACACCAGTCATATCAGCTGGTTGTTACTTCGGGAATGACCAGTGCTCCGATGGAGTTTGGGAGAACAGAAGATGGAGTATTCCTTGCTCTTGTATTTTCCAGCAGTTTGTTCCCAGGTATGTTGACACAAGGTGCAGAATAGGGACCCTCTGTGTCATCACGATGCTTCCAGATGAGGAGCCTACCCCAAACTACAGGCTGTCTCCTTCATCTTGGATAGTAACCAACTCTCTCAATCTAAGCAAATCCAGGGATCTGATGCTATCTTACACAGCAGGATTATACGAAATGACATCTCCATCATCTCCAGCAATACTGAAACATGTGTGGCCCACTAAACATTTGACTACTCGTATTAGTGCTCCTTTTCCTTATTTTTGCCTCATTAGCATATGGACATTCAATCCATTTTTATTATATTCTAAAGAAGCGATAGTCAAGAATCTACCTCACGTTACCATCTGTGGAGGAATGGAGTTTCAACTGATCTTCTTTTTGCTGCTGTTAGATGTCCCTAGTTCACTACTCAGAGCACAGCTCCAATACATTAGGTACCTCTCAGTTTTCTGTACTTTCTGCACCCTCTGTATTTTAAAGAAATGAATTCTATCCCTTCTCTCAAAATAAAGGCCAGTTTAGTTTCATCAGCTCCTCCTCATAATTCAGTATCGTTTCTTTTGCTCCTGTACCAACGTACCCTTCTCTTTATTCAACCACAATTTGCAATGTGATTTCATCAGTAGCTGGCATGGAGCAGAGTAACATTCAAAAAAGAAGCAGCTCCTTTTACTTTAGGTAAATGGTTTTCTACACATTTAGTGGCCTCTGACCTTGTTTATTGTAAGGTGATATATTCTGGAAGTTAGTATGTTTTCTTAACACAACTCAGTACCCATTGAAACGGCTTCCCCTTCAATGCACCTGCAGTGTCCAGGAATCAAACATAAATCCCTCTGATAATCCCGCTGGCTCAGTGCACATTCTGAGCTAGCAGTATTTGTGTAAGTGTTATTAATCAATGTAGTTCAGACTGACAGCAGATTGAGCACAGGTATCTTGATGTCCTGTGTAGTCGTGGCCAAAATGGAACATAGAGTCATCAAATGGTTATAACACAGAGAAAAGCCATTTCAGTGTCATCTAATCATAGGATCTAAAGCACAGAAAAAGGCCGTTGAGCCCATTGCATCCACACCGATCAGAAATAACCACCTAATCACAGGAGCCTGCCATATCTACACTGATACTCTGAAAGAGCCAGTCCCACTCCTTTACCTATTCCCTGTTGTCCTGTAACTTTTGTTAGGGATGATGTTAGGAATGTTGGGAAACAGGAAATAAGAGATGCATGAGTTAAAGGGCCCTCTGTAATTATGGATACTTTAATTGAATTTGATTGGGCAAATCAAATTAAACACAGTACCATAGAGGAGGATTTCCTAATGTTTATAAGGCATGGTCTTCTTGACCAATAGTTTGAGGAACCAACTGAAGAACAGGGCACCTTAGAGTGGATATTATGTAATGAGAAAGAAATAAGTAGTAGTGCAACTGTGTGAGAACCCTTAGGGGTAAACAATGATAATATGATAGAATTCTTTATGGAGAATGAGGTTGTTGATTCTGAGATGAGGGTCCTGAATCTTAAGGAAAACCATGATGGTATGAGTCATGAGTTGGCTATGATGGATTGGAAAATGTCCCTTAAAGGAATGGCAGCGGATAGGTGATGGCAAACATTAAAACAGCGAGTGGGTGAACTGAAAAAATTGTATATTCCTGTCTGGCACAAGAGTGCAAAGTGAACAGCGTTTAAACCATGGCTTATGAAAGAAGCTAGCGATAAGATTAGGTTCAAAAAAGAGACATACAAATTGTTCCTGCACTTGAATCCACTCATTATGAAGACCAACATACAGTTTGCCTTTTTTACTGCCTGTTGAATTTCCATGCTTAGGTTCAAAAAAGAGACATACAAATTGGCAAGAGCAAAACGACAGACCTGAGGTTTAGAAGCAAAGGAGGACCAAGGGATTGATTAAGAGGGCAAAAATAAGTGCATGAGAGTAAGCTTGCAGGAACACAAGAACTGACTGTAAAAGTTTCCATAGGTATGTAAAGAAAGAGAGACTGGGGAAAAAAGTATAGGTCTCTTACAGTCATGAGATGTTAATGGGATAACATTCCATTAATATTTATGCTTCTGATCTTCCTACACAGGGGTATGTGGAATTTATGCTCCTTATCTTCCTACACAGGGGTATGTGGAAACTGTCTTCAACTTCCTGCCTGAATAGGATTGGGTGGGAAACGTTTATAAAGGTGTGAGACATCTGTAATTCTGTAAGGGGGTGAAACTTCTGTAAAGGTATGAAACTTCTGTTTATACCGAAGTGGCCAGGTCAGTGACCTTTTGTTCAAGCCAGACACTTCGGCGGCTTGAAATCACATTCTGTCACTTCGGCAACTTGAAAACGCATCCTGCCGTTATCAGTCACTTCGCGAACGATCAATGCTGTATCCTGTTCTCTTTATGTTCTGAATGTAGTAATTGTTTTTTCTGTTTGGCCGATTCATACATAGAGTATAAAAAGCAGGGACTGTCCGCTGTTCTGGGAGAATCGCTTATGCAACTCAGCAGTCTGTGCCGGGTTGTGTACAGCGATCCTCCACAGCTTGTACTTGCTTAATAATAAAGGATTGTGTTTTGTAGCCAGGTCAGTGTCTTGCTGTTGCATCAAGTCTGTGAGGGTCTCCGAAAACGAACCTGACAGTCAGAAGTGGGGAATTCATAATGAGAAAAAAATAAATGGCTGACAAACTCAAATCAAGCCTTGCTTCTGTCTTCACAAAAAAAGAACATGAACAATGTACCAGAAATGATGGGAAATCCAGGGTGTAGTGAGAGGGAGAGACTGATGCAAATCTATATGAGTAGAAAAATGGTGTTGGAAAAATTGATGGGATTGAAGGCTGATATATCTCCAGGGCCTGATAATCTACATCGTAGGGTACTTAAGGAACTAGCTCTGGCAATAAGGATGCATTGGTAGTCATCTCCCAAGTCTCCATAGACTGTGAAATACTCACTACAGATTGCAGAATAGCTGATGTAACCCCACGGTTTAAAAAGGGAATTTAAGAGAAAATGGAATTATAGACCTCTGAGTTTGATATTGGTAATGGGGAAGATGCTAGAGTCCATTATCAAGGATTTTATAGCAGGGCTCTTAGAAAACAGTGGTAGAATCAGACACAGTCACCATAAACATACAAAAGGAAATCATAGATAATAGGAACTGCAGATGCTGGAGAATCCGAGATAACAAGGTGTAGAGCTGGATGAACACAGCAGGCCAAGCAGCATCACAGGAGCAGGAAAGCTTGATGTTTCAGGCCTAGACCCTTCATCAGAAATGGGGGAGGGGAAGGGGGTTCTGAAATAAATACGGAGAGAGAGGGAGGCGGATAGAAGATGGATAGAGGAGAAGATAGGTGGAGAGGAGCCAGACAAGTCAAAGAGGAGGGGGAGTTGAAATGGTTCGCGACTGGGAGGTGCAGTTGTTTATTGTGAACCGAGTGCATTCCCCCTCCCATTCCTCAGACGACATGTCCATCCTGGGCCTCCTGCAGTGCCACAACGATGCTACCCGAAGGCTGCAGGAACAGCAACTCATATTCAGCTTGGGAACCCTGCAGCCCAATGGTATCAATGTGGATTTCACAAGCTTCAAAATCTCCCCTCCCCCTACCGCATCCCAAAACCAGCCCAGCTTGTCCCTGCCTCCCTAACCTGTTCTTCCTCTCACCTATCCCCTCCTCCTACCTTAAGCCATACCCCCATTTCCTACCTACTAACCTCATCCCACCCCCTTGACCTGTCCGTCCTCCCTGGACTGACCTATCTCCTCCCTACCTCCCCACCTACACTCACCTTTACTGGCTCCATCCCCACCTCTTTGACTTGTCCGTCTCCTCTCCACCTAACTTCTCCTCTATCCATCTTCTATCCGCCTCCCCCTCTCTCCCTATTTATTTCAGAACCCCCTTCCCCTCCCCCATTTCTGATGAAGGGTCTAGGCCCGAAACGTCAAGCTTTCCTGCTCCTATGATGCTGCTTGACCTGCTGTTTTCATCCAGCTGTACACCTTGTTATCTCAAAAAGAAATCATGTTTGACAAATCTATTGGAATCCTTCAAGGATGTAGCTAGTAGAGTTGAATGGGGGAGCCAGTGGGTGTGGTTCATTTGGACTTTCAGAAAGCTTTTGCCAAAGTCCCACAGAAGAGATTAATGTGTAAAATTAAAGCACGTGGGATTGAGGGTAGTGTCTTGAGATGGACAGGAAATAGAGAGGAGGAATAAATGTATATTTTTCCAAATGGCAGGGAGTGACTAGTTTTGGTACTGCAGTACATGGTACTGGGACCACAGTTATTCAAAATATATGTTAATGATTTAGATAAGAGAACTAACTTTAATATCTCAAATATTGCAAATGACACCAATGGGTGGAAGGGTGAGCTGTCAGTAGGATGCACAGATGTTGTAGTGTGATTTGGACAGGCTGAGTGAGTAGGCAAATGCATGACAGATCCAATGTAATGCATATAAATGTGAGATAATCCACCTTGGTAGCAAATATAGGACGGTAGATTATTATTTGAATGCTGCAGGTTGAGAAAGGGGAATGTTCAATGAGACTTGTATATCCTCGTGCACCAGTCACTGAAACATGCAAATGTCCTCCTTTGCTGGCTTCTAAACTATTTCCAATCCTCAGGTCTGTTGTTTTGTTCTTGTCAATTTGTATGTCTCTTTTTTGAACCTAAACATGCAAATTCAACAGGCAGTAAAGGAAGGCAAACTGTATGTTGGTCTTCATAGAGAGTGGATTCAAATACAGGAACAAGAATATCTTGCTAATATGACACACGGCATTACTGATGCCACACTTGGAATATTATGTGCCGTTTTGGTCTCCTTACCTGAGGCAGGGTATTCTTGCTACAGAGTGAGCGCTGCGAAGGTTCACAAAATTGATCCCTGGAATGGCAGGACTGACACATGAGGACAGAATGAGTTGGTTAGGATTGTATTCACTGGAGTTCGGAAGAATGAGGAGGGACTACATAGAAACCTATAACATTGTAATTGGATGAGACAGTTTAGGTGCCGGAAGGATGTTCCTCATGGTGGGGGAGTCCAAAATCAGGCAAGGATCTTAGTTTAAAGATAAGGGATTTCGGACTGAGATGAGGAGAAATTTCTCATACAGTGGCTAGAATTAGACACATTACTGTAGGTGAGACCATGGTACAGTTTTATTAATGTTCAGCATAATTTGTTTACTTTTGTACTCTATTCCTCTATTTTCATAGCCAAGGATCCTGGAGTCATTTTAATCATTTTCTCAACCTGCCCTGAATGACACCTTCATCAACCCGTGTATAGAGACCATCAGGTCTCTCCATTCCTGTGTCGACTATAAAACTGTGCACTTTATTTTAAATCACCTTTCCTCGTTCTTCCTATCAAAGTGTATCATATCACATTTCTCTGAATTAAGTTTCATTTGCTCTGTGTCTGCCCCATCCCACCAGCCTGTCTCTGTCCTCTTAAGTCTATTACCATCCATTCAATTCACAAGGCAGTACAAATACATTTAAATAAATCTGCACATTTTCAAACCAGGCCTGACTCACCCAAGTTTAATATACATCGACAAAAGCAGAGGTCTTAGCTTTGACTCCTGGGGAACAATATAACTTAAAGTGGAAGCAGTGGGTGAAATCTATTGGGATTTTCAGAAGGAGTTGGATAAGGTACCATGCATTGAGTTACCTAATAGAATAAGAACCCATGGTATTGGAGGTGGTAATATTTGCATGAGAATTGGGTAAATAATAGATTACAGGGAGCTGGGATAAATGGGGCATTTTCAGGATGGTCACGTCTTCTGAATGGTGTGCCACAGGAATCAGTGCTGGGACTACAATTATTCACCAGTTATTAACTTGGATGATGAATGAACTATTGTCAACCTTGTGGATGACTCAAAATTTGGTGGAAAGGCCAGCGCTGAAGATTAGGCAGAGTCTCTAGATGGATATAGACAGGTTAAGTAGGTAGGCAGAAACTGGGCAAATGGAACATAATGTGGAAAAATATGAGATTATGCACTTTGGCAGGAGGAATACAGGAGTTTAATATTATTTCAATGGAGAAAGGCTGCAGAAAGCCGCAGCATAAGGGGTTATAGGAGTCCTAGTGCATAAATCACAAAAAGCTAACATCCACATTCAGCGAGTAATAGAGAAGGCAAATGGAACATTGGCTTATTTCAAAGGGAATCGAGGATAAAAAATACGTATGCCTTGCCAAAACTGTAAAAGGCACTCATCAGGCCACAGCTGTAATTACTGTGAACAGTTCTAGGCCCCTTTTCTAAGGAAAGATATACTGGCATTGGAGGCTTTCTAGAGAAGATTCATTAGATTGATCCCAAATATACAGGATAGTTTGAGTGGGTTCTAGCTGTTCTCTCATTAAAGGCTAGAAGATTGAAAGGTAATCCTATTGAAGTATATAAGATTCTTAACAGGGTAGGTTCTTTCTCCTATGTCAGAGAGTCGTGGACCAGAGGGGATCAACCCAGAATAGGGAGTCACCCATTTAAGATGGAGATGAATAGCAATTTCTTTTCTCAGAGGGTTGTGAATCTATGGAACTGTTTACTACAGAACATTGCAATGTATATTCAAGGCTGAGATAAACAGATTTGAAATCAGTAAAGGAATGAAGGGTTCTCGGGAAAAAAGCAACAAATTGAAGTTAAGGATGAACAGATCAGCAGTGATCTCATTGAATGGTTGTGCAGACTCTTTGGACTGAATGATCTTCTCTGTACCTATTTCTGATGGTTTTATGATCATAAAATACCTTCATCTATTTCAAAAAGCAACTATTCATTATTACTCATTGTTTCCTGTCAATTAGCCAACTTCAAATCCATGCTGCAACTGTTCTTTTTATTGTGCAGGCTCAAGCCTTGCTGCTAAATGTATTATGTTGCTGTTTAGAAATGCCTTTTGTTCCCACGTACTCCCCATTAACTGCATTATCCTCATCAATGCATTCTGTTATCTCATGAAAACGCACAATCAAGTTAGTTAAACACAATTTGCTTTGAACAAATCTGCGCTGGCTTTTCTTAATGAATCCTTATTTAAATTTCTCACAGATATTCCTAAAGCTGCCATCATCAACCGTCATTGCTGAAAAAGAAAAGATTATCAGTTCATTATCACATTGCTCTTTGTAGGAGCTTGCGGTGGACAAATTGGCTGCTGTACTTCCTACACATTAAAACAGTGACTATATTTCTGATGAAGGGTCTAGGCCCGAAACGTCAAGCTTTCCTGCTCCTATGATGCTGCTTGACCTGCTGTGTTCATCCAGCCCCACACCTTGTTATCTCGGATTCTCCAGGATCTGCAGTTCCTATTATCTCTGATACTATATTTCAATAAACAGTTATTTTATTCATTGTAAAGTGCTTTGGGCCATCCTAAGTTTGTGAAAGACGGCAGAAATATAAATTCTTTCTTTATCAGTCAGGGAAATGCTGGCTCTTCTTCTAACATCATACAGTAACTCAGGTTAATTGGAAAAATCAGACAACATTGCAGAAAGAAGATTTCATGATCAGTGGTTTTCCATTAGCTCTGCTTAGCTGACTGGAGGTGAGAAGAGAAACATTCTGTGTCACATTTTAGCTTTAATGAACCACAGACCACATACTTGCAATGACTAAATGCAATGACTGCATACTATTCCAGACATTTTACTTGTGTTTTGGGGATCAGACATACCCCAGTTAGCATCCTTGATCATTACATCTCTCTAGTTCACAGGCAGCAGCTTAATCACTTGAACCATCAGACCAGGCACTCCTATTCAACATGAGTGAGATAAATGAGCTATCTCTGCCTCTCAGTCAGTTCTCTTCAGAGGCACTAGGCTCTCTTGATCTGATGGGCACTTGAAATTGTTGTAAGCTGAATGTATTCTTATGTAGGCCTTATAGCTGCAATTGCCTTCATGATGGGCATTAAAGTTCAAGATTTACCATCTTATTCAAGAGCAATCCAAGCCGTAAAGTCAGCTTAATTCCATCTAGCGATAAATGCAAATGATATGATAATGATTCTGATTCTTATAATGATCGCAACCATTAACAGGAGTTATCCCAACTGTATTTCACAATAAATGTTGTCTTATTGTCTGGCAAAGTGGTGCCATCACAATAATGTTCTCATCAATTTAAAATACATCATAATACACCACCCAGACTGAGGTACCACAGGATCATTGGGGATCAATAGCCAGTCATTCAACCCATTGAACCTAGTTACCATTCAATAAGATCATAGCTGATCCTCTACCTCAATGCGATGTCTCCCACCATCACCATAACACTTGACATTTTATAGATATAGAAGAGATCAATCTCAGTCTTCAGTATATTCGATGACTGAGTGTTCACAGTCCTCTGTGGTAGAAAATTCCGTTATGGTCCCAGCTGATGGTAATTCAAGTCACGTTTCTGTAAAACCTGGCTTGATAGACCATAAATTTTATTTTTGCTTGTTGTTAACAAAGGTGGTCAGTCATCGAACATATTCCCAGAAGGCTGTGGATGTTCTTTAAAGAAAAGGACATAAATGTTTATTACACGAAGGAAAAAAAGTGAACTATGAGCAAAAGAACATAAAAGTTTATGATACAAAAGGGAAAAAAAAGCTGTGTTAATTGTGTAACAACTATTTGAAATGGTCTCATTAGAAATGTCACTAAGTAACTTCCAAACTTTTTTTTGTCAATAATAATCTTACAGATATTTCCTGAATTTTCCTGAAGTGTCACCTCTGTGTATGTGCTAAAGCTCCTTGTTCAGTGGGACAGTTGTAATTAGTTTCCTTTTCATCAAAGTTCTGTGCATTCATTCAATGCTATTTTGTTTCATTATCGTCTCTTCCTGAGACCCTTAACAAGCTGCTAACTCAGCTCACTTACTGCTTAACATGTGTTCCTCAAACTCATGTATTCAACAGCCTTGTAGAATGTCTTCTTGTCTGACACCGTTTTCTGGATCTTCTCTGTTACTAGCTTCTATGACACTGAGGAGATTTTCAGTACAGACTGATTGGAGGCTGTAATAACAACACATCTACTTTTAAGGGTTCCTTCTCTCTGAATGAACCCATATTCTGACTGACTTCATCTGACTTGCTCTGACTTTCTGTATTGCTGGACTCATGTCACTGTGAAGGGAATCTCATAGAAACTTTTAAAGTTCGAGCATAGTACGAGACTGGATAAACACAGAAAGGGTGTTCTTATTGACCAGGGAGTTCAGAATCAGGGATTACAGTCTAAGGATACGGGGTAGTCAATTTAGGACTGAGATGAGGAGAAATGTCTTCACCCAGACAGTGATATGCCTGTGGGATTCTCTGCCATAGAAAGTGGTTGAGGATAAAACATTGAATGTTTTCATGAAGGAGTTAGATATAGGTCTTAGGACTAAAGAGATCAAAGGGTGTAGGGAGAAAGCAGGAATAAGGTATTGAATTGAACTATCAACCATGAATTTACAGAATGGTGGAGTGGGCTCAAAATAGCCTACTCCTGCTCATATTTTCTATGTTTCGGGGTTTAGACAGCAGCAGCTTTTTCTGTCCTCTCTTCACTCTTTATTTTCTATTGTGCTGAATTATTTATCTCAGGGATTTAAATAACTCATTACAATGCATATAGGCAAAACAAATATTCAGACATCCCAATTCCATTCATGTAGTAAATCTAATAGAAAACTAAAAAATATACTTTCCTTTTTTACACACACAAAGTAAAAATATAATCTCAATTTGAAGCTACACATTGTTTTCCCAGTTTAGAACCCAAGCTCTTAAGCAATAATAACACATTAAGAATCTTCAACACAATTCCAAAGATTCACCACCCTCTGAGTGAAGAAATTTTACCTTATTTCAGCGCTAAATATCTTATCTCTTACTCTAAGACTGTGTTCCTGGATTCTAGAAACTCCAGGCAGGGAACACTCTTCTTGCATCTTCCGTATGGAGTTCCCCATAGAATTTTGTATGCTTCAACAAGATAAGATGAGGCGCTAATTTTCAGACAACTGAACATTTTAGAGGGTAATAATGTATACCTTTGCACCAGATCTAGATGTGGTATTCTGATAGTGTAGCTCTATATAACACAAAGGTTGCTATTAACCTGCCTTACTTGTATGCTCTCTTTAATGAATTTCTAATTTTAACCACTTCACACTGAGCAGATGCCAACCAGGTTTTAAGACAAAAGCATTTGCTTCTTTATTACACCTTTTACAACCTCAGCACTTCCCAAAAACCTTTCGAGCGAACAAAATACATTTGAAGTGTATACACCATTGTAAAAAAGGAAACATGGCCACCAATCTGCACACAGGAAAATTGCACAAACAGCAATGAAATAAATGACAACAATCACCAGACTAATGCTCAAACATTGAGTTCCTCTTTGAGGTGTACAGTTTAGCGTGGGACAACAGTCTAAATTGACTCAAGGACAACCCCTGAGAGCCGATGGCAGTTTTGTTACACATTCATGGGATATGAGTGTCACTGGCTAGGCCAGTATTTGTTGCCCATCCTATTTGGGAATATTGTCCAAGTAACTATGGGTTCAATTCAACAATTCAAAGCATAATGGAATAGATACTGAAAACAAAACTGCTGGAGATCACAGCATGTCAGGCAGCATCCGTAGAGAGTAAATAAGCTCAGGTTTTGAGTCTTTATGAAGAGTCATCTAGACTCGAAACATTAGCTTGGCTTTCTCTCCACAAATGCTGCCTGACATGCTGTGATCACCAGCATTTTTTGTTTTCAGTACAGATTCCAGCAATAATTTGCTCTTGTCATGGAATGGTGGCAGTTTCCACAAGAAACATAGCGGCTAGTATCTGCTAATGATGAAATTTGACCATGCTTACACTGACCCTAACCCCAATTTTACAGTACAATGGATGACACTTTATTTAATTAGACACTGGTACTATAAGCTGGTTGGATACTTGTAAGACAACTCACATAACGCAATCCCCAAAGTTCAATCACTTTACCATAGAGAGTGAGATGACAATGGGAGGTCCTAAAGCATTCAGTAGGTGATGAAATACCTTAAGTGCAGTTATTGTTCTAGGAAACAAGACAGGCAAGATATGGACAGCAAGGTCACATAAACAGCAATGAAGTGACCCCATAATCTGCTTTTTAGCTATTGCTTGTTTTAAAATAATTGGCAGGAGTACCAGGAGGGAGACCGAGAGTTTTATTTATGCTGCAAACTGTTATGATTTATGGCGCTTTGCCTGAAAGGTTAGTAGAAGCTGATTTAATAACAACTTTCAAAAGGAAATTGGATAGCTTTTTCAGAGTTGGCACAGGTACAATGGCCACCTTCTGTGCTGGATGAGTCGATGATTTATGGGATTAGCATGGTCAACAATGCGAAATGTCACTGAAAGATCACACAGTACAAAGAGGGATAACACATGCAGTTACTTTCACAAAAGGCACTGTTTGTGATTTTAGACAGTTTCTGTGGTGGGAGCAGGGGCGATTTAGGAGAGATGAACACACAGCTGGAGGTTAAACAATCTTATAGCAAGAGTAAGTTAGAGTAAGGCTGAATTAGAGCAGGTGAACAGTTCAAAGATGGATTCTCTGGAAAGGAGAATGGCAGTCAAGCAATCACCTTGAAGGCAGAGCCTGGGGTGTACGCCTCATGCAAAAGAGCTGAAGAATGACCTCAGCCTGTGTTGCTACAAAGGGAAGGTCAAAAAATGAAATGCAAATAAGAAAGCTAAATAAGCTGGAAGATAAATCATTCCATAACATAACAGGTTACCTAGGGAAAGTGAAAGCAAAGAAAGATCTAGGCAATAGTGATCATAATTTTCCATAGATGTTGTTTCCGTAGTATCCCTACAGTGTGGAAAGTGGCCATTTGGCCCGACAAGTCCACACCGATACTCCAAAGGGCATCCCACCCAGATCCATCCCCACACCCTATCCCTGTAACCATGCATTTCCCATAGCTAACGCACCTAACCTACACATCCCTGAACACTATTGGTAATTCAGCATGGCCAATTCACCTAATTTGCACATCTTTGGACTGTGGGAGGAAACGAAAGCACACGGTGGAAACTCATGCAGACATGTGGAGGACATGCAAACTCCATACAGAAAGTTGCCTAAGGGTCCCTAGTGCTGTGAGGCAGCAGTGCTAACCACTGAGCTACCGTGCCACCCACAATGTAATGCACTTTAATATAATGATAAAGTAGGACATAACTAAGACAAAAAAGTCAATAGTTTAGAGAAGCGTATAAAAGGTTTTAAACATAATTGGGGAAGTAAATTGGGCATACACATTAGCAGACAGTAATGCAGGACAATAGAACAAAGAGAACAAGAGAACAAAGAAAACTTACAGCCCAGGAACAGGCCCTTCGGCCCTCCAAGCCTGTGCTGATCCAAATCCACTGTCTAAACCTATTGCCCAATTCCTAAGGATCTGTATCCCTCTGCTCCCCACCTACTCATGCATCTGTCCAGACGCACCTTAAATGAATCTACCGTGCCTGCCTCTACTACCTCTGCTGGCAACGCGTTCCAGGCACCTACCACCCTCTGTGTAAAGTACTTTCCCCGTGTATCCCCCTTAAACTTTTCTCCTCTCACCTTGAAATAGCTGGTTGTATTTAAAATAGTGTTCAACACAGTGCCCAGAAATTATACTCTAAGAAGGAAAAAGTAATCTAAACACTGATGGAAAGGCTATGGATGAATAAAGACATGGGGAAACAACTGAGGGTTAGAAAAGATACTTGCATTATGTATATAGAGAGCAGATCAGTACATGATAAGAGAATATGAAGAGGTTAGAAGAGCAGTCGAAGAAAGAAATAGAAAGACAAATAAGGACTACTATATTATCTAGGAATATAATAAAAATTTTTTACAACCAGATCAATATAAGAATGAATGCTGTGATGGAAGTAGGAAAACTAACGGATAGACAGGATAATACTGCCAGAAATGATAGAGAAATAGCAGAAATATTAGTAATCATTTTGCTTCCAAATTTATCACAGAAATAGAACAAGTTGACTGACAGTGAATGATAAAGTAAGGAAAGAGATAAGTACATTTACATTTTTTAAAAAGGATGTGAATAAACTGAACAAACACAGAGGGGACAAAGCTCCTGGCCCATTTGGATTGAATTTTAAAAGAATTTAGAGAAGTGAAAGCAAAGGCTTCATGACTCATATTCTACATTTTTTTTCGAAAAAAGTGCAGTGCCAGAAAACTGGCAGATAGTTGAAGTGTTTCTGACATCTATAAAGGGGAACAGATTTGCCCAGGGAGTTATAGACCACTCAATTTAACATCAGTGTTGGGAAAGTAATGGGATCCTAAGTAAGGGACAGAATAGAAGAATACCTAGAAATAAGAAACACAATCGAGATTATTCAGCATGGACTTCAATGAAGAAAATCTTGCTTGGCCAATCTTACTGATTTTTTTTTGGATAATACTGAAAGAATACACAATCATAACACAATATCTGTATTTTCAGCAGAACTTCAATAAATTGCCCATGATAGACAAATCAATAAAATCAGACAATGCCAATTTTAGGGGATAAATGGCAGACTAGATTACTCGCTGGCTTCGGGACAGAAGACTGAGGTTGGCAATAATGTGGAGGTATTCAAAATGGCTGAACGTACAAAGAAGCGTTCCACAGGGTGAGTGCTGGGACCACTGCTGCTCACAATTTACACTGATAATTGAGACTTTGGAGTCAAAAATACAGTTTCTAAATTTGCAGATAATACCAAATTGAAGGTGAAGAGAACTACAAAAAATTTGCCTCATTCCATCTATAGACTGAGCAAATATTTCAGTTTGAGAGGGAGCAACTTTGGTCAGAAACAACTGTACTAAACTTAAATAAGGGTAATTAGTAAGAAACAAGGGCACAGCTGGCTACAGTGGACTGAGAAAGGAGTTCAGCAGCAAAAACTGTTGAGGAGCAATGGCAGACGTTCCAGAAACTAGTTCATGGCTCACAGCAAAGACATATTCCAGTGAGGAAGAAGATCCTAGGAAGAAGCCAGCCATAGTTAAGGTGAGCATCAGAACAAAAAATAAAAATTTACAGTGTGGCAACTATTAGCATCAAACCAGAGAATTGGGAAAGTTTTAAAAACCAACAAAAAACATCCAAAAAACAAAAGTCAAGACAGAGAACAATAACTTTGAGGGTAAACTTGCAAATAATAAAGACAGGCATCAAGTCCTTCTTTAGACATATGAAAAGGAGGAGAGAAGTCAAAGTGCAGTTAGGCCTCGTAGAGAGTGAGGTTGGGGTAAACAATACCGGGGAACCAAGAGATAGCAGTGGAGTTGAATGAATACTTTGCTCCTTTGTATCAGTTTTCACAGTTGAACACATTAGTAGTATTCTAAAATTATTAAATATTCAAAGGACAAAAGGACAGGAAATAAATACAACAACTATCGCTAGGGACAACATGCTAGGGAAACTATGAGGCTAAATAGTGGTAATTCCCTTGGACCTGATGGGATGGACTATACGATATTAAAGAATATAGATGCTTCTTGTCATGGGGAAAAGACTTCTCTCAAGCATAACAAAATAAGACAATCACCAAGAAATCCAAATGGTATTCAGAAGAAAATTATTTACACAAAGAGCTTTGCAATTATGGAAGCTGCTACCAAATTGAGTAATTGCTGTGAATTTTTCATTTGTATTTAATGGGAAGCTAGACAAATTTATGAGGGAGAAGGGACCAGGTGTTTCCAATGGTGGATCTATATCAGGAAAGATGGGAGAATCTCAAGTGGAGCATCTGGTTGCCCTGCTATGGGAATTCCGTTATTAAACTGGAGACAGAGTAGGAAAGGTTTGCAAGGATGTTACCGGGATTGGAGGGTTTGAGTTATAAAGAGAGGCTGGATAAGCTAGGACTTTTTTCCCTGGAGGGTAGGAGGTTGAGGGGGGACCTTATACAGGTTTATAAAATCCAAAGAGGCATAGATAAGGTGAATAGCCAAGTTCTTTTCCCCAGGGTAGGGGAGTCCAAAACCAGAGAGCATGGGTTTAAGGTGAAAGGGGAAAGGTTTAAAATGGACCTGTGGGGCAATGTTTTCACACAAAGGGTGTGGTGTGTACAGAGGAAAAGTAGAGGCTAATACAATTACAACATTTAAAAGATATTTAGACAAGTACATGAATAGGAAAGGTTTTGAGGGATATGGGCTAAATGCAGGCAAATAGGATTAGTTTAGTTTGGGAAACTGGGCAGCACGTACGAGTTGGACCAAGGGCTCGGTTTCCATGTTGTATGACTTTGTTAGCAGTGCCATTTACTAACTGAGCCAAATGATCCATTCTGTGACAATATCCTACGTGTTTATATGTTATGTAACTATTGTATCATCTGATACTTGAGTCTGGAGCAGCAGGTGACTCGGGGAGGATCAACATCCTACTGCCTTAAGAAGAGAACAACACTTAACCCAAATGGGTCAGGTGGATGGTTTCTACATAAATGGGCACTTTATTAATGATGTAAAAAATGAACAAAGCAGGTGCTAGTCACCAGAATCAGGGTTATTAGAATTACTTTCAATGAATCCCGTGGATAGAAGGGCTAGAAAAATCAAAGGACTTCTCCTGCTGAAACTCTTACAAAGTTAGAACGTGAACAATTTAAGTAAGTGGCTGTGGAGATTTAACTACTAACAGATGTTTTGACAGAACTCAGTTAGGGAATTCTAACAGTCCCAGATTGTCTGGCAGTCGCCCAGTCTAGAGTCAGAGACTGTTGAATAGAGGTTTACTCTTTGTGTATCCTATTGTAGGTCACCCTCCCACGGGGACAGTGACTGAAATTCTGGGACATAGTGCTGCTCTAGGTTTGGGTCCCTAGCATCTGAGTCAAGCTCAGAATCCTCCATTCCCATCCTCATTAATGTGGCCCTGCCCCAGGCCTGAGCACATCGGCCCAGAGGATCCCTGGATCCCAGTGATTGTAATCACCTGTTGTGGGCCCTATCACACCCCAACTTAATGACCCCATTGGCTTCTGCTATAGAAAAGTCTCTGGCGATCGTCTCATCCACTGAAGATATTGCCAGGAGTTTGGGGAAGGAACTGAGTTAACTTAGGTGATTGAATCAATTTCAATCAATTATTATAGGTTGATGATAGAACCAAAGTTCCTGTCATCTCTGTTTTTCCCTTTTCACCTGCTCTGGTGACACCCTTAGGTAAGTGGGACTAGTTTAGTTTAGGAAATTTGGTTGGCATGGACGAGTTGGACCTAAGGGTCTGTTTCCATGTGGTATGACTCTTTGATTCTATAAGTAATGATGTGATCTAACGTGGAACCCACAAGCAGTGATTCTCATCAAAAGGGGACCTGGCATTTTAGAGGTAAATCCAATGATATTTGTAATTGACAATATAATCGAGTGTTCATGAATTTCACTGTTTCCAGAACTAATTCAATTGATTGATGTGTTGGATGAGACAGGTGCCCAGTAGTGCTCCATTTAGGCTGGAAGATATAACATAAATAAAAGAAAAAGCTTCAGGAAGGTAATGGTGGCCTTGATAGCAAAAAATAGCAGCTGCAACTGCTTGAGGGACACAATTAAGGGTGACATAATGGTTCATTGGTGAGCACTACTGCCTCAC
Organism: Ginglymostoma cirratum; assembly: GCA_024137785.1. NCBI lineage: Eukaryota > Metazoa > Chordata > Chondrichthyes > Orectolobiformes > Ginglymostomatidae > Ginglymostoma > Ginglymostoma cirratum. Next base: position 34,952,662 of record JAHRHZ010000041.1, read on the forward strand.
AGCGCCAGGGACCTGGGTTCAATTCCCGCCTCGGGCAACTGTCTGTGTGGAATTTACACATTCTTCACGAATCTGTGAGTTTCCATCGGGTGCTCTGGTTTCCTCCCACAAGTCAAAGATGTGCAGGTTAGGTGGATTGACCGTGCTAAATTGTCCATAGTGTCCAGGGACGTGCAGGCTGGGTAGATTGGCTGTGGGAAGTACAGGGATAGGGTAGAGGGGTAAATATGGGTGGAAGCTCTTCTGTGAGCTGGCATGAATTTGATGGGCTGAATGGCCTTCTTCCACACTGTAGGGACTCTATGATTCTAAGCGCCTCCGGGAAACTGAATAACCATTAGAGTATAGGCCCAGGTACATGAACTAAAATGATACTATGATTACATGGCATCAAACAGTTTTAACTACATGCAAAGATGCTTCTGCACAGCTGGAAAACAAGTGGACTACAAATGAGAGTGTTTTATAAACTCAGCATCAACATAAATCATCGGGATACTCTTCAGATGCAGTACAGGCAACCTTCTGCCTGGTGATAACTTTGCTTGATCTCCCAAAAGGAGATTAAAAAAACAATAATTCTTGGAAATGAACAAGCTTGTATCACTGGCCCTCCATTCTGAAACATTAAGGTGGATTACTGGGTCTCTTATGGTGTAGGACTAGTGTCCCTACCTATGGACCAGGATGCCCGGGTTCAAGTCCCATCTGTTCCAGAGGTGTATCATAACATCTCTAAACATGTTGATTGGATCAAATATCTACAAGATGAATCAGACCAGTTAGTCTCATTCACCAGCTTTGCTTGGGTATAACCCCAAAGCTGTAGGTTCTAGGAATCAATGCAGGGCATAGGGGGAGGTGATGGCCTGTTAATCCAGACACCCAGATAACGTTCTGGGAACCCGGGTTCAAATCCACACGAGTACAGCAGATGGTGGAATTAAGGAAATATTATTTGATAACAATCTAAAACTAAGAGTCTACAGATGACCATGAATCTATTGTTGATTGTCAGGAAAAACCCATCTGGTTCACTAATGTCCTTTAGGGAAGGAAACTGCCATCCTTACCCGGTCTGGCCTACATGTGACTCTAGACCCACAACAACAATGTGGTTGACTCTTAACTGCCCTTGGGGCAATTAGGGATGGACAATTACCAGTAATGTCCTCATCCCATGAATGTATAAAAAAAACTCTGGTAGGGAACCTGTTGTTCACCTTGATGTGAATAAATTGCTCAGAGACACAGCCAGAAAAATGTTTGGCCAGTAGGATTAATAAGAAGATAGCCTAGAGAGACATATACTGTAGCTGGGGTATTTCCCTGGATCTGATGTAACTGTCAAAAATAAGGTGTTAAATTTACAATGGAGAAGCTGGTACAATCCTGAGGAATTCTCAATTGTTGAGGGTAAAAAGAGACACTTCAGTGACTAGAGTCTGATCCTATCTCTCATAAATATCCCAAAGGTCATTAATAAAACAAAGCTCATTGAATTGCAGAGGCCATTTCCTACATCTGTCACAACTACAGAACATGAGGTACGCTGCTTGTGAAGGGGAATTGTGGTGTTAGGGCACTAAGAGAACACCCTGCTCATTACACGATATCAATGGATTGTTTATGCCCAGTTCACCCACCAGCTTAGACTGACATGACCGTGGATTCAATGTTGTCGACTGTGCAGCAATGCATCAACACTGTACTGAGGTGCGAAGCTCGATGAAAGCCTCAGATGATGTTGTAGAATCCTATGCCACAACTTTCTGTCTTAGAGCTTCCCAACAGAGTTACTCCGTACATTTGTGATGGGACTAATGTACAATAATAGCCCACACAGTGGTAGCTTTGATCGCTATGACTCCAGAGTACATTACCATCCAAAAACAAGAATTAAAGATTGATGCTTCATCAATAAAGCTCACTTCATGTCATCATGTAGACAAAGGCCATTTGGTCCATTATGCATGTGCTTCTTCTTTTAAAGAGTTATCCAATTAGTCACATTTAATGCTCTTTCTCTATCAGCCTGCATCTTCCTCTTTCTTTTTGATTTGATTTGATTTATTATTGTTACATGTACCTAACTGCAGCGAAATGTTTTGTTTTGTGTGCAGTAAACGTAGATCATAACATACAGAGATCGTAGGGTGATTGAACAGAGCGTGGAATACAAAGTTATGGCTGCAAAGAAGGTGCACAAAAAGCAAGGTCAACATTAGATTTGAAATCTGAGAGGTCCATTCGACAGACTAATAACAGCAGGTTCCTGAACCTGTTGGTATGTGTATTTAAGCTTTTGTATCTTCTGCCTGATGGAAGAGGTTGGACGAGATTATTACCGGGATGTGAGGGGTCTTTGATGATGTTGGCTGCCTTTCCGAGGCAGAGAGAAGTTAGATGGAGTCAATGGATGGAAGGTTGGCTTGAGTGATGGTCTGGGCTGTGTTCACAACTTTCTGTAGTTTGTGTCCAATTCCCTTTGAAGACTATTGTTGAATCCACTCCCACTGTCCTGCCAGGCAGAAAATTCCAGATCAAATAACTCACGATATAAAAAAGCCCTTGTGCCATTCCGTGTGGACAAGAGACTATTGAAGGAAGTTTATTTTCAAATTAAGTTGCATGTCATAAAGATAAGCTAACTGGCGAACTTCCAATCCAATGTCTTAATGGGACGTAGCAGTGACATTGTCTGTTCACAGCCTGCGATATCCCATGATGCACTCTTCCCTACAGGCACCACATTCTTACTAGTGGGGTTGGACTGCCAGCTACTTGATCCTTCACCTTCTAGTCAGTGTGGAAGAAGAAGTAAAATTGAAGGAGTTAAAAAGACAATTTACATGAAATGGACAAACTGCGAAGGCAGTGGCCAGGCAGCTTTGTTGAAAGCAAAAGGAACAAAGAACTTAAAAAAAAAGCCAAGACAGAGCCAATTTGGGAAGTAGCCAGATGAGGAGAGGTAAGCTAATTAAGAGTGAAGAGCCGAGAGGAATAGATTCACCTATAGAGAAGGTAAAATAATCTCTCTAAAAGAAACAGAAATCACTGCAAGAAGAATCACACAGTGTAGTCTGTTGTGAAATGTGTAAGCAGGGACAGCAGAACACAGAGATATGTAATAAACTCTTGATTAAATTAGACCGGATTTCACACGGTCACGATTCCAAATCTGAGCCGTGACATTGAATTCCAGTTGCAACTCTATGCCGGAAAATCATGCTGACTCCTGCCCCTAGGATTCCCGATACTTTCCCTACTGCCCCTGATGTGTGAAGCTGTATCTTGGGAAAGGAGATTCACAAAATGAACTCAATGAAGTTTAAACTATGAAGAAAATTAGAGCATTGTGTGCACATACTCGAGGTCAGCTTTCCTGGGTGCAACTACCACAGTAACCCTAAAGAAAGTTCAAGTGAGTCACCTTGGCATTCTGGGATGGTGTATCTCCAAACCAGATTACAAAGGGTTAATGGGAAATGACAAGAAGCAACTGATGGGCTCAGCGTGAGAACAGGTTGTTTTACAGGAATACCTGGGCTTGTTTGTAACAACCCAGCAGGAAGGAATGCTTGGGAAAAATACTCAGGAAATTAAGAGTGAGAGGGTGGGCAAGTCAGCACATAACATCAACTTTAGCCTGTTATTAATTTTGGGGACTCTTTGCAGGTCGTTGGACTTGACCATTGGACCTGGTTCATGAACAGTAACATGCAAATTGATTTTGAGCTCCAAGTGCCAGCCGTCAATGAATGAAAGAAAGTGAGACTCACTTAGTTGAGTAAATCTGAAGTTGTTTAAGCTAATAAATTTGCTTAACATCAAAGTGAGCATGTCCTCTTGTATTCATTTTGATCAGATTTTAAAGAACCTGTTAAGGCAGTTTAATCTAATGTTACAGATGGGAGTGAACTAACACCAGCCCCCCTGGCTAAGAGGGGCATTGAAGTAAATCTGAAGTGCTCTTCAGAAGAAAATCATAGCAGATTTACAGTAGTAATATTCACAAATACTGCCACCTAATGTTACTAAAATTGGACTGTCCATTCCCACAAAGTTGTACTGATAGCTGACTCAGGGTTATCTACTGAACCATGAATGATAGAAGCCTGAGTCTATTTATAAGAAAGAAAGAACTGGCAATTATTAACCTCATAATCAGAATTTTAGAATATCAGAAAGCACTTTGCAGGCATTTAATCCCAAATTCTAATCACTGTTAGAACAAAGCAATCACTTTACACACGAGATCCCGCTGCAAATAAGGTAAAACGTACCCAAATTGCTTGCATTTATAAACTCACCACATTAGGTGTGATTCTGCAATTGGACAGTGTTGGCTAAATATTCTGAATATATAAATAATCACACTGAGAGCCAATTTAAGATTGTCAGTTAGGCTCACGGTTTGGTTTACATGCAGATATTGAAAGTTCAGTATATCAATACCAATGATTATATTATTTGCGAAGAACACGTGCATTTATTGCTCCTGTTTCAACGCAATAAAATAGATTACAGCCATTCTCTGTTCATTTCTCAGGGAAATGCCTTCGTCAATCAAAATCAATCTGCCTTGTTTAAAATTTAAATAAAGACTGGCAGTTAACTATCAGTCATCATTAAGTGGTGCATTCTCTGTGGCAAAGCTTCTATCAATTAGATTCCAGTTGTAACCAATTAGGATTCTTCTCTTACGAAACAAAAATATAATTTTCTCTTTGCATTAGTATTTCTTATGAATTGTCCTGAATGAGTGTAATATGATAAGTTTTGACAAAATATGTCAGATATATTCAAGTATTACAATTCTATAAAATGTTGTTGCTTCACTTATACAAAACTGTGCTGGCAGGATTAATGTCTCACACTTTGCATTTTGCTGCTACTTTGCACAATACAACCTACTGGACAAGATTAGCGATGTTTACTGGCCAACATGCACTGCGATGCCCCCTCCTTACCGGCTTTAAAAATTCTCAATCACTATGGTATGCCCTTGACTAATCAGCAGTCAAAGCAGCCTCACAAATTCCTGCAGTAAAAGCTCAAAATAAGCTAGGATTGTCCTGAGTGCTGATGTTTATGTATAGGGATAGATGCCTCTCATGATTTTGCAAACTTCACAGAATTTATGAAACACTATTATCTGCAAAATTACAAAAAAAAACTTTCAAAATTGCATTCTAGGAATAAAATGTGAATACTATTTTATTTAAAGCTTTCTGCGCTCAATGTGATCTGAAAGCATCTTTTTCCTTCTTTCTGTGTTTGATCGTGTGCCAATCATTAATACTCATGGTGACACTTACAGATATTTATAGTGCATAGTACAGGCAACACCATTTTGGCTGAAAACAAGTGGATATGTACTTTGACTCTGCTTTCCCTAAAGCAATTCCTGGACACGAAAAGGAAAGTGCTGATTACTTCATTTTGATCAGAGTGCTGATGCCGTTAAACATGAGTGAGGCTTATGCCAATTATTCTAGTTGGTTTCCCTTCCTTTGCATGTTTCCAAATTGCTGCCTTACAATTCCACTTACCTCTCCCCTCCCTGAAACAGCAGTGGTCATATTGACGCCACATGCATTGCAATGGTTCAAGAAGACAGCTGACGACCACCTTCTTAAATTGCTGGCCAAGCCGCCAACATCCCAGGATGGAGTCAAAAGAGATGGTGCAATCATAACACAGGGCCAAATATTTATAGCCCAGGGATAACAGGTGTCAGCTGTCACTGTTGGTGAGCGCTGCAGATCACAGAATCATAGAATCCCAACACTGCAGAAAGCAGCCCATCGAGTCTACACTGACCATCTGAAGGTATTTTTAATCAACACGTTCAGAGACATTATTATTCACTTTTGGAGAAGGCGGGACTTGAAGCCAGGCCCCCTGGCTCAGAGGTAAGGCTGCAGACTATCATTCAACAAAGAAGGTGGTGGTTTTACAGAAATAAGCACGAATATGTACTTGGAGATAGTAGGAACTGCAGATGCTGGAGAATCTGAGATAACAAGGTGTAGAGCTGGATGAACACAGCA
>JAHRHZ010000041.1:34968717-35003043 GCA_024137785.1 Ginglymostoma cirratum
GTCTAGGCCCGAAACGTCAGCCTTCCTGCTCCTCTGATGCTGCTTGGCCTGCTGTTTTCATCCAGCTCTACACTTTGTTATCTTAAAAGCACAAACTCCTGATTTGCAGGTGAGGGAAACTGCTCACCTTTCAGCCAAGGCTGACACTAGTCAGATACCGATCTCCAGGTCTAAATCCTCCACTGTATAGTTCAATGATCTCAGTCATTCAGGCAACACAACTGATAGAACAGTTCACAGGTAGTGAGGGAAGGTAGTGTGGAGAAACCTATTCTCCATTACCCTTCAGTGAACTCTGTTGGGCAACATCAGCTGAAGGCAAGGTTGAAATTGGCTGTGATGCCACAAATAACTAAGTAACCAATGACACCCATCATTCAATATGGCTTGAGAAAAAGGCAGAGGGATAGATTCCCAGCACACAGCATTGCTCTGAGAAGAGGAGTACTGTGGAGAAAAATCAAAAGAAAACTACATGCTTGCCAAACCGTGAAGGCAAGATAATCAATCATTATTTTATTTCCATTTTCATGCTCTTGTTCTCCAGTTGTCTACTATAGATTTTCACACATTGTTGCTGGAATCTACAACTCTGTGTGATTCAGAGATATGGAGTGATGGAGTAAATCTCAGTCTATTGCACAGTTGGTATGTCGGAATCAGTGAGCTGAATTTCCCTGCAGCATTACTCATATTTCTTGTCTGGTGGGAATATCAGCTTGCAGAGAAGTTGACCTGGTGCTCAGGTAGCATCTACAGTTTTGCCCCAGTGTTTGGTATGTGCACATGTGTGTATATGTGTGCATGTGTGAGGTTGTAGCAGGTGTGTACATCCAAGACTCATGCGAGCCATTTCAAGTGTACACAAACTTGAGGGCATGTTTGGCAAGTCCCACGTGGATTTACAATTCATTTCAGGACACAGCACGCAGTATTCTAAATAGTGTCCCAAAGGTAAAAATCTTCCTACTTCTGACCCCAACTCTCCCCATATGTATACAGCAAACCACCTTGCACTTAGATTATAGCAAATCCCTCTCAATCTTGCAATGTTTCTATCTCTATTGTTGTGATTTTAATCCTTTCAACAGATGCCAATACTCCAAAGGCAGTAGGATGATTGACTGATTTAATGATTTACTTACAGTCATGTGTACTGAAATATAGTTGAAAAGCTTTGTTTATGAGCAGTACAGGCAGATCACAGTAAGCAAAGGATGTACAGATCAAAAGGACTTAGACAGAAGCATAAAGGCTACGGTGCACAGGGTGTGAGCTAGGCATGATCAATGTTAGCAAGATCAGCGTTATTTGAGGCTAGAGAGTCCAGTCATTAGTCTGATAACTGCTGGGAAGAAGCTCTTCCTGAACCTGCTTGTGCTTGCATTCAGGCTTCTGTATCTTCTGCCTGATGGCGGAGGTTGTAGGAGATCTTTACTTGGTGCACTGGGTCTTTCGTCATGCTGGCTGCCTTTCCATGGCAGTGAGATGTGTAAATAGAATCCATGGATGGAAGGTTGGCTTCCGTGATGGTCTGGACATTACATAGCTTCCCAACACAACTACCATATCCTCACACACCATCTTCTGTAGTTTCTTACGGTCTTGGGCAGAGTGGTTGCCATACCAGGCCGTTATGCACCCGGACAATATGCTTTCAATGGTGAATCTGTTGAAGTTGGTGAGGGAATGTATGGACATGCCAGATTTCCTGAGCGACCTGAGGAAGAAGAGGCATTGTAGTGCCTTCTTGACTGTTGCATCTACTTGGTAAGTCCAGGACAGCTGGTCAATTATCATCACTCTGAGAAACTTGATGCTCTTCACCCTCTCAACCTCAGTTCCATTGACGTATATGTGGGCATGTTCTCCTCCTTTCTTTCTGAAGTCAATGATCAGTTCTTTAGTTTTGCCAACGTTGAGAGACAGATAGTTTTCATTGCATCATGTCACCAAGCCCTCTATCTCCCTTCTGAAGTTGGACTCGTTGTTAGATATCCATCCCACTACTGTGGAGTCATCACTGAACTTGTAAAAGGCGTTTGTTCGGAATTTGGCAACACAGTCATAAGTGTACAGGAAGTACAGTTGGGGGATGAGGACACATCCTTGTTGGGCTCCAGTGTTGAGTGTTATTGTGGAGGAGGTGCAGTTACCTATCCTCACCGATTGCGGTCTGCGGCTCAGAAAGCTGAGGGTTCAGTTGCAGAGGGTGGAGCCTCGACCAAGGTCACAGAGTTTTGAGATCAGACTGGAGGGGATAATGGTGTTGAAGCTGAACCGGTTGTCAACAGGCAGGAGTCTGACGTAGGTGTTTTTGATGTCTAGATGTTCTAGGGATGAGTGCAGTGCTAAGGATATGGCATCTGCTGTGGACCTGTTATTGTCAGTAGGCAAATTGTATGTGATCGAGGCAGGCTGGGAGACTGGAGTTGATGTAGGCCATTACCAGCCTCTCGAAGCACTTCATGATAATGGAGGTCAGAGCCACTGGACAGTAGTCATTAAGGCGCATAGTATGTCCTTTCTTAGGTAAGGGGTTGATGGTGGTTTTATTGATCCTCCTGGAGTTACCTGCCGCTCCAGAGTCAAGTACCAGATGGTACAACAGTTAAGTAACATATAAATTATGTAGTATATTAGTACAGAATGCATCGTTTGGCCCAACTTGCCTATGATATGGCTAATAGAGTCATACAGTCATGCAGCACAGAAACAGACCTTTCAGTCTGACTGATCCAAACTAAATTAGCCCCATTTGTTTGTGTTTGGCCCATATCCCTCTAAACCTTTCCAATTCACATACCTATCCAAATCCATTACATAACTTCCCAACACAACTACCATTTCCTCACACTACCACCTGTGGTTGGTCAACACATCAATCCCCACAGCGACCATTCAGTTCTGACGTCTACAACACACATTCTCTGCACACCAGAAATCGCTTTTTCTATCATATGGAGTTACTGAAATGTGTATGTACTGGAGACACATTGCATCCTGAATATATTACATCCTTGTTAAGTGTCCTGTGGAGGGAAATGGCAAAACATTCCACGACTCTCACAGGAATATCTGAGAGATTAGCTTTTCATTCTGGGTGAAGACAATGCAGCAAGGATGACACGTTATCTGGGAGAAATCACAGAGTCTGCCATTACTGTTACAACTTCAGAGCACTGAGTTTGAAAATGAAGCCAACAGCAATAGCTCAGGAAAATCATAAGTTGATTGACTGGCGAGTAACTGATACTAGCAATAATGTATACAGTGCTGCGAGTGAGAAAAAGCATTCTTTTTAACTCGTGTAATTACCTGACCGAAAATATTGTAAGGGATTCTAGCAGAAGGGAAATTAGAAACTAGTATTTGCAATCTTTTTACTGTTAAATGATAATGCTTATTCAATTCTAAGGCTTAAGTATAGTGGTAGTGAAAAGAAAAATTAATTCATTGACTAGTTAACTGTTATATTAATTATAATATTATAATTATATGACATTATATATTCATATATTGAATATTGAATTGTTTAACGTACTGAATCAATTACCGAATTAAGAGGCTGTAAAGTAGCAGGGCAGGTGACATATTACAATTGCAGACTGTAGGTTCTCCTGAAAGCCAGTGTGATCCAGGCAAAGATGTATGCAGTGAGCATTGGCAACTCGAGCAGCTTCCTTATAGAGTTTATGCATCGTGCGATAAACTGGGTCCAGCAGTGGCATTGGCGGATGTGTCAGGGATCCGGTCCTTTGTGCATTTGGGGGTGAGGAGGGGAGTTGGGGGTTGGGTCTTGCGTTGGGGGGGGATGAGGTTTGGGTGTGGAATGGGGGAAGGGGGTAACGGATCCCTGGGGGTGTTGGGTCAGCTTCTTGTAGGTGTAAGTGTTCTTGGAGAAGTGTATTTGGGGGCATGTGAGGTGTCAGTGAAATGGTTACCCAGATGTTAGGTTAGGTCCTTAACAATCTAACTTTCCCTAAGTAACTATTTTATTTAGTGTTATCTGAACTTTCTGAACCTTCTGATTTAAATAGAAACTTTTGGAAAGTTCCAGGCATAGGCAATATCCAGTAACTTTTTAATGAATATTAGTTTATTAATGGTTCTACTAAAATATCCAATTGAGAAATGGAAAACTGTGACAGATGAGTTCAATTTGCAGGAAGTGTGAGATATTCTACTCAAGAAGGCAAATCAGAACATTTTCAAAAGACTAGCAACTGTTAGGGAGCAAGGGAATTAGATCTCTGTCAACAACAAAGTAAAAGCTAATGCACAGTTCAAAACGAAGTCAAAGCATATTTAAATTTATAGTCTTTTGGTGGTACAGATCTTGAATACTGGTGTAAAAGGAATATGGACTTGAATTTTCCAAGGAGTGGTGATTTCACACAGGCTGCCATGCAGGCTTTCTTTTTCATGAAAGAAGATTTAGCTCCATCGTCCTGAGAGAAGATTTTACTCTGCGCACCCTCAGAAATGCCGAGCCGTACTTCCACCCTTACAGTTTTCTCATCATGAAGAATTGTCAAAGGAAGGCAAAGCATGTCCTCTTTCACAGCAGCCAGCTGTTGTTTTCTGAAAAGTGAAAGCCCAGGATGCCAGAAAGCCATTTTGACAGCTGCTGTATATAGGGTGAGCAAGAGGTTAGGGTGCTGGGTGGGTAGAATGCCAGATGGGTACGCGGTCAGAAACCAAGTGAGTATGGTGCAAAAAGATAGGATGCCAAAGTGTAAGGAGGAAAGATAGGTGGTGCAGTGTTGAGGGTAAATTAATATGGAGGGGAGAAACCTCGTCTGGTGGGTGTCGGGGAGGGTGAGGAGCAGGGTGGAGTTTGGAGTTGGGAAAGGAGGAGCTAGTTCCTGAGCAGGCAGACACAGAGCAGAAGAAGTAGCAGCAATGGATGGAAAGAATGGATCCAGAGTGGGGCAAGTGGAGACGGGGTCCAAACAAGGAGTGGGGATTTTGTCCAAGGGTCGAAGGTGTCAGCTTCTAGAAGGTGGAGGATCGAATCTAGAGCAGGCGAAAGGACATTGGATCTGGAGCCAGTGAAAAGGGTCTGGTGGTTGGCCACGGTGGAAGTGTGTCGGGGTATAGTGGTGGGGGAAGAGGGTATTGGGTCGAGTGTCGGCGAAAGTGAGGTATTCAGACCAGCAAGGGGTACAGGATACATAGCCTGGGCTATGTAAGGTGTCTGTGTGAGTAAATTGGGGCTGTGTGATGTAGGTAAGAGATCAGTTGAATAGTTACTCAAGAGTTCAAACAGACACACACGCAAACACACACGACACACATATAACACACACACATACACACACAACACACCACACAACACACACACACACACAAACACATACACAAATTTACTGAATAGCGCCATGTGAAACCCAGCAGAAAAGATTTCACTTTTCATAACTTTCACTCCAACAATCAAAGTAAATGAAATACGATTTGGCAGAAAGATTGCGGTCAATATAACCTGAAAATTATACTTTAATTGGCAGATACAATAAAGGTAAATCTCTAAGATTCATGAACAAGTCTCCTCGGTGCATATACCATTTTCGGCCTCAGTGACCTTCGAAATACTGATCCGTCTTTGATCGAATACCATCTCTTTGACTTTGAGAATATAGCTAGTCCTCATTGAACTTCGGCCACTATTGGAGCGTTGCATGCAATTCTGGTCTCCCTCCTTTAAGAAGAATATTGTGAAACTAGCAAGGAATCAGAAGATATTTACGAGGATGTTGCCAGGGTTGGAGGGTTTGAGCTATAGGGAGAGGCTGAATAGGCTGGGGCTATTTCCCTGGAGCCTCAGAGACTGAGGGGTGACCTTGTAGAGATTTATAAAATCATGAGGGGCATGGATAAGTTAAACAGGCAAGATTTTTACCCCAGGGTAGGGGAGTCCAAAACTAGAAGGAATAAGTTTAAGGTGAAAGGGGAGAAATATAAAAGGGACCTAAGGAGCAACTTTTTGACACAAGAGGGTGATGCATGTTTGGAATGAGCTGCTAGAGGAAGTGGTGGAGGCTGGTACGATTACAACATTTAAAAGGCATCTGGTTACTTATTATTCACCCCACATTCTCATTTAATTGTTCATGAATATCATGAGCAATAAGGGTCCCAGCATCAATCCCTGTGGTATGTCATTGGACACAAACAACCTAATACTGCCATCCTCTCACGTTAAGCCAATTTTAGATCTAACTTGCCAAGTTCCCTTGTATCCCATGAGCTTTTACCTTCTTTATCAGTCTCACATGAGGGACTTTGTTGAAAGTCTTGCTGAAATCCATGTAAACCACATCAACTGCATTATCCTCATCTACGTGCCTGGTCACCCACTCGAAAAATTCAATCAAATTTGTTTGGCATGACCTCCCTTTGACATAATTTCTAAAATGTTACAAAGAAACTTGGAGCTGCCATGAAACTGATTAAATGAATGTATTGTGGAGTCTCTGTCCTGTGAACAGTTCTGCTAGACAGCTTCCTGCATTGGGAATGCTCATTTAAAATTTAAATGGAGGTCAGTGTGATCCAAGATGCACGCTGAGCGTATGTGTACATGTGAATGATCATTCTTTTGTAGTCCCTCTCTGTATTGGTAAGTAGCAGTTGTTATTCCAGGAAATCGCTGTTACTTTACTCGTCATTTGACAAACATGAATAACACCTTGACACCATTTACAGCAAGTCAAGGCTATACTTACTGCATAAAGAGGTATCGACATTTGATATGAGCTGTAAAGATTGACTATAACATCGTTTTCTATTTTGGCACATAATTCAGTTACTGGTTTGAGTCTGAATGTTACCTGAAAACTGAAGGGTGTATAATGATGCCAGAAGTACTATACCTCAAGCTCCCAAAATACATAATGTAAATGCTCCCGAAAAGTGGAATAGTTTTGAACAAGTCATGAAGTGGTGGTACAGCTGGAATGAATGCAAATGTTGATACTTCTGGTATCTGTGGGTGAAAAAGAGCATGAAGTCTACTCAAGTGTAACGCAGTGTGGAGCAGGAGGAACACAGCACGCCAGGCAGCATCAAAGGAGCAGGAAAGGTGATATTTCGGGTCAGGACCCTTCTTCAGAAATGTCTACTCAATGTGGTCAGTCCGCTCAAGATTGTAATATGAGACAAGATAGAGCTGGTACTGAGAGAAAAAAAACCTGCTCAATACCGTCAAATGTCAGCACTGACATTGTGGGCCAAAGGGTTTTGTTCTACATGCTGTAGATTTCTATGGCTCTTGATGACTATAATGTTCCTTTAAAGAGACAGCAATTCAACAGGAGATTGCAGGATGCAAGTGGAACCTAATGACTTTTAGTGGTGCAGGCCTGAAGGTCTGGGTTCAAGTCTCATCCTCTCTGGAAGTGTGTCATAGTATGTCCAAACAGACTGATTATGAATAATAGTGCAGCGCTCCAAAGTTTGGAGAAGGATACTCATGAATGTAATGCTGGAAGAGATACTCAGTTTCTAACTCATCTTTGGAAATGTGGATTCAAGGGGGATGATTTGAGTAGGCTAATCTATCTTTGTTGAAGACAGATGAAATTTATCTCAGGGATGAAAGCAATTTTGGTTCAACTTAATGTAATCAGGGACTTGAATAAACGGAGTGCAAGTGCAGAACATGCAGTTGAAAAAAGCCCAAGGCAAAACTAAGACATATTTGTGGAAGCACTAGAATCCCTAAAGGCTTGCACATGCTGGAACTGAAGAGAAACAAGACTTTGACAGGATAACTGTATATTATATCCAACGTTTGTGAAGATGCATGATGAGCGCAAATAGAGGAACCATTTCATTGCAAATTTCCTGCACACAAAGATACTTTAACAATAGAAGATGAACCAAGGACAAAGGAAGACTGTGCCATCAACGAGGTCTGTATATACAGTCATACAGCATGGAAACAGACCCTTGAGTCCAACCCATCCACCCTGACTATGTCCCCAAACTAAACTAGTCCCACATGCCTGCACTTGGCCTGTATCCCTCCAAACCATTCTTATTCATGAACTTATCCAAATGTATTTTAAATGTTGTAATTGTACCTGTACCCATCTCTTTCTCTGGCAGTTCATTCCACACATGAACTACTCTGTGTAAAAATATTGCCCCTCATGTCTTTTTAAAATGTTTCTCCTCTAATCTTAAAAATATGGGCCCTAGTTTTGAACTCCCCCACTGTAGGGAAAATACCCTTGTCATTTACCTTATTTATGCCCCTCATGATTTTATAATGCTCCATAAGATCACTCCTCAACCTTGTACATTCCAGTGAAAAAAGTCCAGTCTTTCCAGTCTATTTTTATATCTCAAACCCTCCATTCCCTGCAACTTTCTTTTAAATCTTTTCTGAACCCTCTCTAGTTTAATAATATCCTTCCCAGGGTAACCAAAACTGCATGCAGTACTCCAGAAGAGGCTTCACCAATGTCCTGTACAACCTCAATATGACATCCCAACTTGTATACTCAAAGGTCTGAGCAATGAAGGCAAGCATGTTAAGTGCCTTTTTAACCACCCTGTCTACATGTGATGCAAATTTCAAAGAATTATGTAACTGAACTCCCAGGTCTCTCTGTTCTACAACACTACCCAGGGTTCTACCATAAGCCCTGTCCTTGTTTGTATGACTGAAATGCAATACCTCACATTTATCCAAATTAAACTGCATCTTATTGGCTTGGTTGACTCAAAGTACAATGCATATCAGATAAGGTCTGGTAGCTATCTAAGATTTCAATTAGATCCGGGGACATAATCCAAAATGATTCTGCTTGACCTAGAACAGAAAGCAATATCTTACGTCAGCAAAGGTAGTGCGACAATGTTGATGAATGACTTATGATGGGATATATCTCCTCATTAGAGGTCACATATGAATTCAAGTCCAAAGTGTTGACTACAACTGTAATCAGGACTATCAGCTAGTGAGAAATACAAATGTATGACCTCTGCAGCTTACAAAGGACTGCCTGGGGGTTGAATATCATTAAATGCAATAATGGTAAAATTATCAGATCACTTTCCACTGGAGTAAAAATTATTTTTATTCTTTCATGGGCTGGGAGCACTGCTGACAATGCTAGAAATTGCTTCCTATCCTATTTGCCCTTGAGAAGGCAGTGGTGAGCTGCTTACTTGAACTGCTATAGTCTGTCTGCTGCAGATCCTCCCATCATTCCAGGATTTCCAGTGATACCGAAGGAATGGCAAAAGTTAGGATGGTGCGTGGCTTAAAGCAGAACCTACATGTTGTCATTGTTCTTACGTATCTGCTGCACTTGCCCTTCCAGTTAGTAGGATTTGCAGTTTTGGAGGTGCTATCAAAAGAATCTTGGCAAGCCAAATACACCAAACACATGATTGCCACTGTGTGCTAATGATGGACGGAGTGCGTGTTTATATTGGAGGACAGGGTGGCAGTCAAGTGGGCTGCTTTCTCCTGGATAGTGTTGAGTTTGTTGAATTTTGTTGGACCTGCACTCATCCAGACAATCGGGGAGCATTTTCTCACATTCCTGGCTTGTGGTTTGTAGATAGTGGACAGGCTGTGAGGAATCAGGAGGTAAATTACTTGCTGCAGTACTCCGATGCTCCAACCTGCTCTGGTACCCATTGAATTTGTATGACAAGTCCAGTTCAGTTTCTAGTCAATGGTAACCCCCAGGATTTTGATAGTAGGGTATTCAGTGATGATAATACCAATGAAATGCAGGGGACAATAGTAATATTCCCTCTTGTTGAAGTTTGTCATTGCCTGACACTCACATGACATGAATTTTACTTGCGCCCAAATCTGGGTATTGTCAAGTCTCGCTACATATAACATGGATGTCATCAGAATGCCCCCCTCCTGAGTTCAGCATTTTTGTTCACATTTGGACCAGACTTATACTGAGATCAGGAAGCAAGTGAACCTGATGAAACCAACAGAGCACCAATGAACAGGGATAATGGGAACTGCCGATGCTGAAGAATCTGAGATAACAAGGCGTAGAGCTGGATGAACACAAGCAGCATCAGAGGAGCAGGAAAGCTGATGTTTCGGGTCTGGACCCTTCTTCAGAAAATCTGCCGTATTCATCCAGCTCTACACTTGTTATCAATGAACAGGATCTTGTTCTGCAAGTGATGGCACTGTCTATAACATTCTTCATCATTTCAATGAAGAATGAGAAGAGTAGGATGATGAAGCAGTAATTGGCCAGAATGGATTTGTCCTGCCTTCACTGGGCAGGACATCCCGGGACAATTTTCCACATTACCTAGTAGATGCCAGTGTTGTCGCTGTACTTGAACAGCTTGGCCAGTGGTGCAGCTATTTCTGGAACACAAGTCTTCAATTCTACTGCTGGAATATTTCCAGGGCTCATAGCCTTTGCAGAATCCAGTGTTTTTAGCAGGTTCTTCATATCAAATGGAGTGAATCAAATTTACTGAAGACTGCTATCTATGATGCTGAGGACCTCAGGAAGAGGTCATCAACTCGACACTTCTGGCTGAAGGTGGATGCAACTAATTCAGCCTTGTCTTTTACACCAATGTGCTGGCCTTTGTCATCATTGACAAGGATAACTGTTGAGCCTTCTCCTCCAGATGGTTGTTTAATTGTTCATCACCATTTACAACTGGATGCAGCAGAACTGCAGAGCATAGATTTGATAAATTGTCGTGGAGGCACTTTATGTTGTCCATTTGGTTTGTGCCTACATTCACCATATTGACAACATTTTTTATGTATGCCTGATGCTGAATCCCTTACATTGTTTACTGAACCGCGGTTAATTTCCTGGCTTGATAATAATGGTGGAGTAGGGATATGTTGGACTAAGAGGTTCCAAGAGGTTGTGGTTGGATAAAAATCTGGTGTTGCTGATGTCCGACACTGCCTCAGGGATGTCCAACTTTGAGTGGTAGATCTGTTCAAACTCTTTTCCATTTGACATGGCGACAGTGCTGCTGAAGGCAATGGGCAGTATTCTCAGTATGAAGAAGGAACTTAAACTCCATAAGGATTGTGGATCATCACTCTTACAGATGCTATCATGGTGAGGTAAACTGGTAAGTGCAAGATCTGGACTATCTCCGATACCTCACTCTCTTTCCTGGACTTCTCTGCCTTCATCTCTGGTAATGCCTCAACACCGACATCTATTTCAAACCCACCAACTCCCTTAGCTACCTGGACTGCACCTCCTCTCACCCACTCTCCTGCAAGAATGCGACCCCTTTCTCCCAATTCCTTCAACTCTGCCGCATCTGCTCCCAAGATGGAGTGCTTCACTCTCAGACATTCCAGATGTCCTCCTATTTCAAGGACTGTAACTACCCCCTTAGGAGACTGAAAATGCCCTCAACCACATCTCCTGTATTTCCTGCACTTCTGCCCTCAAACACCCTCCCCCCAACAAAAATAAAGACAGAGTAGCCCTGGTCCTCACATATCACCCCATCAACATCTGCATCGAGTGTATCATCCTCGACGACTTCTGCCAAATACAATCCGTCCACACCCCCAAAGAGATATTTCCCTCCCCACCACTATCTGCCTTTCATACAGGCCGCTCACTCCGTGACTCCCTTGTCCACTCCACACTCCCGACTAACCCCACCGCACCTGGCACCTTTCCCTGCAACTACAGGAAGTGCTTCACCTGCCCCTACATCTCCCCCCTCACCTGCATCCAAGGCCCAAAGCAAACTTTCCATATCTGACAGGGGTTCACCTGTACATCCTCCAACCTGGTCTACTGTATCCGTTGCTCCCGATGTGGCCTCCTCTACATCGGTCAGACCAAACGCAGACTTAGGAACTGTTTCGTGGAGCATCTGCGCTTTACGTTACAATCGCCAACACCTTCTGGTTGCTAACCATTTTAACACCCCCTCCCACTCCCTTGATGCTATGTCCATCCTGGGCCTCCTCCAATGCCACAATGATGCCACATGCAAACTGAAGGAGCAACACGTCATATTCTGCCTCGGAAGCCTACAGCCCAATGGCCTAAACATGGAATCCACCAGTTTCAAAATCACCCCACCCCTGACCTCGTCCCACGCCCAACCCTCCCTCTCATCCCTACCTCCTTGACCTGACACAACCTGTCTATCTTCTTCCCCACCCATTCCCCCTCCCTTCCCACTGACCAATCCCCACTACCCCCTACCTGCATCCACCTATCACTACCCCAATTACCTTTCCCCAGCCCCATCCATCCTCCCTCTCACTTCCTTGACCTGACACAACCTGTCCATCTTCTCTCCCACCCACCCACCCGACCCTCCCCACTGACCAATCCCTACCACGCCCTACCTGCATCCACCTATCACCATCCCGTCTACCTTTCCCCAGGCACCCCTCCTCCCTCTATTTATTTCCCAGCTCCCTTCGTCCTCCCCAGTCCTGATGAAGAGTCCCGACCAGAAACGCGACTTTCCTGTTCCTCTGATGCTGCCTGACCTGTGTGTTCCTCCAGCTCCACACTGTGTTGGCTCTGACTCCAGCATCTACAGCTCTTGCTATCTCCAAGTGCAGGATCTGATACATTTTTCACTCTTGTTGGTTCCCTCACCATTGAACTATACGTATACGTGATTGATATATGCGAACAATGACTACAAGTTACTCACCGAAGACAGTTTAATATTAAAGCATGCAATGTGTGGGGACAGGAGAAGTTGAAGGAGAGTACTGTGGATTGGGTCATAATGTGCCCTGCCACGTGCCAGTGGCTTTAAGCAATAGGCTGAACAAAACTCTGGGTGTTGTGTTTAAAGGGCAAGTGAGCAGGAAATTGGAGGTGAGGCCAAGATAGGATCAGCCATGATCATTAACAAATGGTGGCACAAGCTAGAGGGGCCGAATTGTCTACTCCTGCTCCCAGTTCTTATGTTCTTATCTGGTCACTCACAGGATCACTCTAATAACAATCCTGACATGATGGATCAGTTTATTGGTAATTGTTTCTAAGATGAATAGCTCACTCCAAATCTGCTTAAAACCTAAAGACTTAAATAGGGCAATGTAATGAGATATATTACCCTCTCCTAACAATTGAAGATACAGCTGTATTCATACACATTACTCAAGTCTTCATCTTCAATGTCCTGAAATGGGTTTTGGGGCGTGGGTTTCAGGGATGGTCATCAGGACAGGATATTCCATACATCGTCTAGTCAATATTGTCAAAAGTGTGTAACATTTGGGATCACTCAAGGTCTGTCGATACAGCACTCACAAGTTGGCACAGTGGTTAGCACTGCTGCCTCACAGCGCCAGATACCAAGGCTCAATTTCAGTCTCGGGTGGCTGTCTGCTTGGAGTTTGCACCGTCTGTGTGGGTGTGCCAGTTTCGTCCCACCAGTCCAAAGTTGTGCTGGTTAGGTGGATTGCCCACATGGGGAAATGAAGGGATAGAATGTGGGTTTGAGTGTGATGCTGTTTGGAGGCATGGTGTGGACTGAATGGCCTGCTAATGATTCTATGATTCTAAGTCAGTTGAAGAGTTTTGTGGGATAGAAGTCACTGCAGGTCATTTTATAGTGGCAGGTTTGGACAACTGCTGGAAGAGATTGAAGTTTGTTAATAAAAAAGCTTGGACTTTTCCTACATTGACGTAATAAATATGCAGCTGCGCTAAATTTTAAAAGATGTGGAACTTTTTAGTTAAGAAATTTCTTGTATAGGATATGCTACCACAGGGAGTGCACTGTATGGAATGTCACCAAGTAGTTTTCAACATCCTTATATTCTGACTGGTAGAATCCAGAGGTTGCCTGGGTTTCTTCAATATCTTAGTATGGTTCTCCTATATCTGTCAGAAATCTGTCAGTAGGGTATGCAGGGTAGATTGACCTTAGTAGGATAATAGGTCAGCGCAACATCATGGGCCGAAGGGCCTGTACTGTGCTGTACCGTTCTATGTTCTAAATAACAAAACCATTTAGACTTAGTCCAAAAAATCTCTGTGCCAATGTTTGTTGAAGCAGCTACTGACATTAATTCCGTATGTAATGTGGCTGGGATTACGGATTGCAGCCCCTTTAGTCCAAAACCAGAGGGCGTAGGTTTAAGATGAGTGGGGAAAGATTTCAAAGGGACCTAAGGGGCAACTCTTCACACAGAGGGTGGTGCGTGTATGGAATAACCTGCCAGAGGAGATGGTAGGGGCTGGTACAATTACAACATTTGAGAGGCATCTGGATGGGTACATGAATAGGAAGGGTTTAGAGGGATATAGGCCAAATACTGGCAAATGGGACTAGATTAATTTAGGATTCTAGTTGGCATGGATGAGTTGGGCAGAAGGGTCTGTCTTCATGCTATACAACTCTATGACTTAAGGAGATAGATTGGTTTTGGAGACAGTTGCACGAATTAACTTTGCAGTGATTTAAAATGGCAGTCACCAGCACCAATTAGAACTTAGAATTTATTAAAGAAGAATGCACTGTCCAGTGAGATACGTCTCATCTGGACTTGGGTTAACACTCTATAATGACCACCTTGTTATATATGTATCAAGAATATGTACAACCCCAGAGATACACAAAGATTGAGGTGGCCTGGCGTCAATCCATATTCAATCCATATGACGTGCCATATTCTCCCCACTTCTACTTTGATTCATGAGATGAACCAACTGCCCTAGGTGATCAGAGACTCAAGGGGCTGCAATCCATAACCCCATACACTTATTGCTTAAGGAATTAATGTCAGCAGCTGCTTCAACAAACATTGGCACAGAAGGTTGTGTCTGTCACTTCTGTGACAATGTCTGTTTGACAAGGATCTCAACCAAGCATGAAAACACTTAGCAAAATATGATACCTAAAATAAAAGCAGAAAGTACTGGAGAAACTCAGCAGGTGTGGCAGCATCTGTGGTGAAAGAAACAGAGTTAACATTTCGCGTCCAACATGACTCATCTTCGGACATCAGAAAATATAGTAGAAAGGTGTAGGGAAAGCTGAAGTTCTGAAGAAGAATTGTATTGGACTTGAAACAGTATCTCTGTTTCCTTCTCTCCCGAAGCTGCTGCCAGATTTGCTCAATTTCTCCATTGCTTTCTGTTTTATTTCAGATCTCCAGTATCCTTGGAATTCTTCTTTCCATGGAATTGTAGAATCCCAACAGTGTGTGGAAACAGGCCATTTGGCCCATCGGATCTACAGAGACCCTCCGAAGAGCATCCCACCCAGACCTATCTCCCTACTTTATCCCTGTAGCCCTACATTTCCTATGGTTAATCCATCTAGCCTGCACATCCCTGGACTCTATGGGCAATTTAGCATGGCCAATTCACCTAACTGGCACATCTTTGGACTGTGGGAGGAAACCAAAGTGATGAACCATTCCAACTCATGTAAATAGAACTTTGTTAAATGATGAAATTGATGTTTGTGAGTTAATCGAATCGCTATACATGACCATTGCAAAAGCAATTTTCTCAGCCCTACTTCACTTATAATGAATGGCATTCTATGAGTTATAGGACATTAGACAACCCACTGTTGTTCTGTAAGCGTCACTGTTCTGAAATGTTAACCCTTTTCTCTCTTCACAGATGTGATCAGATCTGTATTTATTTCCAACATTGTGTGTTTTTCTTTCCGGTTTTCCAGCATTTCACAGTATTCTGCTTCTGATTCCAGTGTTGGATAATCGGAAACAAGTCGCAACCGTGGATGTCAGTTGGATTTTCAGCATCATCTCACAACCCTCTAATGACAAAACTGAGGATGCCCATCAAGCTTCTTCAACAAAATGTAAGGAATTTATTCAACCAGCTTTCAGCTGTTAAGTTCGAACAACATATCGAAGGAGGGAAATAACAAGAACTGCAGATGCTGGAAGTCAGAGTCGATAGAGCGTGGAGCTGGAGGAACACAGCAGATCAGGCAGCATCAAGGGAAAGGGTAGATCCAAGGTCTGCATGGAGTCTTATGCATCATTAGTACAAGGCACTACTTCCTATCGCAGGAACAGTCTTACGGTTTCAAAATCCAGGTGAGGGAGACACCTGGAAGAAGGGTCTAGGTCTGAAACATCAGCCTTCCTGTTCCTCCGATGCTGCTTGGCCTGCTGCGTTCATCCAGCTCTACACCTTGTTATCTGAGGAAGACACTTGTTAGCTTGAAACAGTAGTATTGTTGTCAAGGAATGTTACCCTTTTGATACAGTGTGAATGATGCCCTCTGATCAGAATACTTGAAATGCAGACATGTGATAGTCCTTGATGTTACAATATGCCAATCATGGTACAGTAAGAATTGGTATCCAGTGATTTACTCTAATGAAGAACCTGTAAACAAAGCTTCTGAGATTGAAACCTGTTCTGAAGCACAGATTGCCGGTTGTCCCTTGAACAGTCTGCAGCCTAGTGAGTTGAAATTGTGAAAAGCATTAAAGGTGGCAGGAGGTGATCTCTGTGTTGAGACAGGTTTTGCCTGATTTATTACCAGATTCTGCCACAAATTTCACCATAACCATGTTTTAAAATTTTGATTTATTAATAATTTTATACACACAGTCTCATTTGCTCTCTCTCACACACACTCTCACAGAGATTCCAGCACTCGTCAGAAAATGTGGTAGGCAAACAAACACAGAGGAACTTCCACTCACACAGAGCAAATCTCACTCATATACTTTGTTTGTGTTACCATACTCTTACCAGACCGTAGAGCTGCTGTCTCATTAGAGAGAGATGACTGGTGGCAGTGTAATCTTAGGACCACCATATCTCAGGTGAGGGGAGATGTTGAGGAGGTGAGTCCTTCATGGTACCCTCAGCCAGCAATAGGAATTCAGCCCAAGCAGTTGGCATCACAAACTAATCATCCAGATAACTGAGCTAAACCAACCACACATACAGATAGACACACACACACACGTTCAAACACTCACTCACACATACACACAGGGTCACTCTTACTCACATGCAGGCACATGCAAACAAGCACAAACTCCCACAGACCCACCTAATAGCTCTCACTCGCTCACACAATCAAACAGGTGCACACAAAGCACACTTTCTAAAATATCGGATAAATGAGAGGGTACATGTGTCTTCATTCAGAGCAGAACCTCAGGTTCAATCTTCAAAGTCCTTCAGTGTAATTCTGAGGGTGTCTGCACTGCTGGGTATGCCGTCTTTAACATGCAACTTCATCTGGGGCACTGCCTGGTTCTGACATGGATATGAATGCTTTCAGACCAATATTTATTTTCCCAGCGAAACCACTGAAGTCCAGACCATCTGGTTATTATCATTATCACATTAGTATTTACAGGATGTTTCCTTTATTCTTTCATTGGATATAAGTGTTACTGGCAGGGTCCGAACCTGATTTGATGATGTGCTGCTTTCTTGAACAATCATAGTCCATCTGGTAGACCACACTCACAGTGCAGTGGGTATGCTGGCTCCCAAAATTCCTTCACTTCACAAAGTTTGAGATGATGTACTTTGGGACGTCTGGAGGTTGTGAAAGATGCTCCAGGAAAATTCAGCAGTCTTATTGTTCCTTTTTAATTATATTATTGACAACCCTTCCCCTCAGCCCCTCTTTCATCAGGAACATTGGACCTTGACAGCCTTCACCATGTAGTGAAGTGACAAAACGAAGGGATAGGTTCTCATCACGTTTATGGGACATTGAGGAGCCTGATAACTAAGGCAACCAAAGCCTTTCCAATGCGGAAACCATCTGGAGTTCTCAATTACATTACAAGCTGTAAGTACCGAGTGCGAACAGTTCTATTGTCTTGTAAATCACAGAGGTTGAAGCCCTCAGTTAGATTGCAGCTATTCTAATTACACCCAGATGGCTTTTATCCTCTATGTAACATAGTGTCTGCTCCTGCCTGCTGACCACCTGGATATTACAATACAATGAGCAGCCACAGAGAGTCTGACTGTGATATTATCATACGGTCAGCTGTACAGACTGCCGTCACGATCAATACCTGTTCTAACACTAAAACCAGGCAAGTTATAATAACCCAAAGATCAGTGACCTGAACTTCCCAAAAAACCTTACAGTCCAACCTGGCAAGTGTTGGTGACGGAGGTCCTCCTGCATCAGCGGCGTTAGGAGCAGCAAGTCTGAGGTTTCCCAGCGAGCGGGCCAAAGCGGAGGAGACTGAGCCCTTGCAGGAAGCGCATATAAGAAAGACTGTTGAACTTTTGCCTTTATTCCTTTGATTTTTCCACTTAAAACTAGGAAGGAATGTAATGTTAACTTTTAACTTCATTTCTTTACTTTTCTATTTGTATTATGAACAATGGTAATACTTTCCTTTTAACTTTGTTTCTCCATGTTACTATTTGTACCTAAATTATGTACCTTCGTACCTAAGATGGTGCTGTGTGTGGCGAGATTGTACAAGTTCTCATGTACTCCTGTACTTGTGCACTGGAGTACAAGTGACATTGAAGCTTAAATCAAATCAGATCAAATCAGTTCCCCAGTTTGCAAATGGGTGCGTTCTCATGTATGTTTAAAAATTGATTTGTACGCAAGTCGGAACACAATACAGCATAATATGAAATAGCCATTCTTAACAACATGCAAATGTTTGCCTGTCAGATCTTTAAAATTAATATAAATACACCCCTGTGCAGGGTAATGTTTGTAAATCCAAGTATTCGTTCGTCAAATGTCCAGAGAAAAACATGCATATAACCCTGATCAACTTTAATGCTGCAGCCTTAAAGCACAATACAACCTGTGCCTTGGGCAGTTACATTATGTTAAAATACACAACTAAATGTAAAATAATCTGTTTGTTTTAGTTCCCCAGTTAAGTCTCTAGCTGCTCCCTGAAAGAGCCATCCATGATTTTTCACACACATGCTAATATCCTTTTCAAATTCTCCGATTGAAACGAAGAAATGACTGACAGTTCAATAGCATCTTTCAGGACAGAACACTGTTCCAATGTACTTTACAGCCAGTGAAGTGCTACTGATGTACAGCAGTGTTGGAAATGCAAATGGCACCCTGTGCAAGTCAAAATCCCAGAAACATGGGGATCAACAGTGAGTAGAAAATCCACTTTAATTGAGGAATAATTATTTACCAAGACACAGGAGAGAACTTCCCTTCTCATCTTTAAATAGTTCTGAGAAACTTTTTATATTGCCAGAAAAAAGGCAATCAGATTTGCAGTTTAGCATCTTATCTGAAGGACAGTACCTCCAACAGCTCAGTACACATTGGGGTCAGCCTGTATTACGTACTCAAATTCTGAGGCGGAAGTTGAATCCACAGACTTCTGACTCTAAAGTGAGAGGCCAACCTACTGGGCCCAGAAGCTTCTTCCTCAGTGTTTTAGGCAGGGCTTTCCATGTCTTAATAATCCCCTGCATCAAAACCATTCTCCTAACCTCTCCCCTCTTTAATTTCTCTCCTGTGGAGATTGGCATGCTAAGCAGCTTCTGTCAAATGCCTGAGGGAAATTCATGGACAAGGAATTATGGTGCACTAACATGTTGAATAGGCTGAGTGACAGCCATAGGGCCGTAGAGTTATGGAGTCATATGGCATGGAAACAGACCCTTCCGGTCCAACCAAAGCATGCTGACCATGTTCCTAAACTAAATGAGCCCCACCTGCCTGTTCTTGGCCCGTATCCCTCCAAAACTTTCCTATTCATGAGTTTATCCAAATGTATTTTAAACATTGTAATCATATCTGCATCCAACACTTTCTCTGGAAGTTCATTCCACACATAAATCAATGTCTGTGTAAAAAAAGTTGCCCCTCAGGTTCTTTTTAAAACTTTCTTCTCTCGCCTTAAAAATATGTCCTCTTAGTTTTTAAGACCCCCACTCTCAGGAAAAGACCCTTGTCAGTTTATCTTATCTGTACCCCTCATGATTTTATAAACCTCCATAAGGTCACCCCACAACCTTCCACATTCCAGCAAAAAACGTCCCAGTCTTTCTAGCCTAATTTTATATCTCAAACCCTCCATTCCCGGCAACATCATGGTAAATCTTTTCTGAACTCTCTCCAGTTTAATAATATCTTTCCTATAACTTGGTAACCAGAAGTACACACAGTAGAGGCCTCACCACATCCTCTACAACTTCGACGTGACATCCCAACTCCTATTAACAAAAGTCTGAGCAATGAAGGCAAGTGTGCTAAATGCCTTCTTAGGCACAGTGTCTACCTGTGATGCAAATTTCAGAGAATTATGTACCTGAACCCCTAGGTCTCTCTGTTCTACAACACTCCCCAGAACCCTACCATTACCTGTATCCATTCTATGCATTGCATAATCCCATGGGGTGGCACGGTGGCTCACTGGTTAGCACTGCTGCCTCACAGAACCAGGCAGTCAGGTTCAACTCTACCTGCACGTGACGGTCTGTGTAGAGTTTGCACGTTCTTCTCCGTGTTTGCGTGGGTTTCCTTCGGGTGCTCTGGTTTCATCCTACAGTCCGAAGATGTGCAAGTTGGGCAGAGTGGCTGTGCTAAATTGCCGATAGTCTTCAGGGATGTATAGGTTAGATGTATTAGCCATGGGGAAATGTAGGGTGATAGGAAGGGAGATGGGTCTGAGTGGGATGCCTTTTGGAAGGTTGGTGTAGACTCATTGGGCTGAATGGCATGTTTCCACATTGTTGGGATTCTATGAATACCACGGAATGGGAAGAGTAGTTAATGAGTTTTGTCAATGTGTGATTCACAGACATAGTATTGGCAAGGGCAAGGGAAAATACTTCCCTTTCCCTCAAGAGCCTTGGACAGTTTAATGTTATTCTGAACATTCTGGAATTTAACAAACACTTTCAAGGGCTGTTATCATGTGTGCAGTGTACAAAGGGAGGTCATACAGTGGTAACGTCACTGAAATAGAAACCCTGGCACCCCAAGCTAACAATTTCACCAAGGCAGATGGCAAAATTTGAAATTAATAACTATCTGGAATTGAAAGTTAATCTGAATGACAACCATATAACAATTGCCAAAAGTTGTGAAAACCCGTCTGGTTTAATGCTGTCCTTTAGAGAGGAAATCATGTTGTCATTAGCTGGCTTGGCCCATATGTGACTCCAGACCCATAGCAATGTAGTTCATTCTTAACTGTTCTCTGCAATCTAGAATGTCATGTTTAGGAATTGGTGTATTTAAATGCTGGTTGAGCCGGTGATGCTGACATCCTAGGAACACATGAAATAAAATACCAACAGACATTATGTGATCAGAGGTCTAGTATATAATACAGTTTTCTCACCAGAATCTTAGACTTTGAGAACTGGGTTAAAAATTTGCTGTCACCTTGAAGGTTGTGCTATGTGACCTGAAGTCTCCAAATGGAGAGTGGGTTAATTCAATCAATAGTCCATGTCTTGGCCTGGTCTGTGATTGTTGTCTGGATTACTGTTGGTACAAGGACTGAAGGCAGCTGCCAGAGTAACGTTACGTGCCTCCTGCTC
This sequence comes from Ginglymostoma cirratum, assembly GCA_024137785.1. Classification (NCBI taxonomy): domain Eukaryota; kingdom Metazoa; phylum Chordata; class Chondrichthyes; order Orectolobiformes; family Ginglymostomatidae; genus Ginglymostoma; species Ginglymostoma cirratum. The sequence continues at coordinate 34,990,215 of JAHRHZ010000041.1, forward strand.
TTGTTGGCTATTCTGTGGACCCTGCTTGAACCTGTGAAATGTAGGAAGAATTGGACTTCCCTTTGATCCCCGATGCAGTCGAATTGCAGTACTGATAGACAAAGTTTCTCAGGGGTGTGAACTGACAGCATCTTGTTGCAGATCCAAAAAGGGAGATCAGGAAGGCATCATAGCAACAACTCAAACTGAAGAAAGGAATCACGGTGATATGTTGCATCACCAGTGGAGAAGGGTAATTTAATACACATACCAGAAGGAAAGTGGGATTTCTGTATCTTACCCCAGCAAGAGTGGAGACTTATTTCAATTTAATTTGTTGTCTCCTTTGTGGGGCAATGAGTAGAAAGAGACCCTCACTTTTCCAAATTCATCGCAATCTCTTTTGCTCCAGCCCAGGCCATGTCCTGCTCTTGAAGGCCCTACCAAACTGAGCTTTGTCAGGTCTTCTTTGATCAGCCCCATCTTTGTTTTTCATCTGAGTGTGATGCCCATTCTACAGCCACTCTGCCTGGGCATATATCCAGGAGGAGAAGGACAGTCTCTGTCAGTCTTAGTCATCCGTCCTTCATGCTGTCCTGTGGGCAATTTTAATGAGTCACATGTCTTGTGTCCCTAGGTGATGCTACGATGTCCAGGATCTCACACAAGCAGCACAGCTGAAAGACATGCAACTTATGTGAATCCAGAATGATGAGGAGATAGAACTTCATGGATGTGAATTTCCTCCTGTCTGCTCCAGTCTTGTCCACATAAAAGAAATGCTTTTGACCAAACCTGTGGGGACGGTTGCAGAATGTTGAACACGCTACCAAAATCCAGTTATTGTCGTGTTTTCTTCTGATTCAATATCCAACTGTTGAATCAGAATCCAAATTACTGTGGCCCATCGTTGAGCTTTCACTCAGTTGTGCTGATTAGCACACAGGGACTAGGAACGTACTTTAAAAGTCTTTCATGTCTAAATATATTTAACTTACTAAGCAATTGACCAGTGTCCAGCGATAAAAATTCTAAGTGTTTCAGTATTCTTAAGACATTATCAGTGATTCTCGATCGGTTTCTTCACACCTGGAGATAGGATAACCTTGTTAAAATTATGTATTTTTGAAGCAAAATCTCATTTTGATAAAATTGCAGCCGGTTGCCATTTTTAAATAGATCAAGAATTATATTACTTCGCAAATTGCAGAAGAAACTGGCTGTTAATTTCGACCATGTTGTTCAATTTAAGCTTGGCTCACAGATGATTTTGTCTGTGAATTACACTAAAGTTTCTCAGGCTGAACTGTAAATTTTGTTTGCCTCTCCACAGACAGTGCTGAACCCACTGAGCGTTTCCAGCATTTTCTGTTTGTAATTTCAGATCTCCAGCAGCCTTAGTTTTGAGCTTTTTTCTCATAGCCCGGGAGACGCTGATTCAGTTTGAATTTCACAGAAAGCTTTTGCAATTTCTTTTGATGACAGAAAGATTTCACACTGGTTATTTTCCCTGACGACCAGTTGGCAATGTCTGCTGCTCGCTGCCTGAATGTGATAAATGGTATTATTGGTCTGTGAAAGCAGCCAGCCAAGCACAAAGCCTTAAGTCAATTCCTCAGCCCTTGTAATCACCGGTGACGGGTTATCAGATGGAAATGTCTCCTCAGGTGGAATGTGAGTTGCACAGATCTTTAGAGTTAGTGGATGGGCAGTTGCTCCTGAACAACAAGTTGGCAATCCTGGTTCAATGTACATTGGAAGCTTCGTCACAAAATATTCCATCACCAGACCTCCCAGCCGATACCAACTCATTCAACACAACATGTCTATCCTTGTTATGTCCCGTCTTGTCCCTCCAATTGACACCTCCCGGGGGCAAGAAATGTCAGGTCATGTGAGGGAGCACATACTTGATGCTGGAGGAAAAGAAGGGCTTGGGGCCTTCTGCTTACATTCTGAGGCACAGAGAGTTGAACCTGTGAGGGAACGCACAAGAAGAGTTGGACCTGCAAAGCAGCCCACAGCAAGAGTTAGACTTGAGAGAGAGCCCACAGGAAGAGTTGGACTTGAGAGGGAGCCTGAAACTGGGGGCTACAAGGCTAATTTGGACAAAGCGTTTAAGAGTAATTCAATTAAGGAGGACGAAGAATCTTTCTTGATTGTCAGTCAAGTAGACTTTCTTCCTCATCTCCAATATTTTTATAGCAATGAGCAGAGACAATCAAAAAGATGTTGAAATAAACTTTTTTTGAACAGTCCTATTATTTTATCCCCAAGTTGTCCTGCATTTTGAACTGCATCCTCTGGAGAGTTCAGGCTAAACTGGGAGGATTGACAGCCAATGAGTTGGTGTGCAGCGAAGGGGAGTGAAAGGGAAGGTGCGGAGTGCTAGATAGTCTGGAAGGAGTCTGCAGACCTGTGAAGATTTATGTCAAGCTTTAGGTGATATATGATCTAACAACTTCTCCTGCTGCTTACTCCTGACTGCTTTCCCTCAGCAGGTGAATCAGAGTCCACAGTGCTGGACACTGTGTGGAAGAAACTCCAAATGTAGCAAGGGCACTGAGGCCACGAAAATGGATAATCTGATTTCTGTAGCGTGGAGATTGCAAATTCCACCTTTTCTGTGTGTCTTTGTGTTCAGACTGAAGTGGTTGACAGGCTTGGTGAGGTTGCCTTGTCTTAGTGATTACAGCATTTGTTTGAGCCGTTCCCCTTTCTGAGTCACTATCTGCAGTCTCTGTAGTCTGTGGGTATGAAGGGAAATGAAGGGGAGGGCTTGGTGGCTGGGATTAGGTTGTGGGAGGCTGCAAAACTTCAGTGTAATTGACCATTTGTCTAACCAGTCTATTCTTCGTCAGGTAGACAGTCACTTTAAACAAAACCTGCACTCAACAAAATAGCTGGAATTTTACTGGAATAGGAAGTAAAACTGGAGCAAGATAGTGAGATGGAGGACTTTCTCGAAGACAGTAGGAGCAGACTCTTTGTTGGATTGTATCTGAAAAGATGGATTATTGTTTGATCTTCACTGGCATTAGAGTTAACATAAAAAAGGTCTGCTCCATATTACAGGACACTTGAAGACTCTACAAATCAACTCTTTACATTCAGAATGCCAGGGTAGAGGGAGGTTTTAGATTGACAGATGTGATATTGGAGGCATGAGCATGAGAGGTGGGCAAGAGGGGAGATGTGATGGTTCCAAGGGAGTCAGGAAGCTTTCAGGGAAGATTCTTGGAAGAGTTGTTCAAGGAGATCAACTCCCGGGTCTGGAACCAAGGACCTGGATCCAGACCCACAAGAAATCTAATGACCTCACCTGGATGGTCAAGGTCAGCAAATGCATGATATCTTCAATTGAGAATGCCACCAACCTCTTGCACTGCTCAATGTGCTCCAACACTCAGCACTCTCTGACCCTCAGTTAACAATCAGCCAACTTCATGCAGTATTTTCAGCCTCATACTCAGCTTTCACTGCTCCCACCTTTCTTTAGCAATTCAGCTAGTGCGGACATATGGGCCTCTGTGAAATAACTGCTGACATTCTGGCCCCACTCTCGCGACCTACTTGTTATTTTTGCAGTGAACACTGGAGGCACTGTTTGCACACACTGCGCCCGAATCAGGACATCGGCAACATATAGCTTTCTGTGCCCACTGGGGATGTGTTTGTGCCTGCTGTAAAACTGTGTACGATATGCAGTGATGAACCATATCTCCAACTTCCAGTCCAGTGATCTCCTACTCCAGCCCACCTCCTTCCAGGGCTAGCAGTACTGCCCTGAAATGCCTATTCAGATGGCAGTACTCAAACAAATTTCTGGGTCAGAATGTTCTCAAGGTGAAGTTGCCAATGTCAAATAGTAACTTGGTAGCATCATCTATTGATCAAGCCTCGAACTGGGGCTTCTGACAGATAGTGAAGGGACAAACCTACCAGGAATCATAGGGTCATAGAGATTTTCAGCACAGCAAAAGGATCTTCTGGCCTTCAAGCCTGCACTGGTCAAAAAAACCCTAACGTTTCAAATCCCATTTTCCAGCACTTGGTCTTGTATGCCTTGCCATTGCAACTGTGCATCTAAATAACTCTTAAGTGTTATGAAGGTTTCTACCTTTACCTAACAACAGTGATTTCCAGATTCCCACCACCCTCTGAATGAAAACATTTTCCCTCTAAACCTCCTGCCCGTTACCATAAATCCACGCCCCAGGTCATTGATCACTCCATTTGAACTCATTGTCACCAATCTACCTGTTGAGTTGTATTCAACCACAATCTATAACCACACAGACTGGCACATTCCCCCACCCTTCCATTACCCTTAGGCTAGGGGGCCCATCCTGGTTCCGTGAGGTGTATATGAAAACAAGTGTAGCCTCAGGCATAATTGAAAATGAAGCGCTAACCTGGTGAATTTACAACACAGGACGGAAATTCACAATAAACTGAGGAAGCAATATACCACAGATAGAGCAAAGTGCTCCCCCAGTGCGCAAATCAGATCAAAGATTTACAGTCCTGCCACACATCAAATCACCAATGGTAGTGGATAATTAAAAAAAAAACTCACCAAAGTCTTCACAAACATCTCCATCTTCAATGCCAAGGGAGCCCAATACATCAACGCCAACCTAACCTTCCCTCTACTGACCCCGTCTCCCACCTCCAACACACCCATCCTCCTGGACACCACCCCAAGGCCTCCTACCCTCCCTCGACCTTTTCATCACCAACTGCAGTCAAGACATCAAACCTCTCCACCCCTCTCACCCACTCAAACCTCATACCCCACAGAACGTGCAGCCCTCCAGTCCAGCCCTAACCTCACCATAAAACCCGCGGACAAGGGAGGTGCAGTTGTAGTATGGCGCACTGACCTCTACATCGCCGAGGCCGGCGCCAGCTCTCTGACACTTCCTCCTACCGCCCCCTTGATCATGACCCCACCCCCAACCACCAAAACATCATCTCCCAGACCATCCACAACCTCATCACCTCAGGTGACCTCCCACCCACATCCTCCAACCTCATCGTTCCCCAACCCTGCACCGCCCGCTTCTATCTCCTTCCCAAAATCCACAAACCTGACTGCCCTGGTCGACCCATTGTCTCCGTCTGCTCCTGCCCCACCGAACTTATCTCCACTTATCTTGACTCCATTTTCTTCCCCCGGTCCAAGAACTCCCCACCTACGTCCGTGACATCACCCACGCCCTTCACCTCCTCCAAAACCCTCAAAATCCTCAACATCTCATCTTTACCATGGACGTCCAGTCCCTATACACCTGCATTCCCCATGCAGATAGCGTAAAGGCCCTCCGCTTCTTCCTCTCCTGCAGGTCTAACCAGTCCCCCTCCACCGACACCCTTATCCACTTAGCCGAACTCGTCCTCACACTTAACAGCTTCTCCTTCAACTCGTCTCACTTCCTACAGACAAAGGGGGTGGCCATGGGTACCCACAAGGGCCCAAGCTATGCCTGCCTCTTTGCAAGATACGTGGAAGCTTACACGTGTATACGTGTAAGATGTGAAGCTACACTGGCCCTATCCCCCACCTCTTCCTCTGTTACATCAATGACTGTATTGGCGCCGCCTCATGCTCCCATGAGGAGCTCGAACAGTTCATCAACTTCACTAACACCTTCCACCCCAACCTTAAGTTCACCCGGACCATCTCTGATACCTCTCTCTCCTTCCTGGACCTGTCTGTTTCCATCTCTGGCAACCACCTGGAAACTGATATCCATTTCAAGCTTACTGACTCCCACAGCTACCTAGAATACACCTCCTCTCACCCACCATCCTGCAAGAATGACATCCCCTATTCCCAATTCCTCCGCCTCCACCGCATCTGCTCCCGAGATGAAGCATTCCACTCCCAGACATCCCAGCTGTCCTCATTTTTCAAGGACTGCAACTTTCCCTCCTCAGTGGTCGAAAATGCCCTCAACTGCATCTATCACATTTCCCGCAACTCATCCCTCACACCCCCTCCCCACAACAACAACAAAAGACAGAATTCTCCTCATCCTCACATATCGCCCCACCAACCTCTGGATTCAACGCATCATCCTCCATCACTTCCGCCACCTGCAATCTGCCCCCACTACCAAAGACATTTTTCCCTCCCCACTCTTATCTGCCTTTTGGAGGGACCGCTCTCTCCGTGACTCCCTTGTCTGCTCCACACTCCCCACCAACCCCACAACCCCCAGCACCTTTCCCTGCAACCGCAGGAAGTGCTATACCTGCCCCTATACTCTCCTCACCCCCATCCCAGGCCCCAAGAAAACCTTCCACATCAAACAGATGTTCACCTGCACATCTCTAAATGGTATACTGTATCCGCTGTTCCCGTTGTGGCGTTCTCTACATCAGGGAAACCAAGCAGAGGCTTGGAGATCGCTTTGTGGAACACCTACACACGGTTTGTGACAAATGACTGTACCTCCCAGTCGTGAACCACTTGAAGCCCCCTTCCCACTCCTTGGATGGCATGTCCATCCTAGGCCTCCCCAGTGCCACAACGATGCCACCCGAAGGCTGAAAGAACAGCACCTCATATTTCATTTGGGAACAGTGCAGCCCAATGGTATCAATGTGGACTTCACAAGCTTCAAAATCTCCCCTCTCCCGACCGCATCCCAAAACCATGCCAGCTCACCCTGTCTCATTGACCTGTCTGTCTTTTCTCCCACCTATCCACTCCACCCACCTCACTGACCAACCCCCACCCCCACCCCCACTTCCTACCTACTAGCGTCACCCTCACCTCCTTGAATTGTCTGTCTTCCCTCAACTGACCAACCCCCATCCCAACTCCCTACCTACACTCACCTTTACTGGCTCCATCCCAGACCCTTTGACCAGCCTGTCTCCTCTCCACCTATCTGCTCCTTTATCCACCTTCCATCATCGCCTCCCCCTCTCCCTACTTATTTCTGAGTCCTCTTCCCCTCCCCCATTTCTGAAGAAGGGTCTAGGCCCGAAACGTCAGCTTTCCTGCTCCTCTTATGCTTCCTGGCTTGCTGTATTCATCCAGCTCTACACCTTGTTATCTATAAAACGCCAACGACGAGGCTGGGCATCTGCAAAATCTTCAGCCAGAAATGCTGAGAAGTTGATTTACGTCAGCCTCCTACAGTGGTTCGCAGCATCACAGATGTCTGTTTTTTGTTGCATTGATTCGTGTTGCATGGTATTGAGTAACAGCTGAGTGCATTGAATACAGAAAAGGCTATGGACCCTCCTGACAACATTCTGGATGATGTATTGAAGATTTGGGCTCAAGAACTTGAGTCATATTATCGTGTGTTCAAATCTCACTGCAGAGATGTACACAAAATCCAGGCAGATGCTCCAATGCTGAGGGAGTGCTGTACTGCCAGTCATGACATTCCCTCATATGACTTATTAAAGTCTGGATTTAACTGTCCTCTTAGGGAATGTAAAGGACCCCAAGGTGCTTTTGGAAGAAGAGCAGAGGAATTCTCTTTGATGTCCTGATCAGTATTTATCTCGTAACCAACATTAGATTAATAGATTATCTGGCTCCTGCTAAGCTGTTAGCTTGCAGGAGCATGTTGTAAGCAAATTGTCTACTTGTTTCTTGCATTGCAGTTCATTCACTGTAAGTGACATTGGGATATCCTAAGATTTAATGTTGATTACGAGATAAATACTGATCAGGACATTAAAGAGAATTCCTCTGCTCTTCTTCCAAAAGCACCACGGAGCTGCAAGTTACTCTTTGTAAATAGCCCTCATAGAATATTATCAAAAGCCAAAGTATTAGGTCCTGTTGGTTTGTTACTTCGGAGATCGGACGTAAGTATTATATTTATGCTGTACAACAGCAGCAGTCTAAGTGATAAGGGGCTATACCAACATTAGGTTTCATTTAAGTTCACTGGCTTTCTTCCTTTTCTCTGTGTCGCTTATCTCAAAAATCATTTAATTATGACAAAGCTCCACGGGTCAATGAATAGGTCACTACCACTTTCAGGAAAGTGCCAGCTACTTGCCATTTTCAATATGATTGATGTGTCAGTGCTGTTAAGTGGCATAGAATATGGTATTTCCACCCTGATTAACACAGAGGTCCATCAGCTGTCTTCAGTGAGCAATTTCGTCAATCTTTCCCTTCAAGGCTTTTCAACATTGCTTAACTCAGACAGACATTTCTGGGATGAACCAATACTCCTGGAAATTGGCCTTTACTGACATCTGTCAAATGCTCAGCAATTACATTTTCAGTCAATGTATTGGGATGATAGCAAGCCCCAAAGCATCAGACTGAGGACAACACAGCCACCTTTCCCCTATCCTTCTTTCTCTCTGTATCATACTCCTAACAATCCCCTGCCAATTGTAAGCACAGGATTCTCAATAAAAAACAGAAAGCTACTGGTGGAAGAAAAGTTACGTTCCACAACACTACAAATGCAGCTATGGCATGCAGCATGATCCATAACAACCACATCTCTGGTAAGTGTCTGAAGTTTGAGTGTAACTTGAGATTTGAACACACAGATGGCCCAAAGATATGTATTCAGAGATTCTTCCCTCCATTGATATCAGGTTATTAAACCATGAAGGGAAATTAAGGTTAAATATGGAAGGCACAATATTTCCATGGAATTAAGCTTGCGATTTACATCTGGTTGAGGAAATCATAGAGTCGGACAGCACAGAAACAAACCCTTTGGTCCAACTTGCCTATGCCAAACAGGTTTCCCAAACTAAACTAGTCCTATTTACTTGCATTTTGCCCATATCCCTCTAAACCTCTCCTATCAACATACCTGTCCAAATCCCTTTCATGCATTCACAAAATTAGTCACTCCTATTTGTGGCTCCCAGGAACGTTATTCTAATCTGCAAGCTCTTCACCTTTCTGATCCTTTTTCCCATCTGACCTCGTTCCTCAAGGACACTCTTCCTTCCAGAGAGGTACCATTCACTTGCTAAAGCTGCCCTACTCAGCCCCTTCCCACATCATCCATTATACAAGAAACTTCAACTCCAAGTTGATGCACTGAAGCCTGAGCTTCAGATAGTGAGGTGCTTCCAGGGAAGAAGGGATGTTACCTGGACACTTTGTTCCAGGAATCAGTCGCACCCTTTAGTCTGGCCCTGGTCCGTGATCAGGGACACAGGGTTTGATTCAGTGTTTGACAGTGAGTGAGAGGGGTACGGGAATCCAGGAGGTGGCAACGTTGGAGACTCAACCCTCGCAACTGTCTGATAGGCTCCCTAAACTTGCTGTTTATGTAGATGAAAGTAGGAACTGCAGGGAGGGTGAGTAAATTGGCTGTGGCATTGTGTTGCTGGAGCCATTAAAATAGGTGAAGCAACAAGTTGTGTAGGAGACAGACACCATTCTCTGTAGCCAAGAGGTCGAGTCCTGATTGGCACTATTGCCTGCCCAGAGCCAAGGTTAAAGACACCTCCTCAGGGCTGGAGAGAGAGGGGAAGGCCCCAGTTATTGTGGTCAATATAAGCATCCATGACATAGGTAGCTCTAAGGAAGAATTTGCTTGAGAAGTACGAACCACTGAAAAGCAGAACCACAATCCAGACAACAATTTCTTGATTGCTGCCTGAGCCACCCGTAAATTGGCAAAAGACGAGTAAGATTGGAGAATTGAACGAACAGCTTGAAGATTCGCGAGGAAGAAATGGTTTAAAATCATGGGGCACTGACCCCAATATTGGTGAATGAGAGGGCTGCACTATTAGGATAGCCTTTAGCTGAACTATATTGGCATCAAGGCTCTGGTGATAGCTAGAGTTATAGAGAAGACTTTAATCAAAATAGTAGGAGTCAACATTGGTTCATGTAAGAGGAGAATTAGTTAGGAATAGAAACAAGGGTGAAAGCCTTCCCCTTAAATTGAATGTCAACCTGTTTCAGAGACAAGACGTCGACAGGGAGAATTAAGTCAAGTAATTCTGTTTTTATAACTGGCCTTGTTTGACGGTGATTGCGTGTTTCGGAGGCCAGACACCTATACATATGAAGCCATGTGCTTTTGTCATTCACATAGTTTTGTTCCATTGTTCCAACTCCCGGGCCTGACTGTTTTATGACTGGATGTTGGATAGTTGGGAAGAACTCCTGACTGTATGTGGGATCCAATTAGGAGAAAGACCAAGAGAACTGATTTTGATTGAAAGCGTAGAGCATCTCAAAAATGTTAACAAGCGCTATTATTTGAAAAATGTTGAAATAGGGTGATAATGTAAATAAAAGTGAAGTTTTTGTGGTTGAGTGGCAAAGCAAATTGAACTCTGAATTTCAATAATAAATCAGTCCTGTGCAGGTTACAGGATCCATGCCAGTGCTCTAAATTTGTTGATACTTGGTTAGCCTCAAGTCAATGCAGAAATGACACTAGCTTCTAAGTCTCAAGCTTGTTTATTTATAATGTAAATTATTTATATCTCTTAAATCATTTGAACCATGCTTATCCCAGCTCAACATTTGGGTCTTTCTGAGGTATCTTTTAACTTTTGCTCTCAGTGAACGCCCAGGCTTATCCCAATCAAGTATAGTGGGCATAGATCAGTGACCAGGCTCTTACAATCAAACACAGAACAACTGAACGCTACAAGGCGATGCTGAGAGCCAACCCAGTTGCAGCATGCAACTTTATGATCAAGAGCACAAAGAAATAATGAAGACCCAGAGATGATACTGCTAAAGAACAATAGAAAGCTTACTTTTAGCAGACAGTTGAGGTGTACAGAGAGATTGGAGAAACCTAGGTCCTGGATTTCCTTGGTCATTTGACCATTGCACCAGTAAAACTATATTGAAGAGGAAGCAGAAGACCTAAGGAAATTCAAGGCCAAAATCCTTGGGAAAATGGAATTAATTTACAGATTTAGTCAAATTAATTTACTGATTCAGTCTGTAATTACAGTCACGATGTGACGACCTAGTGCTGTTATCACTGGACTGTTAATTGAGAGACCCAGGTAATGTTCTGGAACCCGGGTTCAAATCCCGCCACAGCAGATGGAATTTGAATTGAATTAAAATCTGGAATTAAGAGTATAGTAATGACAATGAATCTATGGTTGATTGTCAGGAAAAACCCATCTGGTTCTCTAATATCCTTTAGGAAAGGAAGCTGCCATCCTTACCTGGTCTGGCCAAATGTGACTTGACCTACAGCATTGCAATTAATTCTTAACTGCCCTCTGGGCAGTTAGGGATGGGCAATAAATGCTGGCCCAGCTCTCACTTGATGAATGAATATATTTTTAAAAAATCATTTTGAATGAAAGGGCAGTCTTGAGGGCTCCTACACAAGGGAAACCCTTTCAGGGCTCCCTACATTAACATATGGATAAACATATGGGTGATAATGGAATAGTGTAGGTTAGATGGGCTTCAGATTGGTTTCACAGGTTGGCGCAACATCGAGGGCCGAAGGACCTGTACTGCGCTGTAATGTTCTATGTTCTATGCTCTATTACAACAATGTCTATACACCATAAAGAGGTCTCAATTGGCTGTGAATTGCTTTGGAATTTATTGAGCTTGTGAAAAGGTTTGCAGTTCTTATTATCTCTTTGCATCAAAATATGCCTGTTTTCAGATTGTAGGACAAGACAGAAACAGGTTCAAACCAACAAGACGTAATTAATTTTAAAATTAAAAATTTAAAGCTGCTGCTATTATTTTCTTCCCGCTGAAACTTATTACTTTCTTCAAGGTAGAGATTGTTGTTCATTTAAGAAACAGGCAGGAATATTGGATATATTCAGTAGATCAGGAAGCTTTTCTGGGGAGAGATACAACGAAGAATACAACACAGGAATAGGCCTTTAGCCCACCAAGAGTGTACTTGCACATGATGCCTTTCTAAACTAAAAACCTTTTGCCTCTACACGGTCCATATCCCTCTATTCCTTGTCTATTCATGTATCTGTCGAGGTGGCCTCTTAAACACTGCTATTGTATTTGTTTCTACCACCTGGACTGGCAGGACATCCCAGGCACTTACCACCATCTGTTTATAAAAACTGTCTCTCACATCTCACTTAAACTTTCCCCTTTTTACCTTAAACCTATGTCCCCTAGGAATTGACATGTCTACCCTGGGAAAAAGGCTTCAACTATTCATTCCGTCTTCGGCTCACATAATTTTGTAAACTTCTTTCAGGTTACCCCCTCAGCCTCCGACATTCAAGTGAAAACAAACCAAGTTTTTTCAATCTGTCCTTAAAGCTAATGCTCTCCAAACCACACAACAACCTAGTCAATGCTTTCTGTTTCCTCGCCAAAGACTCCACATCCTTCTGGTACAGAAATGTAGTTGTAATTGGGGATGGTATAGTCAGGGGAATAGACACTGTTCTTTGTGGCCAGGATCGAGAATCCCGAAGGCCGTGTTGCCTGCCTTATGCCCATGTTCAGGATATCTCATCCGGGCTGCAGAAGAACTTGGAGTGGGAGGGGAAAGATCCAGTTGTCATGGTCCATGTAGGTACCAATGATATCAGTAGAAAGAGGAAAGAGGTTCTGCTGAGGGAATATAAGCAGCCAGGCAGTAAACTAAAAAGTAGAATCAAAAAGGCACTAATCCCTGGATTACTACCTGAGCCATGGGCAAAGTGGCACAGGGTCAACAAGATTAAAGTGGATAACACGTGGTTCAAAGGTTGGTGCGGGAGAAACGGGTTTGAATTCATGGGATAAAAGGTACTGCAGATGCTGGAGAATCCGAGATAACAAGCATGGGGCTGGATGAACACAGCAGGTCAAGCAGCATCATAGGAGCAGGAAAACTTGACGTTTCGGGCCTAAACCCTTCAACAGAAATCT
>JAHRHZ010000041.1:35003443-35022739 GCA_024137785.1 Ginglymostoma cirratum
TGAAGGGTTTAGGCCCGAAACGTCAAGTTTTCCTGCTCCTATGATGCTGCTTGACCTGCTGTGTTCATCCAGCCCCATGCTTGTTATTTTGAATTCATGGGACATTGTCACCAGTCATGGGGAAGGACGGAGCTGTTCTGATGGGACAGGCTCCACCTGAATCATGCTGGGACAAGAGTCCTGGTAAATCGCATAACTAGGCCTGTGGATAGGGCTTTAAACTAAATAGTTGAGGGATGGTTCAGTTGCACAGAAAATTATGGAAAACCTAAAGGTTGGAGGGCTCAACAGCTTATAAAAGTTGCCAGAACAAATAATAAGACAAGGAGGAAGGGTCACTTCACCCAAAATGTTAACGCTGATTTCTCTTCACAGATGATGCCAGGCTGAGCTTTTCCAGCAATTTCTGTTTTTGATAGGACAGAGCGTATGGAAAGGGTCAGGAATCTAACTTCAAGCACAGCAAATAAGCGGACAACAATGAGAAGGGTGACAGTCAATGCAAGGATCGAGGGTGTTGGACTTAAATGTGAAACAAGGTAAACGAGTTTGTAGTGCAGATTGAAATTGGCAGGTTTGATGTTGTGGGTATCACGGAGACATGGCTGCAAGGGGATCAGGGCTGGGAACTAAATATCCAAGGATGCATGTCCTATCGACAGGACAGATAGATGGGCAGAGGGTGCAAGGTTGCCTTGTTAGTAAGAAATCAAATGAAATCAATAGCAAGAAGTGATAAAGAGTTGAAAGGCATAGAATCTGTGTGGGTAGAGTTGGGGAACTGCCAGGGGAATAAAGACAGTGACGGGAATTGTGTACAGGCCTCTGAGCAGTAGTCAGATGTGGGAAAGAAAATAAATCAGGAGATAGAAAAGGTACATTAGAAAGGTACCTTGACAATAATTCTTTTGCTTCTATGCTGTCCTGACTTCCTTTGTCAGCCATGATTGTCTCAGCCTTCTTTTAGTATGTTTCTTGTTCCTTGGGATGAATTTCTGCTGTGCTTCCCAAATTACCCCCTCAAACCCCTGCCATTGCTGCTCCACCTTGACAATAATCATGGGGCACCTCAATACACAGGCGGATAGCAGCATTTAGGCTGGTAGTCGATCCCAAGAAAAGAAATACATGGAGTATCTATGAGATGGGTTTTTTGTAGCAGATTATGCTAGAGCTCACTAGGGAATAGGCAATTCTGGATTTAGTGATGAGTAATGAGGCACAGTTGATTAATGAACTAAAGGTGAAGAAACCCCCAAAGGATAGTGACCGTAATATGATAGAATTCACCCCGCAGTTTGAGAGGAAGAAGGTGCAATCAGATGTAATGGTATTACAATTGAGTAAAGGTCAATACAAAGATATGAGGGAGGAGCTGGCCAGAGTTGATTGATGGGGAAGCCTAGCAGGGAAGATAGTGCAGCAGCAATGGCAGGGGTTTGAGGAAGCACAGCAGAAATTCATCCCAAGGAACAAGGAACATACTAAGAGAAGGCTGAGACAACCATGGCTGACAAAGGAAGTCAGGACAGCATAGAAGCAAAAGAAAAAGCATACAGTGTGGTGAAGATTAATGGGGTGCCAATGAATTGGGAAACCTTTAAAATCCAGCAGAGGACAACAAAAAAAAAATCAAGAGAAGGGCGAAGAAAAAATATGAGGGTAAGCTAGTTAGTAATATGAAAAAAATTGCAAGAGTTCTTTTTTGGATATATAAAAGGTTAGAGAGAAGCAAGACTGGACATTGGACTACTGGAAAATGAGGTTAGAGAGGTAGTAATTAGGAACAAAGAAACAGCAGAGGAACTGAAAATGTTCTTTCCATGAGTTTTCACAATAGAAGGCACCAGTAACATACCAGAACTTCAACTGAGCTAGGGACCAGGAGTGAATATAATGGCCACCATAAAGGAGAAGGTTTTTGGGAAGTTGAAAGATCTGAAAGTGGATAAGACACATGGACAACATGGATTATCCCAAAGAAGTCTGAAGGAGATTGCTGAGGAGATTGTAGAGACATTGGTGGTTATTTTTCAGGAATCATTGCAGTCAGAGAGGTTCCCAGAAAACTGGAAAATGGTGACTGTAACACCACTGTTTAAGAAGGGAGGAGGCAGAGACAGAAGACTGTAGGCTGGTTAGCTTGAGCTCAGTCATTGGTGACACTCTAGAGTCCATTATTAGGGATGAGATTGCGGCATACTGAGAAGTGCATGGTTAAATAGGGTGGAATCAACAAGACTTTGTCAAGAGGACGTCATGCCCAACAAATCCATTTGAATTCTTTGAGGATGAAATGAGCAAATTAGACAAAGTTGTTAAGTTTGTGGATGATACAAAGATATGTGGAGGGGCATGTAGTTATGACGAAGTGGGGAGATTGCAGAAGGACTTGGACAGGCCAGGAGAGTAAGCAAAGAAATAGCAAATGGAATATGGTGTGGGAAAGTAAAAAATTTAGCATTTTGGTCGGAAAAATCAATGCGTAGACAATTTTCCAACAGGGAAAGCTTCAGAAATCTGAAGCGCAAAGCAACTTGGGAGTCCTAGTTCAAGATTCTCTGAAGGCTAATGTCGTGGTAGGCTTAAAAAATGATGTCTTCAGACCAGGCCATTAAGGATTCATCATTAAGAGTTAATTGTAAATGATAGTGAGCAACTGAAATAAAGTAAAAAAGCACTGGAAAACAGGCCCAATGCAAAAATAGTCTCTTTTGACTGAAATGTAATCATGTGGTATGAATGTATCAGTGGGAACTGTCTTGAAGAGCCATGACATGGGGCCACCTGGACATGTTGTTTCAGCTTAAAAGAATTATGGAAAAGTAGTAAAAGTACCATGGAATGATGATACAACATGTAATCTTAGATTCAGAATAGTATTAATATCAGGGAATTTGTTCCATTCAGGGGACTTCACCTTGGATTGGGATTGCGAATGGTGTGAAGAACCCTGAATTCTCCAGACCAGCTGTTGTAAAATGGGCTCCCTGATGGGCACGAGGCAATGAGAATTGTTATTGAACCTGCTTGACGTGGTTTCAGCACTCATCAGTTTGCAGGTGTTCCTAATACATCTAAAGTAGATTACCGCCTAATATATACTTACCGCTAGAAATACATATTTACTGCTTAATGTACACACATACAATTATCTCAGTATACTAATTTTACACAATATATTCATCACCGCTGTACACATAATTCAGTGAAATGCTGTCACCTATCCAAACAGCCTCAGATGCATCTGCACTCACAGTCATTGCTGCAGACATTAGGTTGGCCTTCTTGCAAGTGAACCCATGGAAAATAACCAGCCCGGATAGGGTCCCCAGCCTTGTTCTCAGGTCCTGTGTGGGCCAACTAGAGGAAGTACTTGCTGACATCTTTAACCTCTCCCTACTATAACCTGAAGTCCCCACCTGCTTCAAGAAGACCACCATCATCCCGGTGCCAAAGAAAAATCATGCAGTGTGCCTCAATGGTTACCACCTGGTGGTTCTGACCTCTATGATCATAAAGTACTTCGAGAGGTTAGTCACGACACACATCAACTTCAACCTACCAAACTGCCTTGATCCTTTGCAATTTAATAATGGAACAGGTCCACAGCAGACACCATTTCCCTCGCGCTACACTCATCTCTGCAACATCTGGATAACAAGGAAACCTACTTCAGGGTGTTGCCTATTGACCACTATTCTGCCTTCAGCACCATTAATCCAAACAAACTCATCTCTAAACTCAAAGACCTAGGTCTCAGCTCCCTGCCCTGTGATGAGATCCTTGACATCCTGACCCATAGACCGCAATCAGTAAGAACAGGCGACAACACCTCCTTCACCATAATTCTCCACACTGATTACCCACAAGGCTGCATACTCAACTCCCTACTATACTCTTTACACACTCATGACCTTGTGGCCAAATTCTGCCCCAATTCCGTTTGCTGACGACACCACCATTGTAGTTCAAACAACAGTGAGACGGAATACAGTAAAGAGATTGAGTGCTTAGTGGCATGGAAAAACAACAATCTCTCCATCAATGTCAGCAAAGCAAAGGACTTAGTCATTGACTTCAGGAAGCGGATTGGAGAGCATGTCTCTGTCTGCATCAATGGAGCTGAGGTGGAGATGGTCGAGAGTATCATGTTCCTGGGAGTGATGCTCACCAAAATTCTGTCCTGGTCCATCCATGTTGACATGACAGTCAAGAAAGCAAAATGATGTCTCTACTTCCTCAGGAGGCTAAGGGAATTTGGCATATCCACAAGGACTCTTAAGACTTTTTATAGATGCACCATAGAAAGCGTCTGCATGCCCCACGGCATGGTTTGGCAACTGTTCTTCTCAAGACTGCAAGAAACTACAGAGAGTCGTGAACCAGGCCCAGTCCATCACACAAACCAATCTTCCATCCATTGACTCCATCTATACTTAACACTGCCTCAGGAAAGCAACCAACATAATCAAAGACCCTCCCACCCCAGCAACACTCTCTTCCACCCTCTTCTCTTGGGCCGAAGATATAAAAGTTTGAATACGCGTACGCATTTAAGAACAGATTCTTCCCATTGTTATTAGACTTTTGAATGGACCTCTCAAACGTTAATTCTGATCTCTTTCTCGGAACTTCTCTATGGCTGTGACACTGTATTCCACACTATGTTCGGCTACGCTGATGCACTTTGTATAGTGTAATCTGCCTGTTTAGCATGAAAAACAACAGTGTATTTCGGTATACGTGACAGTAATAAATCAGTCAATCAATCTATTACCACCAATAAACTTGTTATTTAGTATCATTTAACTCGTCAAGTGTTTTGTAACTTCCCACGAGACCCACTATTGAACTATAACAGTTAACATGTAGGTTTGGTTAACGTTTAGGAAGGCTAATGCAATGTTAGCATTCATTTCAAGAGGGCTAGAAAAGAAGAACAGAGATGTACTGCTGAGGCTGTATAAGGCTGTGGTCAGACTACATTTGGAATATTGTGAGCAGCCAGGTAGCAATGGGCTAAAGATATTATCACTGGACTTTTACTCCAGCAACCCGAGTAATGTTCTGCGGACCTGGGTTCAAATCCCCCTATAACAGATGGTGGAATTTGATTTCAGTAAAGATCTGGAATTAAAGAATCTAATGCTGCCCATAGATCTGGTTCACTAAGCTAACAAGGTATAGAGCTGGATGAACACAGCAAGCCAAGCAGCATCAGAGGAGCAGGAGAGCTTGACGTTTTGGGTCTGGACCCTTCTTCATTTCTGAAGAAGGATCCAGACCCGAAACGTCAGCTTTCCTGCTCCTCTAATGCTGCCTAGCCTGCTGTGTTCATCCACCTCTACACCTTGTTATCTCAGATTCTCCAGCATCTGCAGGTCCTACTACATCTGGTTCACTAATGCCCTTGAGGGAAGGAAGTGGCCAGTCTTACCTAGTCTGGCCGACATATGACTCACAGCAATGTGGTTGACTCAACTGCCCTCAGGGCAATTAGGGATGGGCAATAAATGTTGGCCCAGCTAGTGAGGCCCTCATCCTATAAATGTATAACAAAAGAAGTCTGGATCCCTTATTTAAGGAAGGTTATGTTGGCATCGGAGGAGGGAAAGAGGTGATTTACAAGATTGATCTCGAAGTTGAAGGGCTTGACATATTAGGAATGGTTGAGGACTCTGGGACATTACTCAATGGACTCAAGAAAGATGAGGGGGTATCTGATTAAAACTTACAGAAACCTGAGGTGCCTGGATAAAATGAATGTACAGAAGATGTGTCTGCCAGCAGAAGAGACTAGGAACCAAGGGTACTGCCTCAGAGTGAGGGGACAACCCTTCAGAACTTTCATTCAGAGGGTGATTAATCTGTGAAACTCGTTGCCGCAGATGGCCATGGAGGTCAGGTTATTGAGTGCGTTTAAGACTGGGATAGATATTTTCTTGATTAGTAAAGGGATCAATGATAATGAGGAGAAGACAGAAGAATGGGGTTGAGAAACATATCAGCCATGATTGATTGGTGGAGTAGACTTAATGGCGGATTGGCTTAATTCTGTTCCTCTGTCTTCTGGTTTTATGAAGTGTTGTCACTAGAACCATACACAACATTTCAAATGTGACCTAAATAAAGTTCTATACAGCTACAACATGACTTACCAATTTTTATGCACTGTGCCTCAACTGCTGAAGGCAAGCATGCTATATGTCTCCCTCACCACTTTATCCACTTGTCTTGTAAATAGTGGACCTGTACACTTAGATCCCTCTGTATGTTAATGCTTCTAAGGGTTCTGCCATTTACTGCATACTTTCTTCTTGCATGAGACCTTGAAAAATGCATCATTTTGCATTTGTCTGGATTAAGATCCATCTGCCATTTCTCTGCCAAAGTCTCCAGCCTATCTATATCCTGCCGTATCCTCTAGCAATCCTCCACACTGTCCACAGCTCTCTCAATCATTCCTTGATAATCGATTGTGTAGTGAATAGAACCTGGTGGACCTTGTTGACTATGAGGTTCTTGATTTGGGATGTTAACCTGGGCCAGTCAGGAAAACCTTGACTGACCAATATAACCAGGAGATTAGAATCTACTCAGCTCAGGGGGTTGACTCTGAGAGAAAAAAAATAACGAGGACAAGTGGAGCATGCGAGCAACAGGGCATCCCAATGGGAGTGGACACCCTCAGCTGTCCAACCAAGTGTAGGAAATTGCAGAACCTCATGCAGGGCATATCCTGAGCAGAGGGACCCTAGCAACACAGCAAAATCCCACAACAAAGCCGAGCCTCAGTCAAGCGGCTAAACAGTTCATCAGGATCTGGGCCAGTGAGCCATTGTAGTTGCTGCTGGTATGCAAACTCTATCAACAAAGGAGTCCTACAAGGCCTGACTTGAGTAACAAAACTCACGGCCTGGTACCCAGAAGCATGCACACCCCGGAAAGTCCCCCTATATGTGGGTTGGAACAATTAAATAGCCAGTGACATCCAAATTGAAACCAATTAAAATTAACGTTTGATTAAATAGTCACCCGGTTATGATGGAGGTCAAAACCCGCGCTGCTGTATCTGTGGTTGTTAAATCAATCTTTAACAAGATTCACTTGAGACTCCGACCTTTAAGGTTGCACAACACCTCAGCCAGTCTGAGAACATACATTGGGGAACCATTGCAGGTTAAGGTACAACTTCAGTTCCAGTCTCCTGAGAGAACACACTGATGGTAGTAAAAGGCTCAGGTCCAAGCCTATTGGGGCAGAATTGGTTAAGAAAGATTCAACTAGATTGGCTTAACATTTTTTGATTGGAAATTGGTTGCGTCAGTGAAGTCTGACTGAAATAGAGTCATAGAGACATAGAAATGTACAGTACGGAAATAGACCAATTGGCCGAACTTGTCCATGCCAAACAGATATCCTAGATAAATTTAGGTCAGTTTGCCAGCATTTGGCTCACATACCTCTAAACCCCTCCTATTCATATACCTATCCAGATGACTTTTAAATGATGTAATTGTACCAGCCTCCACTATTTCCTCTGGCAGCTCATTACAAATATGCACCACCCTCCGCATGAAAAAGATGCCCCTTAGGTCCCTTTTAAATCTTTCCCCTCTCACCTTAATCCTATGCCCCTCTAGTTTTGGACTCGTCCACCCCAGGGAAAAGTCCTTGGCTATTTACCCTACCCATTTCTCTCATGATTTTATAAACCTCAATAAGTTCACCCCTTAGCCTTTGACACTCCAGGGAAAACAGCCCCAGTTTATTCAGCCTCTGCCTATAGCTCAAACCGTCCAATCCTGGCAACATCCTTGTAAATCTTTTCTGAACCCTTTCAAGTTTCACAACATCTTTCCTAAAGCAGGGAGACCAGAATTGCATGCCGTATTCCAATCGTGGCCTAACCAATGTCCTGTACAGCTGCAACATGACCTCCCAACTCCTATACTCAATGCACTGACCAATAAAGGCAAACATATCAAATGCCTTCCTCACTACCCTGTCTACCTGCAACTCCACTTTCAAGGAACTATGAACCTACATTCCAGGATCTGTTAGTTCAGGCGCACTCCCCAAGACCTTCCCAATAAGTGGATAAGAACTGCCCTGATTTACCTTACCGAAATGCCGCACCTCACACTCAACACCATCTGCCACTCCATCTGTATAGCTCCATCAGAGTTGCTGATCGGAAGAAGACTCCGCACCAGGTTAAACCTGAAATCTCCGGATCGGGGAGGGGGCAGCGGGGGCGTGTGGCATGAAACGGCAGCAGGAACGCTAATGCTGGCCATATGCCTTCTCTAAGGGAGAGGGACAATTTAATTCAGGGAACAAAATTTGGCGCTAGAACCATGGGAATGACCCTTTATGGGTATGAGGGGAGGTTGACGCGAGGTCAGGTCCCGTGACTTACAAAGTTCGGGTAGGTGATACAGTCTCGAACAAACATATGGCTCACTTGAAAGTTGTTGCCTCGTAAAAATGGCAGGGGCAAAACATACCTGGGCCCTCAGAACAGCCAGAAGGCCTGGTAGAAACGACAGGATACCCGTCCACAACCCTATCTAGTTTGAAGGAAACCTCAGAGTCTGAAATGGATATAGCCTTGATACCATTACCGTCAGAAGAAGAGGAGGAAATTCTCCTGTGATACTCCAGACACAAGAGATGGGCGACAGTCCGGTACACGTCACCTGTGTCTGAGTCCGAGTTAGAGTAACCAGACTTGGGGTGAAAACATTGCAAGAAAAGCAACAAAAGAAAGACCAGGCCTATATGCCTGGACTTAGGTGGGGAGGGCTTCAGTGATTGGAACCAGGTGGGCTTCATTGATTACAAGGTTCTTAATCGGCACAACCCCAGTCAGGAAAGCCCTGGCTGGCCAATATAACCAGGAGATTAGAATCTCCTCAGTTGAGGACTGATTCCGAGCTGGCTGGCCACAGCCTGTGTACTGTGCACATGTAAATAAAGAGTAATTTGGTGATGGGATACCGGCCTCTGTGCACTTATTTCAGATTGATTTACAGAATGTAGTGGTACGTAACTCTGTGTCTGATTCTCGGCAGTCTCTCACTAAGTACTTAATTTAACAATCCCCTTCACCTTTGTATCAATAATTAACATACTAATACTGAGCATTTTTGGTATTTTTGCTCTTCAATTTAGAAACAGTTGGAAGCTGCAAAGTGAAGACCATGGGGTATTCTAAATTGAAAACATGAATGGCCTTCATCGTTTACGTTTATCTTGACAACCCTCAGAGCATTGTTGAATGAATGTAAAGTGCATCGGGGTGAGGAGACCTGATGAACTGGCAGATGTAGCTCAGGTGCGGTGAAGAGAGGCTCAAGTGGGCCTCAGCTGTGTTGTCTCGCCTCATGTTTACACACCAATGACACTGTCAAGTCTGTCAATATGCACAGCATCTGCCCTGCTGCGCTCTTTCAGTCTCAAAACAGCCAGAAATAATCAAAATGTTTAGCTGAATACAGTGAGAACACGAGCTGGGCCACCAGATAGCCAAGACTGCGGAGAACTTGGACACATTTTCAAAACATGCTCAGCACAGTGAAACCCAAACAACAAATAAAGCTTTTTGCACCATCACAGTCTGTTTTTTTTGTAGCCAGATGTAACAAAGCAACCTGCTGATGTTCATCATCTGTGACATGATCGAGACTTGTCTTCCTCACCATTTGGAAACACAAACTGCTTCCGCAGATGCTCTATCCCGATAAATACTACCATGTTCAGCTTTGTGCTTGGTCTGATTTACTCAGTCACCATGACTAAGAAAGCTGCCAAGTCCTTCAGCACAAAATTGTAATCCTCACTTGACATAATTTGGACAAAAAGAGAGAAGGGAAAGGAAGGGGGGAGTGGGAAGTGCAGCTATAGACCCCACATTGGCCAAGACTGAGGATATAGACAGACTAAACCTTACAACTGGTAGCAGGGGGGAGCATATAAACTGCGATCCAGTCATACTTGCAGCAATGTCCATGCTATTCAATGACTACCCTTCAAAGCTGCCAGATCATCTTCTCCACTGGTCTCACACTGAAACAAATATAGTCCTTTCATCCCCTCAGTAACACAGGAACTAGAAGCAGACCATTCGGCCTATTCAATAAGGTCATGTCTGATCTGATTGCTCTACACTTCTGCCTACATCAATAACCTGTCAGCCCCTTGGTCAATGGGAAACTATCTACCTCTGCCTTAAAAGTATTCCAGGACTTGGCTTTGGATACTTTATGAGGAAGAGAATTTCAAACACTCATGGCACCCTGTGTTAAAAAACTGGTCTCAGGTGGACGAGCCCTTAATTTTAAGCAGTTGTATCATAGAATCCCTGCAGTGTAAAAGCAGGCCATTCAGCCCTTCAAGTCCACACTGACCCACTGCAGAACATCCCACCCAGGCCCACACCTTTATCATATCCCTGCATTTTGTAGGGCGAATCCACCTAACCAGCACATCTTTGGACTGTGGTAGGAAACCAGAGCGCTGGTGAAAACCCATGTAGACATGGGGGAGAATGTGCAAACTCCACACAGACAGTCACCCGAGGGTGGAATTAAACCCAGGTCCCTGGTGCTGTGAGGGAGCAGTGCTAACCACTGAGTGACAATGCTGCAGTATAAAGCAGTTAGCAACTAAAAAGGTTAACTGACATCTCAAGATATGCTCACCCCACCAGGAAATGAAGGACAGCTACTGGGAGGAGCTAACCAGGTTTTTCTCTGATAGTCATGTATTGCTTCGGTAATTTTAGTCATTGGTGGCTGATGCAGGAATGTGTCCTTACTCTTAAGTCGAGCCTCATATCTACCAAGAAACTTACCTTATGAAACTAACTAATGCACTGCACTTTTACTTGTTAATGAAGACTAGACCTTCCTTCTGCTGAATATGTTGTGTGGTTATCCTTTCCCACTTAAGTACCAATAAATTTAACTAATACCAGTGAAAATAATTGATGGCAGTGAATCTACCCATAATATATTGACAGAGCGGGCAAGAAACTTTATAAGAACCTTTGGTTCAGATCCTCCCACAAAAAGAAACATCCTTTCCACAGGCACCCTGTCAAGCCCTCACAGGGGTTTCAATCATGTCACTCCCCTACTCTTCTCAACTCCAGCAGACATGAGCTTATGCTGTCCAACCCTTTCTCAAAAGACAACCAGCCCATTTATGACTCCTCGGATACTGAAACTGTCCCTGTCCAAATCCAACAAGACTGAGACAATATCCAGGATTGCGTAGACAAGTGGCAATTAACATTTGCACCACACAAATGCCAGGCACTGACCGTCCCCAACAAGAAAGAATCTAAACCTTGCCCCTTGACATTCAATGGTATCACTATCACTGAATCCTCCACAATCAACATTCTGGGGCTTGCCATTGATCAGAAAGGGAACTGGACTACGAGATATCTATAAGAGCAGCTCAAAAGTTAGAAATTCTGCTCCGAGAAATTCAACTCCAGATGCCCGTCCACCATCTACAAGGCACAAGTCAGCAGTGTGATGGAATACTCTCAACTTGATTGAATGAATGCAGCTCCAACAACTCTCAAACTGCTTGATATCATCCAGGAGAAGCGGCATGCTTGATTGACACCACATTCACAACATTCACTCCCTCCACCGCTAATGCACAGTGGCAGCAGTGTGCACTGTCTACAAGCTGCACTGCAGAAATTCATCAAGACTTCTTAGACAGCGCCTAGCAAACATAGAAACACCACCATATGCAAGTACTCCTCCAGGCCACTCAGCATCCTGACATGGGCATATATTGCTGTTCCTTCAGTGTTGAGGGTCAAAATCCTGGAATTCGCTCCCTAACAGCCTAGTAGGGTCATCTACACCAAATGGACTGCTGTGGTTCACGAAAACAGCTCACTGCCATATAGCTGCTGCCCTTGTCCTTTGAGAAGGTAGTTGTCATGGGAAGGTGCTGTCTAAGAAGCCTTGGTAAATTTCTGCAGTGCGGCTTATAGATGGTGCCTACTGCTGCCACTGCGTTGGTGGCGGAGGGAATGAATGGCTGCATTTCAGTCATCCTTAAATAAGGAAACCAGTACTGTGCACAGTATTCCAGATGCGATCTCATCAATGCACTGTACGCTTGTAACTGAAGCACAACCTCCCCACTTCGGTATTCAATTCTCTTCAGAATAAAATATAACATTGTATTAACTTTCCTACTCATCTGCTAAAGCGACACACTCACCTTTTGTGATTAACGCACTGGGGCACTCAGATCTCTCTGCCTCTTATAGCTCTGCAATCTCTCAACAATTCAATGATACACTTCTCATTTTTATTCCTTCTACCAAAATAGGCAATTTCACACTTTCACACATTACACTTGATTTTCCAGATCCTCACCCACTCACTTAACCTATATCTCTTGATAGTGTCTTTATCTGATCTTCACGGTTTACTTTCTGAATGATATTTGAGTCATCAACAAATTTAGTAATCATTCCTTCAGTCCCTTTATCCAAGTCATTTATATAAATTGTAAGAAGCTGAGGCGGCAACACTGATCCACGTGGCACCCCACTGATTATCTCTAGCCAACTTGCAGAGGGAATAGCCTAGTGGTATAATCACTAGACTATTAATCAGAAGCTCAGCTAATGTTCCGGGTACCCAAGTTAAAATCTTGCCATGAATTTGAGTTCAATAAAGAATCTGGATTTAAGGGTCCAATGATGACCATGAAACCATTGCTGATTGTCAGGAAAATCCATCTGGTTCACTAATGCCCTTTAGGGAAGGAAATCTGTCATCATTACCTGGTGCGGCCTACATGTGACTCTGACCCACAGCAACATAGCTGATACTTAACTGCCCTCTGGATGATTAGGGATGGACAATAAATGCTGGCCTGGCCAGTAATGCCCACATTCTATGAGTGAATTTAAAAAAATTTGAAAATTATCCATTTGTGCTCGGTATCTGCTTGCTGTTAGCTACTCAAACCTCTATCCAGGCTGTCTACACTAGCAGCAGTGCATCAGAAACTCAAGCTCCATTACCACCCATACACAGATAGTGACATTGCGATGGGTTTAATCATTCATATATCTATGGGGGCCCATGGAAGAGATTGAATGGTTACATTTAACTCTCCTTCAAAGTGAAGTCTGTACAATGACAAGGTCTCATTTGTATATCACTGTTGCTTTATTTTGTATCCTGATACACTCATTTCTCCCTTTTGGGAATTGCTGGAAGGACTGGCAGGCTGACTATCAAACTGGTGAACTGTGGCATGAATGCTCCTTGTGGAAACAACACGTCTTGGAGTGGGATTGAATCCAAAGGTTCCAGATCAGACACAAGGATGTTACCCATTGCACTACACAACCTCCTCGCTAAATGCCCCTAAATCCTTTGCAAGTGACAAATATAACCAAGAAGTAACTTGTTATATTGAACATCAAGTGTTTTCAAAGATACTCAACTGGACAGCAACAGTAATGAACAAACACTGAAAACGCAGCTCAGTGAGAGCATACTTCAGAAAACTATCCCAGGGATGAAATAAAAAGTGGAAAGGTAGATGTTGTATCATCTGACACAACACTACAAAT
This sequence comes from Ginglymostoma cirratum, assembly GCA_024137785.1. Classification (NCBI taxonomy): domain Eukaryota; kingdom Metazoa; phylum Chordata; class Chondrichthyes; order Orectolobiformes; family Ginglymostomatidae; genus Ginglymostoma; species Ginglymostoma cirratum. Next base: position 35,017,077 of record JAHRHZ010000041.1, read on the forward strand.
CCGGTCCTCTGCAAGACTGGTGTACTGTAAGTAATTAACAAAATAATGGCCTTGGTGGACAAGGAAAAAATAATCCTTGAATTTTGGGGCACCATGTGATCCACACATAGAGGAAAGATGCTCTTCAGTTTTCACACATTTTAACTGAGTTTATAACTGTGCAATAATTAATCATTTGACTCTTCTTATTCGTATATCGTACTTGTACATTATTAGAAAGGTGAAACACTCCAGTCTATTTCATGTTTCTTTCTCAAATGCAGTTTCTCTTGTACATAATGACACTCACATCTTTATTTTTCATTTTGATTTCTGAGCTATCCAGATGCTTTATCATGAAATAATTTTCTTCAGATATTTCTGTTAAGCCACATGCAATTGACATTACACAGGCCCTGATGTGAGGGGAATAAGAAATGCAAACAGCTCTGGAATACCAAAGGGAAGGTAACCAGCCCAGAATTTCCAATGAAAGCATGTTACAACTGGTGCAGTGTTAACAACAAAGAAGCAACCTGCATTTTCATAGCACTGATCACTACCCTGGCTGCAATGCAGGAAATGGGGCAGAGAATTTATGCGCAGCTAGATCCCATAAATAGCAACGAGATACTGACCAGGTAATCTATGTTTAGTGATAACCGAAACAGAAATTGCTGGAACAAGTGTAGAGTGCAGAATCTGGAGAGAGAAAAAACAGTGGTAAAATTTCAAGTCCAGTGACCCTTTGTCAGAACAGATTGCTTAGTCTAATGTTCAGTGATGTCATTTGTGGGACAAATATAGGCCAGGACATCAGACAGAATTTTGATCTTCTTCAAAATAGTGACATGGATTTTTTTTTCTTCCTATTCATTCAGGGAATGTGGTGACAAGCATTTATTGTTCATCCCCAAATGCCCTTCAGAAGGTGGTACTTAAACCACTTTTTAAACTGCTAGAGTCCACGCATTGTCAGTACCCCTACAATGCTGTTAGGAAGGGAGGCCTGTTGTTCTGGGACTGGCTAAATACTTCAAAATCAGGTTGGAGAGTGGCTTCGAGGGGAATGTACAGGTGGTGGTGTTTCCATGTATCCGTTGCACTTGTCCTTCTAGGTGGTAGTAGATACCCATGTGGTAGGTGCTCTGGACAACATATGTGTGCTTTGGTGTAATTCCTCATCTGAAAGGCTCATCCAACATTCCAAAACTTCATCACAATGCACTGATGTTTCAGTCTGGATTGTGTTTTTCAGTTCTGAACAAGGACTTCCGATGTACAGGGGAAAGCAGTACCAGTCAGTATGAGTGTCAGTCTCCAACTGGTTTTGCAGTCTAACTGCAACCTAAAAAAAACTGAATGGGCAGCAGAAAGACTCTCAAACGCTTCACTTACCTGTAAGTGTTGTGGCTTCTCCTTCACTGAGCACATCTGTAACTCAGTGACAATAATGTTCAGGGATGATTCAAAGAGATTTAAAAAGTGTCAGCTTCAATACTTCACTGGTTGTCATGGAGCTGGAGAATGATTTCTCACAGGGACAATGTTCTCTGGACTCGGTACTGCCTGTTACCATCATTACTTTCATATAGACTGAGTATAATCCCAAACTAATTCTTTCCAAGTTCCTATTTTAAGACACTTCCCATAGGATTTTTATTTCATGTAATAAAAATAGGATGTGTTGGAGAAACTCAGCAGGTTTGGCATCGTTTGTCAAAAGAGAGACAGAGTTAATGTTTCAAGTCTAGAGACGTCTTCAGAATAGTTTGAAATATTCATAGTGACACACACACACACACATACACACTTACACGCATATGTACACAGTCGCGCATGCACACATACACACAGGTACACGCACACCCACAAACATATACAGGCACACACACATACCCACATAAGTACACAGACACAGGCACACATACATGCACACACAGGCACATACATACACAGGCACACAAACATGCAAATGTGCTCACATATATATGTATACATATACACACAAGAGCACATACACAGATACACACATACTGAAACATAGCAACAGTACCTTTGTAAAGCTGGCAACATTTGAACAGAATCTGGACCGCCAGACACTAGCAATTACAAGGCGTAGAGCTGGATGAACTCAGCAGGCCAAGCAGCATCAGAGGAGCAGGAAGGCTGACATTTCGTGCCTAGACCCTTCTTCAGAAATCTGAAGATCTTTCTGAAGAAGGGTCTAGGCCCAAAATGTCAGCTTTCCTGCTCCTCTGATGCTGCTTGGCCTGCTGTGTTCATCCAGCTCCACACCTTGTTATCTCAGATTCTCCAGCATCTGCATTTCCTACTATCTTTGGGTCTAGAGTTGCTTCTGCCATTCTTTTCTTCATGGTTGATCTGAGCTTCACTCCATTTCCTGCTTTTCTCTACATCTCCCTGTTCTTCTTCGGCGGTGTTCACCCAGTGTAACACGTTGTCCTCCTCATGCCTTTTGTTATACAGAAACAAGCACATTTGCAAGCTCTGTAGTCAGGAACGTCTGACTAGGCATCACTTCCACTTGTCTTACTTGCTGTACCTCCATACTAACCTGATTCATGTTCAAAGACACCCAAATCCCATTGCAATTGAAAGGTCTGCAACCCCTCACTATCTACGTAACGTCCTACTTTATTCTTCTTCCTGCCAAAATGGATAATTGCGCATTTTCCCAAACCATACTCCATTTCTCAGATTTTTGCTCAAGAATTTAACCTTTTGTTTTTATTATTTGTTCATGAGATGTAGGTATTACTGTTTGGGTCAGCATTTATTGTCTTTTCGTAATTGCCCTGGAGAAGGTGGTGATGAGGTACTTTTTTGAACTGCTGCAGCTCTTGGAAAGTAAGAACATCGAAAGTGATATCAGGTAGGGTGTTCCTGGGTTCTGATTAACTGATTCCAAGTCAGGATAATGATCCTTTTGAGCACGTGCATTCGTCCATCTGTCTGTCCATCCATCCATCCATTCTTGGAATATGGGAATTGCTGACGAAATCAGAAATTGTAGTCCATCTCTGATTAAAAAGGTTGCTAGTTCATTTCGGAGGACAATTAGGACTCAAACACATCACCATGAGGCTGAAGTACATTGTAGGCCAGACAGTGTATATATGAGAAATAAACAGAACGTACAGGAGAAACTTAGAGGTCTGGCAGCATCTGTGGACAGAGAAGCAGAATCAATGTTTCAAGGTCAGAATCTTTTGATTTCCAGAAGTAAGTCATACGGGACTCAAACTGTTAACTCTATTAACACAAGTTGTTAATGCTGCCAGACCTGCTGGGTTTCTCCAGCACTTTCTGTCTTTATTTGAGATTTCAGAAGCCACAGTATTTTGCCCTCATGCGAATATGACAGATTGTCTTCCCTGAAGGGTATTAGAGAACTGGATTGGCTTTTAACAACCACTGGTGATGTTTGTCATGATCACTATCACTGAGACAAGCTTTCAATTCCAAATTGCTATTCTTTGTTTTAAATCCCACTTGTTGTTGTGTTGGAATTTGAACACATGCCCCTCAAATACTATGCTGGACCTGTAGATTGCCAGTGCAGTGACAGGACCACCAAACCATCGAAGTTATATCAGCCAAGCCCTGGAATGGGACTTAAACATAGTGATTCTGTCTCAGAGACAGAGGAACTCATCACTGCACCCCAAGACTTCCTCTTGTATTCCTTTATCCTTGCCTAAAAGAACCTTGCAATCTAAGTTTACATTGCTTCAATTATTTTGCCTCATTGTCAGATTTTCTGCCGGAAGGTTCCAGGTTATGAAACTCTATACAGAGAAAATACATCCTGATTTCACTCTTAAGTGGCTTGTCTCTAATTTTAAGGTATTGTCTACTTGTGCTAAATTCCATCATTGAGCACATAGCTTTTCTGCATCCATTGTATCTAATCCCTTGATGATGTTAAACACCTTGGATAGATCAACTCTCAGTCTCTGCTAAATTGAAATTGGATCAAATCAATGATATGAAAGTGTATCTCCCTTGCCTCTGACTTGCACATATTCAGCCAGCCTAGCCGGCAAAGAGGAAGTGATGTTTGAAACCAGTTCAGTCTAGCTAAAGCAATGGTCTTTAGATCTTTGAAGGAGAGAAACAATGAAAGATGGCTTCATTTGTGTTGCATCTTACCACAGCTGTGGAATCGATGAACAGGAATACAATTAATGAAGCATTCTCTTGGTTTGACATCCCCCATCTGCTGCCTATCTTCCTCCTTTACCCATTAGCCATTGCAGGCCAGGGCCAAGCAACAGTTGTTTACTACTTCCAGCCTCAGTAATCCTGGACAGAGAGTTGGAGTTGGTAACTGTTAAATAGTCACCATCACGGCTGGGACTCTGACAGCACAAACCATTATCCATGCATTCTTTCTGAAATAATTACTACAGTATTTTAGAAGTTAGGGCATTTAAACAGGCATTAAAAGCGCACAGTTCCATTAGAACAATCCTTAGGGAAGCAATTCTGTATCCAAATCAACTGTAAAACTGGGAGGTAAACCCTTAATTCAGAAATATTTGTAGGATTCTGTAAATTTTCTTCATGTTCCTTTAAAATATTCAGCAACTGTAGTTAAGCCAAACATGTTCAGGTGAACATAACATTACCTATTAAGGAAAAAGCAGTAAAATTTGTGAATAATACAAAGTTGTCTGACTCATCCAGTTTACTGCAAAACAGAAATCTAGTACTCCCAATCTTTGGTTCCAAATTTCTTGCTTTTTAATGGCCTTTCCCTCAGGTTGGGCCTTCTACACACACAGATCTAGAAGCACCCTGAAGAGCATAGAGTTTGTGGTCATAAGAGTCATACAGCACAGAAACAGGCCCTTCAGTCCAACCAGTCCATGCTGAACATAATCCCAAATTAAACTAGTCCTACCAGCCTGCTCCTAGCCCATATCCCTCCAAACCTTTCCTATTCATGTACTTATCCAAATGTCTTTTAAATGGTGTAATTGTATCCGCATCCACCACTTCCTCAAGAAGTTCATTCCACATGCAAACCACCCTCTGTGTAAAAAAATTGCCCCTTGTGTCTTTCTTACATCTCTCTCCTCTCACCTTAAAAATGTGACCCAAATGTTGAAATCACCTGTCCTAGGGAAAAGACAACTACCATTTATTCTATCAATACCCCTCATTGTTTTATAAACTTCTTTCAGGTTGCCTCTCAACCTCGTATGCTCCATTAAAACAAAGTGTTTCTTTCTAACTCAAACCCTCCATACCCCAGCAACATCTTGGTTAATCTCTTCTGAACCCACTCCAGCTTAATAATATCCTTCCTATATCTAGATGACCAAAACTGGGCAGTTGATTAGAGATAACAAGCATGGGGCTGGATGAACACAGCAGGTCAAGCAGCATCATAGGAGCAGGAAAACTTGACGTTTCGGGCCTAAACCCTTCATCAGAAATGGGGGAGGGGAAGAGGGTTCTGAAATAAATAGGGAGAGAGGGGGAGGTGGATAGAGGATGGATAGAGGAGAGGATAGGTGGAGAGGAGGCAGACAAGTTGAAGAGGCGGGGACGGAGCCAGTAAAGGTGAGTGTAGGTAGGGGGGTGGGGAGGAGATAGGTCAGTCCAGGGAGGACGGACAGGTCAAGGGGGCGGGATGATGTTAGTAGATAGGA
>JAHRHZ010000041.1:35027739-35053079 GCA_024137785.1 Ginglymostoma cirratum
TTCGGGCCTAGACCCTTCATCAGAAAGGGTCTAGGCCTGAAATGTCAAGTTTTCCTGCTCCTATGATGCTGCTTGGCCTGCTGTGTTCATTCAGCCCCACGCCTTGTTATCTGTGATCAGTTTCTGTTGATTTGATCGGCTCTTTTTCATGCTCAATAAAGCATATAGCCAAATACTGGAGAAGGTGGCTGTTACAATTGATGACAGCAATTGTTCTATCAAGGTTTTCACTGTAATTGCTGTTGACCCAGGCATCACAAAGTTTAGAAAATAGCCACTCATCAGGTGTTAATGTCTCTGAGCACCCCATCAGTAACCGGGTTTAATGGTACTACATATATTTCAGCGAGTCGTCAACAAGTCAACTTGGAATGAAGCCAAGCTTTCCACATTCAAAGAGTTCAACCAGTGACCACTGCAGATTTTTTTCACACCAATGTCATCACGAATATTGAGATAGCTACTCGGGTCAGTCCTGGCATTTCTCACCCAGTGCATAGCTCTGCTTGCCATCCAGCTAATGATTTCAGCTTTGCTATTGTTGTTATGACTCTTTGGGCTGTGAGTGTTACTGATACGACTAACACTTGCTGCCCGTCCCTAAATGCCCTTGAGGAGGGGTTGGTGAGCTGCTTTCTGGAACTTCTGCAGCCCATAATGTGTGGCTCGCTTGTCTTTCCAGATGGTGGAGTTTGTGAATCTAGAAGGTGTTGTCTAAGGCTGGAGAGAGTTGGAAAAACAGGAGGGGAAATGCTTTTCACCCATTCATAAACAATGTACTGATTTTGCAGGAGTTTCTGGAGCTAAACATTTGTGTAGCTCTTTTCAAGAAGGACAGCAACATATGTTTGACAATCCACTCATTCATGTTATTCAGCTGCTGTGAAGATAATGATTTAAAGAACTTTCATTTGAAGAAAATAAGAACACAAAATGTTGGAAATATTTAGCAGGTCTGGCAGTGCTTGGAAAGAGAGAAGTTAGTTGAATGTTTCACATCTACGGGTTTTTTTTAACCAGGTCTCAGACCTGAATCATTCAGAGGCATTTTATAGACCAACCACGCTGCCCCCCACCCCCCCAACCCAAGTCAAAAGCTGGTAGGGAAGAAGGAAGGGAGGGCAGGATGTGCCAAATTCAGATGCAATGTTGGCAGCGTTGTGCCTGTTAGCTGCCTACCATAACTGGTATTTCACTAAAAGTGCTGGTTAACCTCACATAGAGTCATAGAATCATAGAGATGTCCAGCACAAAAACAGACCCTTTGGATAACATGTCAATGCTGACCCAATATCCTAAATCAATCTAGGCCCATTTGCCAGTGTTTGACTCATATCTCTGTAAACCCTTACCATGCATGTACCCATCCAGACACCTTTTAAATGTTGTAATTGTACCTGCCTCCACCACATCCTCTGGCAGCTCATTCCATACATGCACCACCCTCTGCATGAAAAAGTTGCCCTTTTGGTCTTTTTAAAATATTTCCCCTCTTATTCTACGCCCTCTAGATTTGGACTCCCCTACCCTGGGAAAAAGACCTTTGCCATTCACCTTATTCATTCTCCTCACGATTTTGTAAACCTCCGTAAGATCACCCCTCACTCTCCAATATGCAGTTTGTGGGCAGAGAGAGAGTCTCTCTGTTCCCAGTAGAGATTATCCTGCACCATGGCATTACTGCTTGTAAGTACCACGATACCCTCCTCACTGCTCCTGAACTTGACCCACAAAAACGATGGTCGGGATAAATCAGGAAATTACTTGTTAGTGAATCTAACATCTGTGTCAGGAACCTATCAGAAAAGATTCCGAGGGACAGAATTAATCCCAACTTCGTGAGGCAAGGCTTAATCAAGGATACTCGGAATGGTTTTGTCAGGGGAAGATCATGTTTGACAGATTTCAGGTTTTCAAGTAGATGACTGGATGTGTGGATGAGGGTAGTGCAATGGATATAGTCCACTTGGACTTCAGTAAGGCTTTTCACAATGACATGTGTGGCAGACTGCTTATGAATGTAAGAGCCTATGGGATCCAGGGCAGTTTGGCAATTGGGTCCAAAATTGGCTTAGTGCAGGAAACAGAGGTATTTTGCTGTTTGTTGATTACATTAATGGTGCAGACATGAATGTAGAAGGTAAGATTAGTAAATTCGCAAATGACATGAAAATTGATTGTGTGGCAAACAGTGAGGAGGAAAGAGCACAATATGGATGGGCTGGTCAGATATACTGAACAGTGGCAAATTGAATTTAATCCTGGAAAGTATGAGTTGATGCATTTCCAGAGGACTAACAAGGCAAGGGGGGACAGTTCAATAGTAGCACCTTAGGAAGTACAGAGGATCAGAAAGACTGATATGGTGTCCATGGATCCTTGAACATAGCATAGCAATTGGATTTGGTGTTAAGAAGGCATAGGGGATACTTCCCTTTATTAGTTGAGGTATTGAATACAAGAGCAGGAAGGTTATGATGGAGCTGTACATAATGTTAGTGAAGCCACAGCTGGAGTTCTGTATGCAGTTCCACACCATAGGAGGGATATGATTGCACAAAAGAGGGTGCAGAGGAGGTTCACCAGAATGTAGCATGGGCTGGAGCGATTCAGCTACGACGATAGGCTGAATAGGCTGAGGAAGATCTAATTGAAGTGTTGAAAGTTCTAACGGGTACGGACAGAGATCGATGGGGAGAAATATTTTCCTTTACTAAAGGGGTCAATCACCAATGGACACTGTTATAAAGTAAGGAGCAGGAGGTTTAGAGGGGATTTGAGTAAAGAAACTTACACCCAGAGAGCAGTGAGTATTTAAGACTCACTGTTTAAATGAATGGTAGAAGTTGGAATTTTCAAGGCAAGTAATAAATATTTGAATGAGAACTTGGAATACCATACTATGCAAAGCATTAGGTTAAGTGCTGGAAAATGAGGTTATAATAGATGGATGGTTAATGACTAGCATGCGTGTAATGGGCTAAAGAGTCTCTTTCTGTGCCACGAAGACCTCAGAGAGGTTGGTTATGCTGGCCCCAGCAAAAACTTCAAACTTACTTCAATGTCTGCTGCTGTGGAATGAGGATGTGTCTGTGGTCCATTGCTCCCTGTTGTTGTGCTCCTAGAGGTATTGGAGGAGGAACATCCTCTTGTGGGGAGGAAATCTCACCCTGAGCTAATGAAGGGATGAAATGTTGGGCTTCCTGGCCAAGCAGAGACATGTTCAGCCACCACCTTTCAACAAAGGGAGGGGCATTTCACAGAATTCCTACAGTGTGGAAACAAGACATTTGGCCCAACAAGTCCACACTGTCCCTCCGAAAAGCATCCCACCCAGGCCCATTCCCCTATCCTTTCCCTGTAACCAGGCATTTCCCCATGTTTAATCCTCCTAATTTACACACCCCGGACACTTTGGGCAAATTAGTATGGCTAATCCACCTAACCTGCACATCTTTGGACTGTGGGAGGAAACCAGATCACCCGGAGGAAACCCGTGCAGACACAGGGAGAATGTGCAAACTCCACACAGACAGTCGCCCGAGGGCAGAATTGAACAGGGTCTCTGGCACTGTGAGGTGGCAGTGCCAACCACTGAGCCACCGTGCCACCCTTTTGTAAACCTTTTGCCACCTTTTGTAAAATTACAGCCAATGGTTCTGTTGCTTCTCTTTCACTGAAGCTGTCAGACCCGAGAAGTAATTCTGGTGTTTATGGTTTTCTTTCAGGCTACCAGCATCTGCATTGTTTTGCCTTTGTAATGCTCGAAGAATGGGAAGAGCTCCAGATGACTGCTCCCTCTACTTCACCAAACAAGCTGCCATTAAGTAATCACCATAAAACATTGAGACTGGAGACAGCTCATTCTGTGAAAGAAGAGGTTTGCTGCAACGAAAAGCTTTCATGTCTTTGACTGTGCCTTGACATCCCCACACAGAAGGCCTCTGCCACCTCTAGGCAGTCTCTAGTGCACACACATTTAGGAAAATAGGATCATGCTGACCGTAGCACCTTTAACATTTGCCTACTGTACAATAGGCATTAGCTAGGCAGTAAAGATGACCTTCAGTGAATAGCAAGTTTCCCTTGAGTGTAAAGTGTCACACAACAAACTCCAGGAATCTTCATATGAACACCTCAGAGTCTATATTCCATTCAAGTCCAATTGGATCACATTGACATCACTACATGGAATTGAGTCAGTCATGGTTTAGTTAGTTACACTCACCTCTGAGTCACAAGGTTTCAACCTCACAATCCATTCCGTTTCAATCCATTGTTCAGGCTGATTCATTAATGCCACACGGAGGGAATGCTCCACTGTCAGTGCCACAGTCCTTCCTAATTTACCAGCTTGTCGGGGTGAGGGATGAAATCTCATGGTGCCATTTTGTAAGAAACAGGGGCGTTATCCCTGTCAATATTTAGACAATATTTATCTCTTAATCAACATCACAAACCACAGCCTGTCTGATCATAATCATCTTGCTGTTTGTGCGGGTATGTAGAAGGTAAATTGGCTGCTGTGTTTCCTACATTAGGACGGTGAGAAGACTTCAAGAAATATTTCATTAGCTATAAACCACTTTGAGAAATCTGGTTGCAATGAAAAACATTATATAAATGCAGGTGAGAGATAGTAAGAACTGCCGATGTTGGAGTCCGAGATAACATGGTGTGGAGCTGGAGGAACACAGCAGGCCAGGCAGCATGCGAGGAACATGAACCCCTAAGTGTCCAAACCCGAAACGTCAGCTGTCATGTTCCTCGCATGCTGCCTGGCCTGCTGTGTTCCTCCAGCTCCACACTGTGTAATATAAATGCAAGTCATTTTTTATTTACGTGATGCTGTTATTCCGGTCTCTCATTATTAAATTTTTAAAAATGATGGAAAACTCAGCTGGTCAGGCAGCATTGTGGAGAGAGATAGAATTAATATTTCAGGTCAATGGCTTTCTTTCATTGCGCTGGCATATCCACTTCTCATTTCATTTCCATTTCCAGAAACAATTTGGGATGTAGTGCAAGGGGAACAAGATTAAAGTTTCGCAATGATTCCAAATTCAGAAGTATAACGAACATCAAGGAAAAAAAAACAGGAGGGGAATGGCAGATTTATAAAGTGATTAGGTACTGTATCGAATGTCCAATTGTAAGCAATGAACTACATCTTTCAATGGAATGCGCATTTGTCACAGCAGCTAGTGAGCAAGTAACTATCATTTGAATAGGAAATAAAAACCAAAAGAACTGCGGATTCTGTAAATCAGGAACAAAAACAAAGTTGCTGGAAAAGCTCAGCAGGTCTGGCAGCATCTGTGGAGGAGAAAGCAAGTTAACATTTCGGGTACGGTGACCCTTCCTCAGAACTGATGGCGGCTGGGAAAACGTCAGTTTATACGCAGAAAATAGGGAGGTGGATGGGGTAGGGAGTAAACGAATAGGATAGAGCCCAAAGAGAGAGAAAGGCAGTTGGACAGATGAAGGAGTTGCTAACGATCAGGCTGGGAGGGTGAATAGTTGTTAATGGGGACTGTTAGTGACTAACAACAGGGGTTTGCGCAGTGGCAGGCTATGTGGTAACAAGGCCTTCCTGGAGCAAAGGCCTGAACCATCCCCACCCACCACCACCCTCCTCCGCTTGGCCGAGCTTGTCCTCACCCTCAACAACTTCTCTTTCAACTCCTCTCATTTTCTTCAGGTAAGAGTGGTTGCCATGGGTACCTGCATGGGCCTGAGTTATGCCTGTCTCTTCGTGGGGTACGTGGAACATTCCTTGTTCCAGTCCTCTTCCGCCCCCACCCACAACTCTTTCTCCGATACATCGATGATATCATTGATGCGGCTTCCCTCTTTCATCAAGAGTTGGAAAACTTAATCAATTTCTACCCTGCCCTCACTTTCACCTGGTCTACTTCTGCCTCCTCCCTTCCTTTCCTCGACATTTCCGTTTCCATTTCTGGGGGTAGACTGGCCACTAATATCCATTACAAACTCACTGACTCTCACAGGTGCCTGGACTACACATCCTCACACCCCACTTCCTGTAAAGACTCCATCCTATTCTCTCAGTTCCTCTGTCTCTGTCACATACGTTCAGATGAGGCCAACTTTAACAAAGGAGCTTCTGAAATGTCCACCTTCTTCCTCAACCAAGGATTCCCCAGCTCCGTTGTTGACAGGGCCTACAATCGGGTTCGACCCATCTCCCGCACTACTGCCCTCACCCCTTCTCTTCCCTCCCGCAACAGCGATAGGGTTCCCCTTATCCTCACCTACCATCCCACCAGCATCCACATCCAGAAGATCATCAGATGCCATTTCTGCCACCTCCAGCAAGATGCCACCACTGGACACATATTCTCCTCCCCTCCCTTGTCCGCCTTCCGCAGGGCCCGTTCCCTCCGGGACACCCTGGCCCATGCTTCCTTCACCCCCAACACCTCCCCACTGCCCTACGGCACCTTCCCATGTAACTGGTGATGGTGCAGTACCTGCCCATTTACCTCCACTGTCCCCAATATCCAAGGGCCCAAACATACCTTCCAGGTGAAGCAACACTTCACCTTCACTCACAAGAATCTCGTCTACTGCATTTGCTGCTCACAATGTGGTCTCCTCTACATTGGGGAAACGAAGCATAGACTTAGCGACCGCTTCACAGAACATCTACGTTCTGCTTGCAAAAAAGACCCTGAACTACCTGTTGCCTGCCACTTCAATGCACCACCTTGCTCCCTGGCCAACATCTCTGTCTCTGGCTTACTACAGCGTTCCAGTGAAGCCCAGCGCAAGCTGGAGGAACAACACCTCATTTTCCGCTTGGGGACCCTACAACCCTCTGGACTCAATATTGATTTCAATAATTTTAGGGCCTAAGCTCTCCCATGTCCCAGCCCACCACCCCACACACCAGGCCTTGTTACCACATAGCCTGCCACTACACACCCCCTGTTGTTAGTCACTAACAGTCCCTATTAACAACTACTCACCCTCCCAGCCTGATCGTTGGCAACTCCTTTGTCTGTCCAACTGTCTTTCTCTCTCTTTGGGCTCTATCCTATTCGTTTACTCCCTACCCCACCCACCTCCCTATTTTCTGCGTATAAACTGACGCTTTCCCAGCCACCATCAGTTCTGAGGAAGGGTCACCAGACCCGAAACTTTAACTCTGTTTTCTCCTCCACAGATGCTGCCAGATCTGCTGAGCTTTTCCAGAAACTTGTGTTTTTGTTCATCATTTGAATAGGAAGTTGATCAGGACAAACAGAATAAGAGAAAAGGAAGGGGTCTGGCATGAGAACAGATTGTTCAAGTTCGGGAAGGGAACTGTAGCACTGTACATTATAAGTCTTCCTTCTGTCCTCTCATTTGTTTTGTTCAACGTGGTGAGGAAGTATGAGAGATCTATGCTTACTTTACCTCCTCCAATATTAGCACTTACAATTAATGCAAATCATACAGTGTGAATCTCCTTTGTCCTTTCATCGTATTAAGATGCATGACTTAGTACATGACTTAAAGAAACACCTAAACAATAATTAGGTGAGATTTTTCTGTGTCAAGACGGAAGTACAATATGTTAATAACCCTATCAAAAGCAAGTGAAAATAAAGAACAGCGTGAACTTGTCATTTCAAATTCTTAAGGCATCTGCAGAAATCTATTTCACAGACCTTTTTACAGTAAGCTCACTGCAGTAGCCTTGAGATATTGAATCTTCTGATCAAAGGCCCAACATTAAGCATCAAAACTTATCTGTCAACCCATAAATCAGCAATTAAAGCACAAACTGGCAAATGTTAATGATAACCTGAAGCACAATAGAACTGAAGACAAATCTAAACAAATCAAGTGATAATTGACATGTTGATGTGCCGAAGAGATTAATTATTTGACAGTCCTTGATTGAATCACGCTTAAAGTATATGATTATATTTTGACAGAACAATTGATTGTCATGAAAATTGGGGCTGAGTTTAAATTTTCAACTGATACTGCTCATTGTATTGTTACCATGCCCTGCAATCCTCTCAAGTCTTTTTTTTTGTGTGGAAAAGAGCAAGTCACTGAACCGAGATCGAACATTTAGGTGACTATTGATATTTTCACAGTTTGACTAGTGAGAAATAAAAGGAGCAATGGACCTACAGCTGGAGAGCTCAAGGTTCCCAAAGACTTTCATCAAAGCTTGTACAACCTTTTAGGGAAAATTTCCCCTGCATTTGGACACGCAACAACAGGGAATGTCTCGCTCAGAGAATGTAAGAACTGCCAATGCTGGAGTCTGAGATAGTACAGTGTGGAGTTGGAGGAACACAGCAGGCCAGGCAGCATCAGAGGAGCAGGAAAGCTGATGTTTTGGGTCGGGATCCTTCTTCAGAAATGGGGGAGGAGAAGGGGGCTCTGAAATAAATAGGGGGTGGCAGTGATAGCAGGTAGATAGTGGAGTGGATAGGTGGGAGAGAAGACGAACAGGTCAAGGAGTCGGGGATGAAGCTAGTAAAGGTGAGTGTAGCTAGGTGGTAGTGGTGATTGGTCAGTGAGGTGGGAGGAGCGGATAGATGTGAGCTGTAGTACCTGGTTTGCTTCAGTATGTGGTCGAGCAGTTTCAGGGCCGAAGAGATTACCAGAGGGTTGCAGTGGGAGAGAGATCTGCTGAGGTCTTTCTGGAGGGAGGAGGGTAATTTCTTCAAGATAGGCATCCCTAGAACAGGCTTCGCAGTGGGGTTATGCTGTAGTACCTGGTTTGCTTCAGTATGCAAGCTATGCCTGCCTCTTTGTAGGATATGTGGAACAATCCCTCCTCCGTAGCTAACCTGGCACTATACCCCACCTCTTCCTCTGTTACATTGATGACTGTATCAGCACCGCCTTGTGCTCCCACGAGGAGCTCGAACAGTTCATCAACTTTACTAACACCTTCCACCCCAACCTTAAGTTCACCTGGACCATCTCTGATACCTCCCTCCCCTTCCTGGACCTCTCTGTCTCCATCTCTGGTAACCACCTTGAAACTGATATCCATTTCAAGCCTACCGATTCCCAAAGCTACCTGGACTACACCTCCTCTCACCCACCTTCCAAGAATGCGATCCCCTACTCACAATTCCTCTGCCTCCACCGCATCTGCTCTCAAGATGAAGCGTTCCACTCCCGAACACCCCAGATGTCCTCCTTTTTCAAGGACTGCAACTTCCCCCCTTCAGTGGTCGAAAACGCCCTCGACTGCATCTCTGGCGTTTCCCACACCTCAGCCCTCACACCCCCTTCCCACAATAACAACAAAGACAGAATTCCCCTTGTCCTCACGTATCACCCCATTAACCTCCGGATTCAATGCATCATTCCCTGCCACTTCTGCCAGCTGCAATCTGACCCCACAACGAAGGATATATTTCCCTCCCCACCCTTATCTGCCTTCTGGAGGGACTGCTCTCTCCACAACTCCCTCGTCTGCTCCACACTCCCCACCAGCCCCACCACCCCCGGCACCTTTCCCTGTAACCGCAGGAAGTGCTACACCTGCCCCTACGTCTCCCCCCTCACCTCCATCGCAGGCCCCAAAAAAACCTTCCTGTTCACCTGCACATCCGTTAATGTGGTCTATTCTATCTGCATTTCCCGATGTGGCCTCCTCTACATTGGTGAGACCAAGTGGAGTCTCGGAGACCGCTTTGTATAGTACCTACGCTCGGTTCGTGACAAACGACAACACCTCCCAGTCGCAAACCATTTCAACTCCCCCTCCCACTCGCTGGACAACATGTCCATCCTGGGCCTCCTCCAGTGTCACAATGACACCATCCGGAAACTGGAGGAACAGCACCTCATGTTCCGCCTTGGAAGCCTATAACCTCTCAATGTGGACTTTACTAGCTTCAAAATCTCCCTGCCCCTGACCTCATCCATGACCAACCCTCCATCTCATCCCCTCCTCCTTGACCTGTCCGTCTTCTCGTCCACCTCTCCGCTCCTCCCACCTCACTGACCAATCACCAACACCACCTGGCTACACTCACTTTTACTAGCTTCATCTCTGCCTCCTGACCTGTCCGTCTTCTCTCTCACCTATCCACTCCACTATCTACCTGCTCTCGCTGTGTCCCCCCTCCCTATTTATTTAAGAGCCCCCTTCCCCTCCCCCATTTCTGAAGAAGGGTCCTGACCCAAAACGTCAGCTTTCCTGTTTCTCTGATGCTGCCTGGCCTGCTGTATTCCTCCAGCTCCACACTGTGTTATCAACCACAGGGAATACTGCACAACAGCAGGAGCTGCTTTTTCAAAGGAGCTGACATAAGGATGATGTGCACCAGACAGATACCGCTGCAAAAACACGAAAAACACAACCTTTTGACAGACCAAGGAATCTTTGCACCCACACGCATTTCAACAATGTGGTGAAATCCCACTTATGCGTATTAGTGTGGCTTAAAATGCTCTCTGGGTAAGTGACAATGAATACCCATGAGTCCTTCTAAGGAAGTGCGACAGCTTTCAGCTTCGTTAAGGCTCAGTTGAGTGTGGTCAGAGGTCAAAACTCTGTTCACTTATGAGCTTAAATAGTTTTTATTCCCTTCAGAGTCAGTCATTTCACTGAGTGTATGTCTGTCCCCTCTGGAAACCTGCACATTTTGCATTCATTACCTCCTCATCTTTAAAGAAGATACTTTACAATGATGCCCTTACCAGCCTTTTATCTTTCACCAAATGATACAGAAATGCCAACGAAGAAAATTTCAGGTGAAAGAAACTGATGATCTATATACAGGAACATCAGCAAGTGTCAGATTTAAGAACTGATAAGGAATGTTCTTGAAAAGAAAGCAATGTTAATAGCTTTAGAGAATATCAATAGCTCTACTGCTGATGAATATTTAAAGACAATGCAGTATCAAGAGCGCAAATCGCGCCCTATTGCACTGTCCAGTATGACTCATTATGGTTGTAGCATGTTTTTCTTTCTGCAGAATGAACGGCAACCACCAGCCAAGTCTTCTGTGGCAGCGCTTCCTAACCCTGTGATCTCTATCACCAAGGACAACGTACATGGGTGCTCCAAATTCCTCTCAGTGTCACAGGCCTTCCTGACTTGGACATGTATCATGGTTCCTTCAATGTCACTCAGTCAAAATCCTGGAACTCCTGGGATTCCAGAACACAGTAGAAGTTGGGGAGGAGATAGGAAATATCCTGAAGTCTTTGGAAAATGCCAAAGAATGAGAAAAATGTCAGACCTTCCTTAAGAAAAGACAAAAAGATAAACTGAAAATGAAAAATTAGAAGCCAATTCGTCATATTCTTGTAACAAGTAACTGTTTCCATCCATAACACTGACTGACATTAGACAACAGTTAAAGTTAGATTCGACTAAAAGGTTTATAAAGGGCAAGTTGTATTTGAAAAAGATCAGCTGAATTTATTGGGAATGCCTACCCTTCAGTTGAGAGCTTATTGCAACAATGGAGCTGACATTGGCTCAAAAAAGGACTACAGTACCCAAAACTCTTCCATCTTGCATGGTGCTGCAGCAGGCCAAGGCTCCAGTTAATTATAATGAGAAGGTTTAGGTTCCTGGGGTTCAGGCCAGGGAAGAGGTTGGCTGCCAGTTTTCCTATTGGTTACATCTAAATTTTTAATCCCCAAAGAAAAGTTTCAGTTTATGAAGTATCTCATCATTTCTCTCGAAAATGTCTCAAATGTTTTCACTTATAACACATCGTTTTAAACTTCAGTCACAGTTGTCTGAGCAAAAACTGTAGATCAACAATATCCCCCACAAAGGTCAGTGGGGTAGATGAAGTTTAATTATTTTCTCTGAGACTATATAAACAAGCAGCACTAAGTATGACATTGGAAGAAGTCTTTTGTTCATTGTTACCAATTTGTGTTGCTTTTCTGAGTCACCAGAATTGGCTGACAGGCTTCAGTTAGTATCTAACTTAGGAATGGGAGTTCTGAGAATGCAGTAACTCCTTGACTGCAGTGTTAGCCAAATAACAATCTCAGACTTTGAAGAAAGGCTGTTAATTGTTTAGCCAAATGATTACAGAGCCATTCCCTGTAGGTTGGTGCGCACCCAGTTTTTGTCAGTATAGGTTTCCCCAACGTCCTTCTTAATTTATTTTTACTCATGTTCCCCTCGTCGATCCCAGATGATTCAACTAATGAAGCCATTAATTAGTGAGTCAGGCAGAAATAGTTGTTAGGGCTCTTGTGGTGCATTGGTAGGGTCCCTGTCTCTGAGCTAGAAGTACCAGGTTCATGATGTGTGTGAGAACATGTCCAATAGGTTGAGTTAATTAAAAATGTTGGAGTTAGTTGTATAAAGACCTCCACACTGCTGCCACAGATACGTACAAATAAAGAAAATAAATCACCAGAAGGTTCTTTGGCTCTATTTGTATGGGGTCAAGGCTGGTCTTCACTGTTAAGTGGGTCACAAGGCACTTCTGAACTATCTAATGTCCCTGCACTTCAAGAAGCATAAATTGCAGGCTTTCGATGTCCAGGCTTCAGGCAAATAGGCAGTTGTCTTGAAAAGCATTTAATTAAGTGCCCAACCAATAATCCTGGATAGATTTCCAAATTCCTTGCTTGTAAAGAATAATTAAAGGATTCGATCTGTCTGGAAATCAGAATATATTTCTGTACTTAAACACATTACAGGTACAATGATTCCTTCGTAATCCCTGGTTCACCCATAAATCAGTGGCAATTGGCCCCATCCTGTGGTAAAAATCAGCTCTCCTCACTCCTACAGAGGAATGCCACTGAATTATCCAAGACCAAGGCTTCAAGTGAGATCAGTGGGATCCTAATGATAGACTGAAAAACACTTATGAATAACAGAGAGTCGAGTACTCCCAAAAACAGTTCATTTCAACTCAGAATCCTGCTGCAGCATGCATTGAGAGCTACCATTAGATCTGCTGTCATGGTACACCATAAGTTTCTGTATCGCAGCATCCTCTCACATCCACTGTCTCTCATTTACAAGAGCTCTGTGATATCTATCATCCAGCTATGCTTGGGTCAACTGCCTATTCTGCTGCCCTTACTGTATCCTCAAAAAGAGATCGCTGCAGTTTTTCAGCTCTGATCAAACGGTCAAAATGGATTTTGGCACAACATTTTGGCGCGGTGGCTCTGTGGTTAGCACTGCTGTCTCACAACGCCAGGGACCTGGGTTTGATTCCACCCTCAGGCAACCATCTGTGTGGAGTTTGCACATTCTCCCCGTGTCTGCGTGAGTTTCCTTCGGGTGCTCTGGTTTCCTCTCACAGCCCAAAGATGTGCAGGTTGGGTGGATTGGCCATGTGAAATTGTCCATAGTGTCCAGGGATGTGGAGGCTAGGTGATTTAGCCATTGGAAATGCAAGTTTACAGGGATAGAGTAAGAGAGTGGGATGCTCTTTGGGGGAGGGGGCAGTGTGGACTTGAAGGACTGAATGTCCTGTTTCCACACTGCAAGAATTCTATGATTGTCTTTTCTGTATGTTGACTTTTAAGAGTTCTTTTTGTTCTTGCAATTTCAATTTCTTCTTCTTTTGTCGTATAGTCTGTGTATGGAAGTTTTAGCATACATTTTAGGATCTACATTTCAAAGCCTCTTTTCATCTATAGAGTTTCATTTACTGTCCAGTTTTCTGAGACACACAGGAAAATGGATGGCATGTAGTATCTTGTTACTCTTGTACAAGCTTGCATTTTCTTGTTAATGCATCCTTCATCTTCACCGGATTACTTCTGGCTATCTCTACCCTTCTACCCACTGCATCACTCATGCTGTCTTCTGTCACCATTTGTCCTAAACAGACAAGCTTATCAACCTGTTCCAAAGGGATACCATCATTCTCTGGTTCTGTTTAATGTGTTCCTTCTAATTATCTTTTTTTCTTGTCTTCATGAGGCTCATATTCAATCCAAACCAAAAAAAATGTCAAACAAAGGTTGGCTTGCCCTTTCATTGAGTGAAAAAGACATCCTGATACTTTTGATCAAAGTTCAGGAAATTCAACTGATGGCCTGACCATAAGTTTTATCTCTCAATCAACATCAAACCAAATGATCTGGTTATTTGTATAATTATTACAGGAACTTGGTCTGGGCAGATTGACCGCTGAGCTTTCCAAACCACAATAGTGGTATTTCTAAAGTAGTTAATTGGCTGTAACGCATTTAAAGACATTTAAAGGTTATTAGAGGCATGATATAAATGAAAGCTCCATCCTGAGAAGGACATAGAGGTCTAGCTGAGATCAGCAAAGGATTTATAAAACACGCATGTTGACAAGGACAGGATGGGACAAATGGCCTCCTTCTGTGCTGTATCATTTCTATAGTCTGATGATTTGACATGCATGTGCACACATAGACATAGACATAGCCAAATGCATGTGCACACAATCACAGGTGCACATGCACACGCATGTATTTGACGTGCTCAGAAGAGCTGCCTCGCATTGTTGACATTTTCCATGTTAGCATTACTTTCACAACCTCATACTAGGAGATTGTTATTAATCCAGCACTGCTTAATAATACCTGGCTTCTTGTGTTCAGAAAGTGATTCACAGCGATAAAGCAATGAATATCAGTTGGATTCTGAATATACAGTAAGTGCCCTCAGGGTCTGGAACAGCCAAGCTTTCACAATCTATTGGTTTATATGGTAGCAGGACAGTGCCACACTGGGTATAAATCAAAAGATGTTGTCAAGAGCTGCACAGTAATTATCTTAGTGAGCTGGAGGCTTGGAATAATAATCCACAGAGACAGTTGTTGAAAATAGTTTCAGTTAATTTACTAAATCTGGCTTTAAAATGCTACTGTCTACTTCATTGTTATAAAAACCCATCTGGTTCAGGAATGATCTTTAAGAAGGAAATCTGCCAGTCTGGCCAATATATGACTCCAGGTCCACAGCCAGATAATTGACTGCAATAAGGACTCTTAATTGCCCTCTGAAATAGTATGAAAACCACTCTCAAGAAGGTGAGTCACTACCAAGGGGGGTTAGGAATGTGTATAAAGTGCTGTCCTTGCCTCTGTCTCATGGACTTATGTATAATAATCCCCCCTTTCTTAAATGAATCCAACTAGGTAAAGGTCCCACCAGAAATGTTGGGAATGATGAAATTGAGTGGTGTGGAGAGATTTGAGAACTTGGATTATTTTCCTTAGCACAAACAAGGATAAGGAAAGTTTGAATGGACATGCTCAAAATGATGAAGGATTTTGACAATGAAGTTTGGGATAATGGTAACAGGCAGCCAGTCATTACATGGTACAGATTTAAAATAATTGGCAAAAGGTGGATGAGGGACATTCCTTTTTTGTAGCGAGTTGCTCTAATCAGGGTGGTGTGGCTAAAAGTCAGTGAAAGCAGATTCAGTCTTGTCATTCAAGAAAGAATTGGATAAATATTTGAAAAGGAACAGCTTGGAGAGCTATGGGGAAACAGCAAGCAGTCTGTGTCTAATTGGAGAGCTGTTTCAAAGAGCTAGCAGGTATAAAGTGAGCTGAATGTCCTCGCTGTGCACTAAGTGATTTATGATTTCAAAGCAGTTCGAATCTGCATCTAAAATCCTTTAATTGTCATTATTATTTCATTTTTTAAAATTTTTTCTCTTTGTTCTTTCCTTGTGGGATATAGAATGAGAACTCTACCATCTGCGGTTCCGTGTTTCACAACAGACATAAGAACAACCCCCAGCTGTCTGCCTTGCTGGTTCAGATGGATGTTAATGACTACAAAATACTCTCTGAGAAAGAGATGGTTAACATTCTCCACAGATACATCACCAACCAGAACTTGTTAACTGACTCTGCTTGTACATTCCATTCCAAACCTCAATTTAGCCTTAGTCTAGACATCGACAAAAAGAGCTTAATTCCAGAGGTGAGGCGAGATTGACTGTCCTTCATGTCAGGGCAAGGTTTCATTGAATGTGGGTTGAAGGACCCTGAGCGAAATTGAAGTGAATGGGAATCAGGGGAAAAGTTCTCCACTGGTTTGACTTATGCCTAGCACAAAGGAAGATGGTTGTATTTGTTGGAGATCAGTCATCTCACTCCCAGGACAGTGAAAGTGCCACAAGAGTTACTCAAGGTAATGTTCTAGGTCCAACAATCTTCAACTAAGTCTTCAATGACCTTTGCTCCATCTTAAGTCAGACATGGGAATAGTTTCTGAAGAATGCACAGTGTTTGGCACCATTTATGACTCCTCATGTCTGTGCCCACGTGCAAAGACCTGGACAACATTTAGGTTGGGGCTGATAAGTGGCGCACAAATCTCGCACCACACAAATACCAGACAATAGCCATCTTCAACAAGAAGGAATCTAAACATCTCCTCTTGATATTCAAATCACTTCAATTCCTGGGGGTCTATCACTGAACAGAAATGTACCTGGACCAGCAGTTAATATTTAGCAAGAAGAACAAGCCAGAGGCTGGGAATTAACTCATTTGTAAGTAACACACTCCCTAACGTCCTAAAACCTGTCCTATATTTACAAGGTACAAGTTAGGAGTGTGTTGGAATAGTTCCTATCTGCTGGGAGGAGTACAGCTCTAATAATACGCAAGAAGCTTGGCACCATCCAGGTGGCAGTATCATGCTTAATTGCCATAACATTCGTTACCCTAAACAATCACTTCCTCCAGCATAAATGCGTAGAAGCAGCAATGTGTACCATCTACAAGAGGCACTGCAGTAACTCACCCAGGTTCTTCTGACACTACCTGCCAAATCCACAACCTATACCACCCAGAAAAACTAGGGTAACAAGCACATGGGAATGCCATTATCTGCAAATTCCTCCCAAACAACACATCATGCTGACTGGAAACTAAATCAGCATTTCAACAGTGTTCTGAAGAAAGGACACTGGATTCAAAATGTTAATCTGTATTCTCAACACATACGTTAACCAGACCTGCTGAGTTTTTCCAGTATATTCTCTGTTTTAGTTTGTTTCACCATGCCCACATTGTAATGGGGTGAAGTTCCTGGAACTCATTCCCCATCAGGATTGTTGGTTTACCTACACCACATGGACTGAAACCAGCTCACCACCATCTTCTCTAGGGCAATTAGGGATGGAAACTAAATGCTGGTCTTGCCAGCAGCAGCCACACCCTATGACTGAACCAAAAATGACTGGTCATCCATCCTGTTGCTCTTGGTTGGATGTTTCTGTGGAAAAGAAGGGCGACTGGTTTATTCACATAACAACAGCCGGCATCCAGTGCTTTTTAGAATTGTATTCAATCCAAGCTTTTTTCTGTTTCTTAGCCTTTTAGAGTGCTACTGTCAGAATTTGGGTGCTGGGGGTTGTTTTAATTCCAGAATGGAAGTGATTCTGAGAATAAAGTTCTTCAGAGTGACAGCGGAATGGAAAATAACCATCAGTGACACAGGGTGTTACTTACACAAGGTTTCTGGGCATTTGTATACCCTTCATACTGTTAACTGGGATAATTCCAGGAGAAACTGAGTGCAGTTTTTCAAAAAGCCACCATCAAAGTGACAGTTCGAGCTATCAGTGAAACATTAGACTCAATGAGGAAACATGGGTGGCTGACTCTCTCATAGAATGTCACAGTATGCGTCATTGAAATTTTTCTCCTACATATCAAGAACACTTACAGCAGGAACCAATGAAACTCAGTAACCAAACAAGGCAGCAGAACATACTGTGGAAACAAAAAAGGAACACAACATTTTTTTCTCATTCAGGCCATTATGCTTTCTTGAAGAAGTTGAATTAACGAGGCACAAACTTCAGGGTGAACTGCCAGGAACATTCCTAGTGCCACCTGGATGAAATCAGTGCCAGCTTTCTCACCCTGTAACTGTCAACCAATGTCCAAGGAATACAATATCTTCATCAGGGCTGGACGTTAGAGTCAATGTTGTTGTGATGTTGCATTTCTATAGTTTCAATGATTGTCAAAAAGTGCCAGCTGCAAAACACACAGGTTTTACTGCAACATATTTACAGTTATGGGAATACTTCATGAGACTCAATCTTGTCCAGTCTTAGTCCCTTTGAGTCTCAGAGCAAGAGTTTTTGTCACCATACGTCATAGACTCTTACAGTTAATCCTTGAAGGGGCTTTGTCTGACACACTTCCAAAATGAGATGGGGTTAGTATTCAGTTTACTATGTGGGGATGGGCTGAGAGCATTGGAGGAGTTTTAGTGTCAAAGATTGGCATGAGGTTTGAGAGAATGAAGAGTGAAAGGTGGCTCTGGAGATATTTTAGGAAGGGAGTAATATTATTGAGATGGGCTCCCCACTTCTTCTGGTGGAGATGGTCAGGTCAATGAGTGGAGAGCTGAACATCACATGAGGCTAAGCCGGCCATTCAAGTTGGAGTCCAAGAGACTGATGGAGAAATGTTGAGAAGAAAAACATTGAATGATCACAAGGCAGACAGGACTGACCTTCCAACTGGCACAAAGAGGTTCTTCTGAAATAAGAATATCAAATGCAGGAATAAGGCTAGCTTTCAACTCCTGATTTTTGTGGAATTCAAATTTCAATGGCGGAGTTTGAACCTTTGGCATCAAGGATGGGGCTCTGGATAACTAATCTATCGACATAAGCAGTTTGCCACTGTCTCCCCATCTGAAGTGTGTGAAATTGGTTTATCATCTTTCCCAACAGTAAATTTATTTCTGTTCTGTTACTTCACACAGTTAATATGCAGTATACCTTTAAGAGACAAGCACATGATAAGGTCACTGCAGCATGTAACCTGGGGGAAAAAGTCTCAGATTCATCTCATCTCAGGCCGCCTGAAGCATGACATGCTGAAGTAAACGTGCACTTGTTTGCAACCAAACAGCTTGGTATTGTCGAGATACTGAAGCCTGTGTGATTGAAATATTTGCATGTATAAATGAACTGGAATAAATATCTGTTGAGTCTTTCCATACCATGTTATCCACGGTCTAATGTCTACTGTTGCATGGGGGTACGCTGCATCAGATAAATATGCCCTGCTAGAGAGAAATCAGCACCTACGTTTTTACATGAACAGAGTCTTTCATGATTTCAAATGTCTCTATTACATCTCCCCTTTAAACTTCTCTCCTCTGTAGCATTATTTTATTACATATTTGTGGGCTGTGGACAATGTATCATATCTCCAACCTATATAATGTGGGATTAGAATCACAGAAAAGTTCCCTTCCCTGAAGAGCCTTTAGTGAATCAGTTGAATTTTTATCTTTGACAGCTTTCATCTGCATTTGTTCAATTGCCAAACCATAAATTGTTTGATTTATTAAATTCAATAAATAGATGCTCTGAGATTATGAATTCATGATATTGGGTTGCTAGGCAACTACCATAACCACTGGCTTACTACGGTATTCTGCAAGCCGTCTTTCCATTCTAAATGTCATGCTTACATTACAAAACGCAGGAACATATCAATGACTCTCTTCCCTTACATTAAGCAATGTCAATGAATAGGTAGTTAACCTTACTTTCCTTCCCAACTTTCTGATACTATTCCAGTACATACATCAATGCAATTGTTTGCTACGCTTTGATCATGCAGAACATCACCACCAAAATAGATGGCGTTGTGGACAGTGAATAAGATTATTTCAGAGTACAATGGGACCTTAATAAAAGAACTGTAGATGCTGTGAGTCCGGAACAAAAACAGAAATTGCTGGAAAAGCTCAGCAGGTCTGGTAGCAGCTGCGAAGAAAAATTAGAGTTAATGTTTCTGGTCCATTCTGAGGAAGGGTCACTGGACCCAAAATGTTAACTCTGATTATTTCTTCATAGTTCCTGCCAGACCTG
This sequence comes from Ginglymostoma cirratum, assembly GCA_024137785.1. Lineage (NCBI taxonomy): Eukaryota > Metazoa > Chordata > Chondrichthyes > Orectolobiformes > Ginglymostomatidae > Ginglymostoma > Ginglymostoma cirratum. Next base: position 35,047,575 of record JAHRHZ010000041.1, read on the forward strand.
CCGCGCTTTTCCAGCAACTTCTGTTTTTGTACGATGGAGCCTTGATCCGAAGTGCCAATGGGCTGAGGAGTGGCAGACAGAACTTAATTTAGGTAAATGTGAGGTGCTGCATTTTGGTAAGGCAAATCAGGGCAGGACTTATACAGTTAATTGTATGGCTCTGGGGCCAAACAAAGTGACCTACAGGTGCAGGTGCACAGTTTCTTGAAAGTGGAGTTGCAGGTAGCCAGGGTGGTGAAGAAGGCATTTGGCACACTTGCTTTCATTGGTCAGAACATTGAGTACTGGACTTGGGATGTCATGTTGTTACTGTACAGGACATTGTTTAGACCACTTTAAGAATACTGCGTACAATTCTGGTCATCCTTTTACAGGAAGAATGTTGTTAAACTTGATGGAGTGCAGTAAAGATTTACTAGAATGTTGCCAGTTCTGGAGGGTTTGAGCTATAGGGAGAGACTAAATAGGCTGGGGTTATTTTCCCTCAAGCATCAGAATGACTTCATAGAGGTTTATTAAAAAATGAGGGGCATGGATTAGGTGAATAGCTAATGTCTTTTTCCCTAGGTGGAGAGTCCAAAACTAGGGCACATAGGTTTAAGGTGAGAAAGTGAAGTTTTAAACAGGACCGGAGGGATAACTTTTCACACAGAGGTTGGTGTCTGTATGGAATAAGCTGACAGAGGAAGTGTTGGAGGCAGGTACAATTGCAACATTTTAAAGCCATCTGGATCAGTACATGAGTAGGAAGGGCTTGGAGGGATATGGGCCAAATGTTGGCAAATGGGACGAGATCAGATTGGAATGTCTGGTCAGCATAGACAAATTGGACCGAAGGGTCTGTTTCTGCGCTGTATGACTCTATGGCTCTACGTCTCCATTACTACTCAGTCTGTTACACTTTTGAGGAGGGGTATAATCTTACTATGCTCAGTGAGGCACAGGTACCTACCACACTATGAACTTGGCAGAACTTAAAGGTTCTCAACTTTGCAAAATCAGAGCTGAAAACAACTAATTAACAATTGAAAAGATTTGCAGAGGTTCCTTTCCTTCCTTTTAAAAGGCCTATTCTAAATGAGTACTGAACTCAGTGACTTTTCTGATGGCCACCTTCATTGAATTTTCATGGGTACTTTGTTGATGAAATGTATTCAAAATTTTCTTCGTTAAAATTGCCATTTTATTCTTTGTTTAACGAAAGCTCTTTAGATCCCGGTCTTTTGAAGTCAGGCCAAAGCCATTCTCTGCTACTTAGAGAAGCTGTGAAGATTTGATATTCATATATTGCTGCTACTGAAAATCACTTTTTCACCTCTCCTGTATTTACTGGCAGCTCATATCAACATTTCAAACTTACCTACCCAGATCTCCCTTGCAGCTTATACCGTAAATATCAACATTACAGCAGGAAATCTACTGGTCTGAAGTGTAATTGAAAGCCGTGGCATATTTCTGGCATTCTAGGGTTTCATACCTCAGTTGAGAGTAATATATTTTCCTGTTGATACACACAACGGTCCTTAGCCATTACTGATAGGTTGTAGTCTGGAGTTGTTGGTTGGACAACAACTCCAACCACAACGCAAGCTACAGATCTTCATTAAAGCATTAAAAGTTGAAGCCTGGCAAATGGAACAAGGCAAGGCATTGGATTACAGTAATCCATTGGGAAAGGGACTTGAAAGTGCACCTATGGCTAATGTACCAGTTTGTGAAGGACAGTTCCGTACAATCTTTATTTTTACAACATTAGAGATACACATAATGAGATCAACACACTCCCATTAGGGTTTAGGGTGAGACAAAGTAGCACAAGGTTATTACATTGCTTCAACATTGAGGCAGCAAAGCTCAGGCTCCAAGCTCACAGTTGTGTCACTAATGCAAGGAAAAGGAAGGAACAGGGCTAGAGACAGAGAAATGGGACACTTAGGAATGGATAGCAGACCAGAAAAGAGAAAAAAGGTAACAGGAACTGCAGATGCTGGAGAATCTGAGATAACTAGGTGTAAAGCTGGATGAACACAGCAGGCCAAGCAGCATCATAAGAGCAGGAAAGCTTGACGTTTCGGGCCTAGACCTTTCATCTGAAAAGAGGGATGATTGGTTATGCCACAGAGGGATTTGGGGAAATTAACTCACCATTGATAGGTCACAAGTGTCACAGTTTAGGGGCAGCCAATTTTAAATATCCAGAAACGACCCGTATTTATCTGTTGGAGTTTACAGCAAATAGTGGGTCTCTTTTGGTGTCCTGAGTTTACATAACAGAAGCAATAGCTTGCCAGCCCAGATTCTGAAGAAAATTTTAACCATTTGGCCGAGGCTTGGCTTTGTTTTGGGCTTTTGCTGTGGGCTGGCCTTGAGTTCCTCTCTTCAGGATATGTCCTGAGTGAGGTTATGCAATTGCCTTCACTCAAGTGGTGTTCCCCAAGTTCAGTCAGACTGGCGAGGGTGCCCACTTCCATCAGAATACCCTGCAACTCATATGCTTACCTCCTGCACTTTCCAATGATAAAGCCAGTTGTAATGCCTGTTTGAAGTCTGGTTGGACTTCAGTTAGTAGGTGATTTTGTATGGTTATGTCATTAATGCCAAATACCAAATGGTCTCTTAGTTTGTTAAACCAAAGTCACATGATGCTGCCAATCATCTGAACCCAGTCAAAATTCTGATACAGATTCCCCTGCTTCTTGAATTGCCGAATAAAACTGATTGTGACTTAGAAATACAGAAGGGTTGGGGTCATAATATTCCTTAACTAAATATACCAACTCTTGAAAGGTTTCAGTATCTGGTGCGTCTTGGAAAATAAACTCCTAATAACCAAGAAAGCTGCGTGCCCGCAGAATGTCAGGAGACATTTCATCTTCCTCAGTGTCATTTCCGGAGAAAAAATAACACATTCTTTCCACCACTGGGCCCAGCCTTCGTTGGAAGGATCAAAGGAGTCAAATGCCAAACAAAGGCATGCTGCCAGAAATACTTATTCCAACACAAAGACAACTGTTACAAGCCAATTTTTTCAGGAGTCTCCTTTGGTCTCATCGCCACTAAAACAACTCCACAAAGGCCAACATCTCATTACCACACCACCCTTTATTTACACGTGTCGAGTCCTTGACACTGATCCACCTCCCTTAGCACCAGCTCTCAGAATGAACAGGATATCTGACACTCCTGTTTTTCAGCCGTCAGCCAGGGCTCCCTGAATAGAACAGATTGACAGCCCCAACCAAGCGACTCATATTCTATGAAGTCCACCTACTTGACCATATTGCAATCTCTACACCCTGTGTCCTGAAATGGAATAATAAAATGACATACCCTAAGAGTGTCAAGGGAATTTCAGACAGCACCATTTCAAGGGAGAGGTACTATTCAATAAACTGAACTGTGACCTCCTGTGCATTAAGTCTCAGTCTGAGGATACGATGTGAGTTAAAAGAAAGGACTTTTGTGGCAAAAGACTGTTTACAGGAACACAGGAGAAAACGGGTTCAAAAATCAATTTCCACCCGTCGTCTCAGTGTGCTACAAAGCCAGTGTGTTAATTCGGTAGCTTGTGGTTTGTGTTCCACCATGCTGAAGTGTCTGGTGAAGGGGCACAGCTGAGAATTTCCACTAGACAAACTGCATGTGCTGGCAAGAAAGACATAAGGTCTCTCTCTGTCCCTAATTGCTGAAAGCAAGTCATCTGCAAAGCCACTCTTAAAAGAAACTGAACAGCCTCTTCTGAGCCAGCTGAAGAACAAAGAAACCCATTGACACAGCTGCTCAACTGCCAAAGTCACTGTGACCAGCATTACCCACTATAATGCCTGCATTCTTTCACATCTATTCTCAACGGAGAAGCCAAAAATTGATTCATATCTTTTTTCTAACTCATTCATTGGATTCACCTCTCATTTCTAATCAACATGTATGTGTATCATATTTTATTCCCTTTCATACTTTTCCATAACTGATAAACTCACTCTTTCTTTAATTCAAGGAATCATGACTAAATTGGCTCCTTTTAAAACATAAATATATTTGGGCTCAGAAAAGGCATCTGCAGAGGAAGGGGTCATTTTCTAAACTTCTTTGTGACCAACTAAAGTGGGTGGGCCATCTCTTCTTACCCAGTAACATAACTGTTTGGTGGTATCCCATCCAGGATCTTAAGAAATTGCGGACCCTCATCCAAGGACTAGTCATATGAAAAACGAAGTTCCCAAATAACTGGCTCCCTTGAAAAGTTCTTCCGAAATAAATAGTAAAACCATGTAAAATTCTGTCATAACCAAAACATTGCACTAAAATTCACTGTAAAAATGAAAAATTAAAGACATTACAAGTTCCTCTTCACTCAGATACTATATGTCTATTTCAATTCATTACAGGTGCTAAGGAAAAGTCCACAACCAGCCAATGTGGTGATTTTGTGGTCTCAGATATATTTGCATGAAATCTGGGAAAATTGCCGGAGCAGCTGATCACCCTTCCCCTCCCAAAGTACATCTCACGCCATCTCCACCACCGTCCCATCCTCCAAGCCCTCCATATTAGACTGCTGCATTCGCCATAGGAGAGCATCATGCCTCAGGCATCTGGTCCAGTAATACAGTGAGCCAACATCAATCAGTAGCGTGACAGTGCTATTAGAGCAAGAAACAAACTGTTGGCCCTGAAGTAGGTTGTCAGATCTGAATTGGCGATAACGGCCAAAGGAAGGGCCTCATTAACCTATCGCAAAAATGCAGGAACTGAATTACTTTGTCATGCTTTTCCAAATGTTAACCAGGACATTGTTTATTTTTCCTTTATAGGAACGACCTTTGACACTCAATCATGATTTTATTTGGTGCCTGACGAGAAATGGAGCGGGTTCAGAGTCACAGAAATGTTACAGCACAGAAGGCAGCCATTCGGCCTACTGTGTCCGCACTGGCTCATTAAATGAGCATCATTAATAAGTGCCAATCTCCTGCCTAATCCCCCCGCACATTATTTTTATCCAACTAACAATCCAATACCCACGAGTGCCTCAATTGAACCTGCATCCACCACACTTTTAGGCAATGCATTGCAGACTCTAAATACTCGCTGAGTGAAAATGTTTTTCCTCACTTCATTCTTGCTTCTTTGCAGATCAGTTTAAATCTATGACCTCATCTTTTTGGTCCTTTTATGAATGGGGAGAGGTTCTCACTACTTACTCTATCTAACCCACTCATGATTTTGAAACATTTATCAACTCTTCTGTCAGCATGTCCAAGGACAACAGTACGTTACATGTTACACAGCATATGATCCCAAACATATTTGATTCTCTGTGGTGTAGGTGATGGATGAGGAGGGGGAGAGGGAGTGGGTTTGGTTGCTGGGAGGTTTTGGAGTTAGGTTTGGTTAAATTTAAATTGGACAAATCCAAAGCCTTGGCAGTGATTAACTCTTTTGAATGAGGAGCCAGGAGAGAGAGAGAGAGAGAGAGAGAGAGAGAGAGAGAGAGAGAGAGAG
>JAHRHZ010000041.1:35061879-35088793 GCA_024137785.1 Ginglymostoma cirratum
GGCCTAAACCCTTCTGATGAAGGGTTTAGGCCCGAAATGTCAAGTTTTCCTGCTCCTATGATGCTGCTTGACCTGCTGTGTTCATCCAGCCCCATGCTTGTTATCTCGGATTCTCCAGCATCTGCAGTACCTTTTATCTCTGACCTACCTGTAGAAGCTTTTACAGACTAATTTTATGTTTTATGACAGTTTACATTCATATTCCATTTTTATTTTCTTTATCAGTTTTCTCAGTCTTCCGTTGTTATGTTCTAAAATACTTTTAATTCTCATTTTTACCACTATTCTGGCAACTTTGTAAACTTTTTCTTTTAACCTAATGTAATCCTGAATTTTATTTGTGAGCTCTCTTTTGGCTCAAATAGTTGGGTCTCTTATTTGGCGGAAGGCCGCAGTGCACCTTGAAATAATGTATAATTGCTGTAAACTACGTAATAATTCTCTACAGGCTGTTTATTGCCAAAGTACCATCATATCTTTTAATGTATTTTTCCAATCCAGTTTAGCCAGTTTGCCCCTCAAAACTTCATAACTTCCTTTATTCAAATTTAACATGTGAGCTTCAGATGAAGCTGCCTCAAAGAACAAAGAACAAAACAGCACAGGAACAGGCCGTCAGCCCTCTAAGCCTGGGGTAACACATTTTGCCTTTCCATACTAAAATATTCTTCACTTACAGGCTCCGTACCTTCCTCCCTATTCAGGTATTTGTCCAAGTGCTTCTCGAATGTTGTTATTGTGTCTGCTTCCACCACCTCCTCTGGCAGCATGTTCCAGGCACTCACCACCCTTTCTGTGAAAAACATGCCTCTTTTAAATTCTCCCCCTGCACCTTGAACCTGTGTCCCCTCGTAATTGACCCTTCCACCTCGGTAAAAGCCTCATACTTTCCACTCTATCCACGTCATTCACAATCTTATAAACTTCTATCAGGTCGTCACTCAACCTCCTGCATTCTAGTGAAAACAAACCCAATCCATCCAACCTTTCTCCAGCTAAAAGCCCCCATATCAGGCAACACCCTGGTAAACCTTTTCTGTACCCTGCCCAAAGCATCCACATCCTTCTGGTAGTGTGGTGACCAGAACTGTACACAATATTCCAAGTGTGGCCTAATTGAAGTTCTATAAAGCTGCAGGATAACTTGTCTATCCTCATACTCAAAGCCCCTTCCAATGAAAGCAAGCATGCCATAAGCCTTCTTTACTACTTTATCTACCTGCATTGTCAACTTCAGTCATTTGCAGTCCTGTGCACCCAGACCCTCTGCATATCAATAGTGCTAAGCGTTCTGCCATTCACTGTATAATTCCACCTGTACTTGACTTTCCAAAACGCATCACCTCACATTTGGCTAGATTAAAGACCATCTGCCACTTTTCTGCCCATGCCTCCAAATGATCTATATCCTGCTGTATCCTCTGACAATCCTCCTCACTATCCACAACTCCACCAATCTTTGCATCTTCTGAAAACTTAGTTAGTAGACCGGCTACTCCAAATCATTTATGTCGATCACCAACAGCAGACATCCCAGCACTGATCCCTGTGGAACACCACTAGCCACAGCACTCCATTCCGAAAAACATCCTTGCACTGCTACCCTTTTTCTCCTATGACTAAGCCAGTTCTGTATCCATCTTGCCAGCTCACCCCTGATTCCATGTGACTTCACCTTTTGTACTAGTCTTCTATGAGGCGCCTTGTGGGGTTTTATTTAAGTCCATGTAGATAACATCAATTGCTTTCCCCTCAATCATCTTCATCACCTCCTCAAGCAACTTGATCAAGTTAGTAAGGCATAACCTCCCCTGCACAAAACCATGCTGTCTATCGCTAATAAGTCCATTTGTATCTAAATGCGTATAGATCTTGTCCCTGAGAATCTTTTCCAATAATTTCCCTAACACCAAGGAGAGACTCACAGGCCTGTAATTTCCAGGATTACTCCTGCTACCCTTCTTAAACAATGGGGCAACAGTGACTATTTTCCAGTTCTCTGGGACCTCATCTGTGGCCAAAGAGGACACAAACATGTCTGTCAATGCCCCAATGGTGAATACCAACACAAAGTATTCATTTAGGACCTCACCTACTTCTCTTAGCTCAACACATAGATTCCTTCCTTTTTGTGGGCTAACCCTTTCCCTGGTTACCTCTTGTTTTTTTATGAATGCATAAAAAGCCTTGGGATTCTCCTTAATCCTGTTTGCTAATGAACTTTCATGACCCCTGACCCCTTTTAACCCTTCTGATTTTTTGCTTAAGTTCTTTCCTACTTTCCTTATATACTTCAAGGAGTTCATTAGTTCCCATTCTCCTAGACCTTACATATGCTTCTTTTTCCTTTCTGACCAAGGTCATAAGATCCCTGATCATTCAAGGTTCATGTAACTTGCCATACCTATCCTTCATTGCTGCAGTAATGTGTCTGTCCTGAACATCTTATCAACTGCCACTTGAAATAATCCGACATGTCCGACGTAGATTTACTGTCAAACAGCCGACTCCAATCAACATTTGCCAGTTCCTGCCTCATATTGGTGTAGTTCACCTTCCCCCAATTTAACATGTTCAACCGAGGACCACTGTTAACCCTATCCAATAGTATCTTAAAACTCACAGTATTATGGTCATTACTTCCAAAATGCTCCCCCCACTGAAATCTCACTCGCCTGCCTGGGGTCACTTCCCAAAACTAGGTCCAGTATAACTCCTTCCCTGGTTGAACTGTTTACATATTGTGTCAAGAAACCGTCCTGAATGGCCGTTTCAAATTTTGCTCCATCTAAGCCCCTAGCATGGAGTGAGTCCCAGTCAATATAGGGGAAGTTACAATTACCCACCACAACAACCCAGTTGTTTTTCCATCTTTCAAAATCCATCTACGTGTTCTCTCCTCTATCTCCTGCCAGTTTTTGGGGGGCCTGTAGTATACCCGCAGCATTGTGATTTCACCTTTCCTATTTCTGGGTTCTACTCATATTGCCTCACTGCACAAGTCCTCAGATGTATCGTCCTTCAGTACTCCTTTAACAGTAATGCAACTCCCCCACCTCTTTTACCTCCCTTTCTGTCACATCTGAGACATCTAAATACTGGGACATTCAGCTGCCAGTCCTGTCCGTCTTTCAGCCGAGTCTTTGCAATCATAATAATATCATAGTTCCAAGTACTAACAGAGCTCTAAGTTCATCTACCTTGCCTATTATATTTCTTGCATTGAAACACATGCATTTCAGACCACCTCTCCTGTTCTTTTCAGCAGTGTTTCTCTGCCTGTTCTTGCTCGTTGTAATATTTGCTTTGGTTTCTGTGTCTACTACACCACTCCTCTCTTCCCATCCCTGCTGCTATACTAGTTTAAGACCTCCCTAACCACTCTACCTAAGGGCATCAGTTCTGGTCCTGCCCAGGTGTAACCTGTTCAGTTTGGACAGGTCCCACCACCCCAGGACTGGTCCCTAATGCCCCATGAACCTGAAACACTCCCCCTCACACCATCTTTTCACTTTAAAACATAATGGAAATTTTTATCATATTATGGTCACTCATCCCTAAAGGTTCTTTTACAAGATTATTCAAAAGCCCTTTTTCATTACATAATAGTGGATATGAAATAACCTGTTCTCTGGATTGTTTCCCAACTGTTCTAGAAAACCGTCCTAATACTCGAGAAACTCATCTTCTATGACATTAGTGTTCATTAGGTTATCCAGTATTTATGAAGTCATCTTGGATTACTGTATAACCCATGTTACATGTTTCATTAATTTCTTCAGTAATACCATGTCCCACTCTGTGACTATATCTTAATTGTCAATAAACAACTCCAAACAACTTTTTCTAACTTTTGATATTTTTTAGCTCCACTGAAATAGATTCCACATTTTGTTATTTTGATCTGTGCTGCTCCCCTACTAATGTACTGATCTCGTCATTTTTATCGGCACAATTCTACCTTTTCTTCCGGATTGCTTTACCTTCCTAAATGTTGAATATCCTTGAATATTCAGATCCCGGTCTTTTTCACTCGTGTTTCATATCGGCAATTAGATTATATCCGTTTACCATTTAAATTATCTCCATCTTGAGAACATTGTGTACATATATCAAAGTCTCCAAAGGCAGGTGCTTGGAGTAATACTGAGTAAAGCTCCCCATAAACTGTCCTTCAAGCATTTCGAGATCCAGGTGTAGTATAGGGTTAATTACAGAGTAAAGTTTCCTCTGGGCATTCACATTGAACACTCTGAGGTCAGGTATGGCAACATTAGTGACAGGTAAGTTCCCTTTGCTTTGAACCTCCAGATATTCTCAGATCAGGTATAGTGCCTGCAAGATGAAGTTGAAATTTCCCTCTGTATTCTGTTATTAAACATTGCAGGTCGGGTAGAATACAGGCTTGATGGAATGTAAAGCTTCCAGTATTTCTGTCCTCTGGCCTGACAGTATTCTTTAATTCAACTAGTTTTGTACCAACTATGACATTTCCATTTCCCACACCAGCTGTCCTTTTGACCTCTGTCTGCATGATTGACAAGCGAGGACACATATATAGACAACTTGCACCTTCGACTGGGGTCCTGTGAGGACTGTAGTAGGTTTTCACCATGGACAGCATTGTACCTGAACCAGATCCCACCCAACAACCCCTACACTGGGCTGTCACTTAGTCTGATCCTGACAGCCTTGTTCTGTCAGAGCAGTCACAGACTGCAGCCGTTGACAGGACTAACTACGTGGTATTAGCTTGTCAGGAGCTGAGAAATGAAGACTGTTGCATGTTATTAGTGCCTTCATTGCCTGCACACCGTCACTGAACACTTCAATTTCACCACACTGCAGACAGCAATATATTGTCACAAAACATTTCCTGAGCTACTGTTAACTCTTTGAGGGCCACATATACTGGGGATGGAATATAACAGGGATTGAGTGATGCAGGCTATGGCAAGATTTGTGGTAAAAATCAGACAAAAAGTCCAGTGAGATCGATCTTGATGTCTTATTCCATGGTCTGTACTCTTCACAATCAGATTCTTGCTAGGAGTTGGTCTGCTCCCAGTTAAAGAGAAATCTTTCCTTGATAAACACCTTGTTAACGGCCCAACTTGCTTCATTAATATTCAGCTTCCAATCTGACTGAACCTGCCAAACAAGCTAGATATTGCAAAAATTCAGGATGAGAAGGGTGTACCTAATGATACAATTTGCCACTTGCTCTGAAGATGCTCTAGGTAGGACCCTAAGTCCCAACATTGCAGTACGTGCTTCATGGGCACTTGTGAGCACCCCTTAAGAACCTCTACAACACATTTTGGATCCACTTACAGCATGGATCTGCAATATATTGCTGTACCTCTGGTCGGACCAGCAGATTTTAATTGTGATGCTGTAGGCAAGGTCACTGTGCGCTCATGGACAAGCACCCAGGTCCTGGACTGGACCAGACTGCATCTCTGGTCTGCTCATTTGCTGTCTTAATGCTCTCTCACTTGCAGCATCCCTGCCTTACATTGCCTTGCCTTGCCTTGCTTTTTCATTGTGTGCTTTGGCCCCTGAGCCGGAGGTACCAAGCTTATATCGATATTGCTTTGCCATTTAGCGCAGGTACAGAGAAATGAACCTTGTCATGGTTTTGGTCAATTCAAGAAGACAGTTTTAGATCAGGGGGCCCTGGCCACACCGAGGAACATGCAGCCTCCGATACCTTGTGAATAGTCAGTCAGCCACAGGGGCAACTCATGATGCCATACATTTAAAGGCAAATGTTGGGCAGGTCACCATCTGTTTTCAGTCTTTCTGTCCTGGCGATGAGGCGGGTATTAGTGGAGATGCAAGTGGGTGACACAGTTGATGCAGATGGGGCAGTGTTCAAGCGAATGACTAGGCACCACAGAGGGCATGCAGAGTGTTGGGAGTTGGGATTAACAACAGCATGCCCCAAAGATGTTGCCGGTAGTAATGAGAGTATGAGCCCTGATGAGACTTGGGTACAGCAGCAGAGATACAATGAATATGAGACATCAGAGAGAACATGGTGGCACTTACACTGGCAGAGTAATGAAGGGCATTGACTGTCCTATAGTGCTGGGCATTCCTCCAGATGACCGAGACTGCTTTAACTTGAGTAGCAAGCTCAGAATAAGTTGGCATGTTCTGGTGCCATGGCCTCTAGCTTCCTTCATGCTAAGTATGACTCCAGCCAGCAGAGAAATTTTCCTCTGATTTGCATTGTTTCCAGTTTTACCAGGGCCACTTGATGCTGCTCAGTCAAATGTAATTGCAAAAGCATTCTCCTGCATGTTCCAACTTCGGCTTAGTTCTTCTGTCTGTGTTTGGACCAGAATGAGGTCAAGAGCTGAGGGCCCCTGGCAAAATCCAAACTAAGTGTTGGTGAGCAGGTTATTGTTCAGTAAGACTCAATTGTTGGTACTATCGATGACCCCTTTCATCACATTGCTGATGTTTGAGTATAGAGTGATAGGGTATTAAGTGGCTGATTGTAAACTTGAGACGGGGCATTTTAGCTGCATGCTTATAGCTGTTATCATTTTGAAATTCACAAAACAGACCCCAATGGAGGAAAAGCAGAGTATATTGATAATGTCTTAGCCAACATTCCATTCTCAACCAACAAAAGATTAACTCAAAACTCAACTTATCCCCTATTTGTGGGAATAATATCCCAACTGCTGACTGTTTTGATTACAAAATCCTACATTTCAAAGGTACATTCATTGTCTAAGAAATACTTTGGGATGTCCTGAGGATGTGATAAAGTGTCATATAAATATTGTTCATTCCTTTCAAGTTGATGAAATCTCATGGGTATAGAAGAATATACCTCTGGACTTGTTTGGTTAATCACCACAGTATTTTTCCCTCTAACCTTAATCCCTCTTTGTAATATCTGCATTCTCCTTCCCCTAAATTGCCTGAAAATTGAAGCAAGCGCTGAAACTCATGATCTTTTGATTTTTACTCTCCGAGAGTTTGGCCACAACACCACAAAACAATGGGCCTATAGCTTTATGGAACTTACGTTTTAGGTTCAGATTTAAAGACTTATCATTTTTTGGATTTACAGGAGAGCGCTGTGCACTTCTGAGGATAGTGAATCTATAGAGAAGAGGAAAAGTTCAGCTTTAGAACAAACTTAGCCAAATAGAGGGTTAGTTTAAAATTTCTTTCAAAAGTTCCATGTGTGTGTGAGGGAGAGATGAAACCAAGGCTTTAACCATGACCGAAAAGCAGAAATTGCTGGAGAAACTCAGCATGTCTGGCAGCATCTTTTGGGCCCAGTGGTCCTTTTTCCCAAACACTGACTCCTCTTTCTCTCCCTCAACACTGCCAGACCTGTTGAGTTTTATCAGCAATTGTTGTTTTTGGTTCTGATTTCTAGCACCCACAGACGTTTTTTTTGGTTTAGGCTTTAAACTTGGATTTTTATTTCACTCATGTCACATTTTGTGGCTTAGTTGATAGTTTTTTTTTAAACTTCTGAAACTTTGGCGCAGAATCCCGGCTGACGCATCGGTGCAATTCTGAAAGAATGATGCACTGTCAGAAGTGTCACCTTTGGGACGAGATGATAAATTGAAGCTGCACCAGCTGTTTCAGGTGGGTTTTAAAGATTCAATAGCATTATTTAAAAGAATACAGGAGATCCTCCGATGTCCTGGTCAATATTTACCATTCATCGAAATCACAAAAAACAGATAATCTGGTCGCTATCGCATTGCGGCTTGTCACGTTTCCTATAATATATCAATGACTACTTCTCCAAAGCATTAAAGTGACTTTTGGGTTGTCCTGATATTGTGAATGGCATTAGATAAATCCAAGTTTTCTTTAAAATGATTCCCAATTTACTGCCAGTTATTGGCAGTGCCACAATCAACATACCACATGTAACAATTCTTTGAGAATTTTCTAGAATCAAATCTTACCTGGCTGCTAACACCTGCAGATTTGAAATGAGAGCTGTTGATGGCAGCATAGATACAGAACTCATCAGCACCTCATCAAATCAGACAAGGCTCAAGAGACTTTCTGCTTCTATTGATATTGCTTCAGAAAGTCTGAGTATCACTCTCAATGCCTTAGATAAATAAGGACAGTCACCTCTGATCTACTGCCAGGGTTTTCTCAGTGTAGAGGCAGGTTGGTGCATGTACTGCACAGACTGAAGAACCCAAGGAACCATCTGGCACTATTACAAAGGAAATAGTTCCTTTGTTTCTTTGCCAATTGTGGTTCAGCGGGCAGCACTCTCCCCTCTGAGTCAAAATGTTGGCTTCAAGTCGCACTGCTGAGAACTGAGAAGCTGAAATATCAGACCGGGATTGAGGGAATGTTGGCACTGCCAAAAATGCCATCTTTTTGGATGAGACATTAAATTGAGGTCCTTTTGATCATCTCAGCTGGACATAAAGTATCTTCAAAGGAGAGTTTTTGCAGGATCCTGGACATATTGATAGCATTAGTAAGAAACTAGTCATCTGTTCAATGTGATGTTATAGTTAATGGGTAGGGAGACCAGCTTTTGCTCATAGATTAAGGGACACTTTGGAACCTGACCAGGTTTGTGCAGTAGACATGGGTGTGGGGTGGAAGACTGTTGGGAAGAGTTCATGCATGCAGACACATATGAACTAGTGAGAGAAGCAAAACTAAAATTGTGGGACAGGGTCAATGCAGGACATGAGCCTTAAATATGAGAGTTTGGTAATAGATTGGAAGTAACTGTCCTTATTGATCTAAGTCAACAAGATTGATATACAGACTTTCTGAAGCAATATCATGAGAAGCAGATAGTCTCCTGGCTGCCAGGTTTGGTCATAATGCTGGTAGAAGCTTGCTTTGAACAGTTTTCCTACTCCACTTCCCGAAACAGTGTCTAAACTTTTAAATTACTTCCACAGGAGACTTGTTCCAAAGAAGAGTCACACTGGACTTGCAACCATAAGACCATAAGAAACGTTTACTTTGTTTGTCTCTTCACAGATACATTCAGACCTGCTGAGTTCCTCCTGTATTCTCTTGTTTTACTTCAAAAGAACTTCATAAGCTGTGTAGTGCTTTGGGAGGTCCTGAAATCAAGAATTTCTGTGTAAATTTAAGTTCTTCCTTTTTTCTGACTGCTTTGTCAGGGGAAAATATATCAAATGTGTGTGATTTCCGTGTTACCAAACTAAATTACACATCCTCTCACTACCATTATGTTCTCCTCCATTGTATGTCAATGCAGGAAATTAGTGAGACTGTGTCTGGAGTACTGTGTACAGTACTGGGCACTGTGCTTACAGAAGAATTTTAATGCATTGGAATCAGTTCAAAGAGGTTTACTAGACTAATATCTGGAATGAACAGATTACCTTATTAGGAAGTGCTAGGCAGGCTAGGTCTGTATCCTCTGGAGTTTGGAAGAGTCAGAGATAACTTAATTGAAACAGTGAGAACATGAGGGAACTTGACCAGGTGGATGTTGAAAAGATGTTTCCTCTCGTGGGAGAATCTAGAGCTAGTGGTCATAATTTCTTTCTATCAGGCACTTGAGAGTCATTGGAATTCCCTTCCTTGAAAGGCAGTGGATTTAGAATCTTTAAATACTTTTAACGGTAGAGATAGATGGAGTCTTAATTACCAAGGAGATGAAAGATTATCGGGGGAGGGGTGGGGATGGGAATATGGAGTTGAGGTTAAGTTCAGATCAACCATGATTTTAATGAATGCAGACCAGGCTTGAAGGCCAAGTGGCCTAATTTTGTTCCTTGAGTAGCTGAGTACAAACAACAGACACCTGGGAATCACTGGCTTAAGGGCGTCCAAACTGGAGGAGGACCATCTAGGAAGGCGTTGAGTGCCTCCAGACTTGCTGTCGGGAAAAAAATGGAAGTCAGGTTAAAACTTTGTGAAATGCACACTTCCACACCAATGCCCCACCCACCCCTTCCTGTGGCCACCACCTGCAGTAGCCGTATACGTCTGTACAGCCACTTATGGACTCATCCTGAGAGAGGAAGCAAGTCTTCCTCATATGTGAGGCACTGCTAATGATGACTCATGACTGCCTTCATTGGCAGAGGTACACCTTGGGCATGACAGATGACTGTAAAGGCAGTCGGTTTGAAGTAATGACAATGCATCTGACAATGTCACTGCGTGATTCTAGACATTACCTCATGGCAGGAAGACACTGCATTGATGGTCAGCACAATGTTGGTGAACAAACTGCTGATTCTGGAGAGAGGTACACCACAGCCCAAGTAAATCAAAGTAGATCATTGTCGGTTCATTTCTATAGACAAGCACTTACAGTGAAGGGTCAGTGAACTGAAAATGGGATATTTGGCTAGTGGCAGGGTGAAGTGAAAGAGGTGGAAAAAGAAATTCAAAGAGATGCACAGGCTGTTGGACTGGAAGAATTGCCGAGAGGAATTAAGTTTGCAGCTTCTTTGGCAATATTCTGCCAGTTCTGATGAAAATCTGGAGCAGAATAACTTGATCTGGGTTGTTTATCTTCCTTACGACAGCTGTGAATTGATGAGTGGGAACACAGCTAATGAGGCGTCCTCTTGGTTTGACTTCATCCATCTGCTGCCCATCTCCCTGCCACTACCCAACAACTGCATTGACTGCCGATAGAATTGTCTGCTGCTTTCACCCCGGCAACAGCTGCGGTCCAGGAAAGAGAAAGAAAGCGTCTGTCAGTAATGGATCGGCAGTCACCATCACAGCTGGCCCTCCAACAACACGGTCCATTATCCAGCACACTGCAATGAGTAGCCCACTTTTTAACCAGCCAACAAAACACAGAGCATTGCCTTCACACCGGGAATCAATCAATTGGCCAGTTTCCAAATCTGTTGACATTTACTCTTGGTGCTGCTGAGCCTCGGGACACATTAGAGTTAAATCTATCTCTTTGAAAATCCCTTCGTCAAAAGGCAGTGGGCGCAAAGTCTTTCAATATTTTTAAGGGGATAAAACGTTAATGGGGGTATGCAGGAATGTAGAGTTGAGGTCAAAATCATATCAGCCAGAATCTTTTTGAACGGCTGAACAGGCTTGAAGGGCTGAGTGGTCAACTCTTCTACCTTGTTTGTATGTCTGTAAGTCCATTGCAATCATGAATGGGACAAAAGATTACATTCTTCTTAGATTTACGGAAGAATGGAGGATGAAGTTGTGGAAGGGGACAGGAGCTGTACAGTAAGACAGCACCTGGGATAGAATTATTGGTTGCAACAGAAAACGAAGCCAAGGTTGCATCCTACCATCTCGATAGTCACATGATGCAACGATAACAGAGTCATTGACTAATATAAGTAATCAACTTCTATAAATTGACATACCACAGAGCAGGATATGTGGTGAGGAAGATCTCAGTGGTGGACACCCTTAGGAGTTCAAAAGTCATCAATCTCTCCAAATCATTCTACACTAAGCATTTGTCCTGTCTTATATACTGTGTCCCAAATATTATCTTCTGCAAAAAGTACCTAAGGCATAAAAGGAGATATACGTCAATGGTACAGAATCTGTAAAACACTGTCATTGGTCCTTGAGATTGCGATATTCTCATTGCTTTGGTTTCGCAGTCTTAGAGATCCCATACTCTCTTAGACCAGCAGTTTGTTCTCTGTTGGGACGTGTCATTGCTGTGTAGATGCCAGTCTGTAGGTGGGTTGGAACAAGGGTTTACTGGCAACCACAAAGGAATGTTCATCCATGACAATAACCTATTTCTGAACCCGTGATACGGGGGCTAATAGCAACCAAGTCAGGAGATGCTTTGGAATGGAATCTGTGCTTTTTGTGGTCTGAAATGATATCCTGGGAAGCACCAGATAAGTCATTGGAGAGCAGTGGTCTGATGATCAATGTGCGCACTGGAGGAGACAGAAAAATCTCATGCTCTGATGATTGCACTTCAATGTTGGATTTACTTTCAAACATTCTGGGGATACAGCAGTAGATCATTAGGTCCTGGGCCTTGACCATTGTTCCATTAGATCAGTGCAGATTTGTATTTTTCCCCGTCTTATTTGTGTGCGTAAGTATTTTTTGTTTTCACTCTTGACAGACTGAGTTAAATTTTAAGTCTTGAGAGAGGCTAAATTGGATAAACTGGAAAATGGGGCCAATACTTATGATGTCAGTGGCATCCAAGTTCAATGCAGGCAATAGGTTGATTTTATGCTATCATGATTCCTGTGTGCTGTCACACTTCACTGAGCTATTGTTTAGTTGCCCCCATCAACAGGGAGCCTAAAATCACAATTCTCATTATTCTAAACATTTGGGCGCAGAATTTGCAAAATGCATTTGGGTGGGTCATTTTAACCAGTGCATAGAGGAAGGACAGATCTGAACTTAATTTTAGGGAATGGAATTGGGGAGTTGGAAGGGAAAGCAGTGGGAAAGAATTTCGATCATAATTTGGTTAGATTTACCTTATTTATGGCAAAAGATAATGACTAACCAGATAAACTAGAGAAAGGCTAATTTTACTCAACTAACAGCAACCTGGACTGGAAACAACAGGTGAAGGTATTCAATGTCAGCACAATGGGAAGCATTCATGGAGGAAATAGAGAGGATTCAGAATATAATAAGAACTGAAATAACAATGAAATTGATTAATTTTTGGCTATATATTATGATTGTAGTGAGAAGAAAGTACACGAGGAATGATATATTTACGTCAGGTTGCTACTTGTTGAGTTGGTGAGCTTTATCTTTGTGGGAATACAAGGTTTAAATGAGTGGGAAAAAGTAAAAGTCAACTCATCTGTGTAAGCAAGCATTTAACAGGAAATCATTGCGAAGTGTTTTGTGTGCTGTTACCGTATAGTGAGGATAAAGGTAATGAAATGATCACAAATTCGGCAATTATAAGGGATCAGGGAAAAAGTCAACGGCAGCAGTAGCTCAGAAGAATCTCATTAAAATACCTTGGAACTTCTTCTGATTCAATGAGGACATTATAATGGTCAGAGAAATGAAAATTCTTGAAACTGTGCAAAGGTCCACCTGTGATACAAGGTGATACACCTGCTTACCTATATAGGCAATGTTTGGGGTATTTTGACTGTTTAAAAAGGGCATTTTGATACAATTCAGAGGCACTGAAATGAGGAGGAATTTCTTCACCCAGAGGGTGGTGAACCTGTGGAATTCTTAGAAAGTGGTTAAGGCCAAAATATTCATTTCAAGCAGGAGTTAGATATAGTTCTTTATGGCTAAAACGATCAATGGGGAGAAAGCGGGAACGGGGGACTGAGTTAGATAATCAGCCATCTTGAATAGCATGGCAGCTTCAAAGGGCCGAACAGCCTATTTCTGTTCCTATTTGCTGCGTTTTCACATTTTGTCCATGAGGGCGTCATCGTCTCTAACCTCTCACAAAGCTGACCATGGAGGGAGTAACTAATCTCTGATTACCACAGGTTCAGAGCAGAGAGGATTATCAGAAAAGTTTACCTTATGTATTCCTTGGAGCACAATTGGTGTATGCCAACACAGTTTCTTTTCTTCCCATTTAGTGTCAAATCAGCATTGCAGATGAGAACAGAGACAAGGGTGTTATGAGTATCATTGGTAATGTCTTGTGGTCTCCTAGTCGGGTTAAAGCAAAGGGTTAGAAGGGAAGTGCCAGTTTGCTTTTTTTACGGATAATGATGGAAGCATGGGACGAAAAGACCTGTAATTTTCTATGGATCAGAGGAAACAAATAAATATTGAAGGTCAAGGCTAGTGTGAATAATTCAATTTTGTGGATATTATGCTGAGAAATGAACATTTAAACCCTTGATCTCATGGTTTAAAGTAAGAAAGGGAGTGGGTGACCCAGTTGTTCCATAGTTTAAATGGTAAAACAGAAACTGAATTGAGAAGCCACAGCTTCTATTGGTCACTATAAAATCAGAATATAATCAAATTAAAATAAATTAATTTTCAAATTTGTTCTTTTCATTGATGGGCTCTGCATGATATTAGCCAGCTGTTTACCAGCTGTCAGTATATTCTTGTGGTTTTGAAACATAGTTCAATAAAATTAGTTTGAATATTCCTGCTGCCATCCAGCCAGTATTTTGGGTGGCGTGGTGGCTCATTGGTCACCACTGCTGCCTCACAGCTTGGGTTCAATTCCACCCTTGGGCAACTGTCTGTGTGGAGTTTGTATGTTCTCCCTGTATCTGCAAGGGCTTTCTTCCAAAGTCCAGAGATGTGCCATGCTAGACATTAGGCTGTGTCCAGGGATACACAGGCTGGATGGATTAGCCATGGTAAGTGCTGGGTTATGGGAATTGGGTGGGGGCCTGGGTCTGGGTGGGATGCTGTTCAGAGGGTCAGTGCAAGATCAATGGGCCAAATGGCCCCTTTCTGCACTGATGAGATTGTATAATGCCAGTATCGTTATCTATTTTATTCAAGTTGATTTTTTTAAAAAATAGAATAAACCAGGCATTATATTTAAGGAAGAAATAGCTGATATATTGGAAATGGATAAGTATAATGGAGGAAGAATTATCAAGGCATTTTAACATCTTTGAATCAGCAGTTCAAATGTTATCTTTCAAGGCTGCAAGGGAAAACGGGGTCTGATTGTCATTTTCAAGTGCTACAGGCTTGGTGCTGGAAGGTATATAGGGATAGCATTAGTCAATATAGGCCAGTCAGTATAACCACGATTGTGGGCAAAGTATTGGAAACATTTCTAAATGTCAATACAAATGTCACAAATTAATCCAGATCAGTCAGCATGAAATTACTATGGCAAGGTCATGTCTGGCTAATTTGGTTGCATGTTTTGTTGACGTACTGCCATTCACAGTCAAACGCTCATTGCCATCACTGTTTAATCTCACACATATAGATCATAGAACAGTACAGCACAGTACAGTCCCTTTGTCCCACGATGTTGTGCTGAACGTTTACCCTAAACCTAAGGTCTAGCTAACCTCCACCCCTACCTTATACTATCATCTAATAGCCGCTTAAATGCCCCTAATGAGGCCGACTCCACTACCCTCTCCGGCAATGCATTCCATGTCCCTACCACTCTCTGAGTAAAGAACCTACTTCTGACGTCTCCCCTTTATCTACCTCCACTCATTTTAAAACTATGCCCCCTCATAATAGCTACTTCCACCCTAGGAAAAAAGTCTCTGGCTGTCTACTCTATCTATACCTCACATCATTTTGTCCACCTCTATCAAGTCACCCCGCATCCTTTGTCGTTCTAAAGAGAAAAGCCCTAGCTCTCTCAACCTTTCCTCATAGGACCTTCCCTCCATTCTAGGAAAAATCCTGGAAAATCTCCTCTGCACCTTTTCCAACGCTTCCACATCTTTCCTGTAATGAGGCGACCAGAACTGGACACAATACTCCAGATGTGGCCGAACCAGGGTTTTGTATAGCTGGAGCATAACTTCACAGCTCTTGAACTCAATCCCTCTATTAATGAAAGCTAACACACCATACGCTTTCTTCACAACTCTATGCACCTGGGTGGCAGCTTTCAGGGAACTGTGGACATGAACCCCAAGAACCGTCTGGTCCTCCACACTGCCAAGAATCTTTTCGTTAACCCTGTGGTCTACTTTCAAATTTGTCCCTCTGACACAAAGAATGAAAGCTTGTGTCAGAGCAACAAAGAGGAAAACAAAACCAATGAAAGGAGCACCTGAGTACTGGCTCACTGGGTAGAACTTTCACCTCAAAATCCAAAGGTCTTAGGGTCAAGTTCCACTCCCTAATATTGGGCACAGAACCAAAGTTGCTGAGGCAGTGCAGTGTTGAGGAGGTGCTGCACCACTCGAGGTGCCACCCTTTGGGCAGACCTGCAAAACATATCAGAGCACTATTTGGAAAAAGAGTTAGGCATTCTTCCTGAGATCCTGCCAATATTTAATCAACATCATAAACAGATGACCCCATACTGTCTTTGGGAATGTGCAATACATAAATTGGTTAACATATTTCTTGAATTTTGACATTGTCTGCACTCTTGAAATAACTCATTGGCTCGAACTAAAGTGTTTTTGATGTCCTCAGATCAAGGTTCTTCAGAAATGCGAGTCTATCTTTTTGTTTTTAGTTTTAACTAAAGCTGGTAGATTTCTGAAGCACGAAAACTGCAGCAATCTGCTACAATGATGTTCAATTGCAGAAAGACAGGCTAAGGAGCTGCCTGGTATTACTGCATTCTGAACTGAATGAGGGTTTCCAACTGTTTAAATACCCTGGTGGGTTAGTTACATACGGTTTGTCAGATCTGTTCAGGAAAACACAAAGGAAACAATTATAGTATGTAAATTTTTTAGTTCATCAGTAATTATAGGCAGGAGTGAGTTGTCCTTTCAGCAGCAACACACCGCTAATCACAATGTCCTTTAATCCCATTAATTTAACATTATGGCCAGAAACTAACCATTGCACCACCAGCACAATGCAAGTTAATGACATTTCTACTGCAATGATACAAGAATGTCTTTTTCGATAACAGTCCAAGGTTCACTATGTAGCATTTGCTCCTAGGTTGAATTCCATTTATAAGAGAATAGAGTACAGCATGAAAACAGACACTTCAATCTAATTTGTCCATGCCGACCAGATATCCTAAATTAATCTAGTCCCATTTACCAACATGTGGCCCAAATCCCTCCAAACCTTTCCTATGATTAAAAATTCTCAGTTCACCTCCAGTACTGAGGGAGTGTGTCATTGATGAAGTACTGTTTAGCAGAACAAATATTAAACTGGGGCCTCATCTTCCAAAGTTGAAGATAAAAGGTCTCATTGCATTATTTTAAGGAAGAACAAGGAGACTTCTCTTTTGTGTTTGAAATTTCTCTCTCAGGCACCGTCAGATTATCTGATTATCTTGACATTTAACACCTTGCGATGCACAAACTGATGGTTGCCTTTTTCCACGTTATAGTAGTGGCTGTCATTTTAAAAATGCTATGGAGTGTTCTGAGATTTTGAAAGGTGCGAGCCTTGCTTTTATTTTGAGAAAGCTCGTCAAAGACGGTAAGGAGGCCAACAAACATTGAAAACAAGATTTGAGGAATAGAAATTTCTGAAGAAGGGTCCAGGCCCAAAACATCAGCCTTCCTGCTCCTCTGATGCTGCCTGGCCTGCTGTATTCGTTCAGCTCCACACCTTGTTATCTCAGACTCCAGCATCAGCAGTTCCTACTATCTCAGTAAGAGATGTTCACTGGGCGACACCCAGATTGAACTATCAAAGCCTGGATAAAGTAGGAGCACAGGGGAAAAAGAGAAGTTGACAGGTTCGAGATGCTTGCAAAGTAATGAGTGGATGGTTGATTCACAGAGGAGTGTGGAGTTTGAGAAGAATACTCCCACAGTAATATTAATGAAATCAAAGAGTGGAGGAAAGAATGCAACAAAATGTCAGAGGAATGTTGTAGGTTAGAAGCAAGGGATCATTACAGATCACAGTTTCCTCCAATCAAAATTACTCACTGGACACAGTTTTAGTCACAAATATTCATTTTAACAGAAAATGTCCGATACCCCTGAGGTAAATCTTATTCACATGCCAATATCAACAATCATTAAAGTCACTAAGGAAGTCAACAGCTGCTATGATCTCAACCAATCTCAGTTAAAGGTTAAAGTTCATAACTGGCAACACTGCAATCACATGAACAACAACTGCATCTGTAAATTATTTTTTTAAATGGTTAATTGGATATCCAATTAGGCTCACCTGAATTTCTAATGAGCTCCTTCTGCTAATGTCTAATACATTAGAGTACACTGACCTATCAGAAACCAAAGCAAAATATTGCCAATATTAGAACTCTGGAATATATAGGCAGCCCCCAGGTTGTGCACAGACTCTGTACTGGAGTGCATTCATAAACCAATTTGTACCCAAGTCAGAACACAATCCAGGACAATGGTAAGTAGCTGTTTGCATGTACATAAAACTTTTGTAGGTTGGGTCTTTAAAATTAAATCGACTGAGCTTGGGGAACACCACTAGTGCGCAGGCAACTGAATACCTTACTCAGGAAATTTCCGGAATAGATAGACTCTAGGTTAGCCTGCAGAAAAACCCCAAAGCAAAGCCAAGTCTCTGCCAAACATTTAACATTTCCTTCAAGATCCAGGCCAGCAAACCATCTTAGCTGCTGCAGTTGTGTGAACCAAGACAGCAAAAGAGTCCCACTAAACCTAATTTGAGTAAAAGAGCTTAGAGGTCAGTATCCAGGATAGCGCACACCCAGTAAAGCCCAACTACACCTGGTTTGGAACAGTTAAATTGCTTAGCAACATCCAAATCAGAATGAACCAAAATGAACATCTGGTTGAATGTCACCAGGTTCTAATGGAAATCAATACTGCTGTGGCCATTTCAGTGATCACAGAACCAGTCATGAACAAAATTCAGTCTCGGCTCCAACCCTTAAGTTTGCGCTAGACCTTGGCCAGACTGAGAACCAATACCAGGGAACCCTTATTGATTGAGGGTACAACTTCGGTTCTGGTCTCTTATGAGAGGCAGTTGGTTCAGCTACCAATGGTTGTAGTAAAAGGCTCGGGCCCAAGTTTGATGGGGCGACATTGGTTGAAAAAGGTTCACCTGGATTGGCTCAACATTTTTCAATTAGAAAATGGCTGCCTGAGTGAAGTCTTAATTAAACACCCATAGGTTTTTTTAGGAAGGTCTAAGAACTATCAAAGGGGCCAAGGCCACCTGACATGTTGACCAGGAAGCAATTCCACAATTCCTCAAGGCCCGCTCAGGACCATTTGCCTTATGGATAAAGGTACAGGCAGAAATCAAAAGGCTGGAAAATGAAGGTATCATCAAACCAGTTCAGTTTGTGGAATGGGCAGCGCTGGTCATACCAATTGTGATGCCTGATGAATCGGTTCACCTTTGTGGGAAATTTAAACAAATGGTAAACTACTTTTTACAGCTGGATTAATACCCAATCTCTTGCATAGAGGACTTATATGCAAAACTGGCAGACGGGGCTATCCTTCATGAAGCTGGATATGAGCCGTGAGTACTTGATTGAGAGGAAAAGGTCACAGCCTATCCAGCCTCTCTTCATAACTCAAACTTTCCAGTCTCGGTGACATCCTTATAAATCCTTTCTGCATCCTTTCCAGTTTGATAACATTCTTCCTATAGCAGGGTGACCAGAATTATTGCCTGCTGCCCTTCCACACTGACTGGTGCATGCACAGTAATGTCAGATGTCTGCCATTTCTCAGTATGTCTCTAGCACAGTCTTGTTCCCCAATAGAACAAGTCATTGTTCTGCGCAAAAATTTAAAGATGAGTGTCTTCACCAGTCACTGGTGACTGCACACAAGCAGAATTGCAATGAATAACTTGTCAACTTGAGCAAAGATACAAGCAAAGCATGCCAGCATGTCAAATGGGTGATGGCAGTCACTTGAAGTGAGCATCGTTCCAGGGGTTTTGGAACATTACATAATTGTGTGCAACCAAGGCTGCCCTGTGAAACTTTTATTCAATCGAAGACCTCTCTCTGAGCTGCCCTTAATCTGCACTCAAAGCCCATTATTTTCTCCTTTCCCACTTGGGGGATAATGTAAGTAAAAGTAAGTTGGGGAGGTGATGGTTCAGTGGTATTATCGCTAGACAGTTAATCTAGAGACTGGTAATGTCTGGGGACCTGGGTTTGAATCCTGCCTGTGGATTTTGAATTCTGATATCTGGAATTAGGAGCCTTTCATGACAACCATGAAACCATTGTTGATCATCAGGAAAAAATCCATCTGGTTCACTAATGTCCTTTAGGAAAGGAAATCTGCTGCCTTTACCTGGTCTGGCCTACATGTGACTCCAGAGCCACAGCAATGTAGTTGACACTTAACTACCCTCTGGGCAATAAATGCTGACCTGGCCAGTGATGCCCAGATTCTGTGAATGAATGAATAAAAGAAAGGTATATAACAGGCTGGAAATATTGATGAGAATAGCATTGCTAAATACCGTGCTCTTGTAAATGCGATGCATGTCACTACATTGACTCTACAGGCAAACAGCAGCAAGTCTGAGTTAAGGAGGTAAACAATTCACAAGTGAGTTCATCGAGTAATGTGAATGACAAGTGAGGAACTACCAAGAATTTATGTGAAAAAGCAATTGTGAGTGAGCAGGCTGGAGAAACTGCTCACAAACAAGGGAAAACAATCAACTGAAAAAATACTTGACCATGTTATCTCTGGGATGTGACATTCAGTGTTGGGAACAGAGGAAAGTGGGCACTGCCCAGGGATTGGGCAACTGCAGTGATTTAAATGAGTAGGCATTCTCCCAGAATTTTATTTTCCTGTGTTCACTCATGGGATGCTGGCTGGGTCAGCAATTATAGTCCATTCCTGGTTTTGCTTGGATACAACGGAATGGCTTTCTATGCCATTTCAGAGGGTTAACCATATTGATGTGGGTCTGGAATCACATGTAGGTCAGACCAAGTAAGGATGGCAGCTTCCTTCCCTAAGTGATATTAGATGGCTATAATGGTTAACAACAGTGGTCTCATTGTAGTCATCAGTATTTTAATTCCAGATTTTTAATTGAATACAAATTCCACCATCTGCCATGGTGGAATTTGTATTCAGGACCCCGAACCTGGCTCTCTGAACTACTTGTCTAGTGAAGACACAGTGATCAATAAAAATGCTGCAGAACATGCATTTATCTATCACCTACAGGAACAAGCTAAATTCCAAAATCACCTTGCACCCAAATCTTACTTCTGAAATATGACAATGTAGCTGCAGCTAGTTTGTGCAAAGCGAGATCCCACAATTACCAATAACATACTGGGCTGACAGTTTGGTTTTAAAGATAGAGGTTGAAGGAAAAATATTAGCCAGGACACCAATGGGGATTCTACTGCTCTTCATCACCACGATATCTTCTACATTCACCTGAAAGGGCAGACTGACACACGGTTTAATATCACAGCCACAAAAGACAGCGTCTCCAACAATGCAGCCCTCTATAAATATGGAAGAGTCTGCTGTTGTGGAAGTGTTGACAGATCATCAGTTTCACTGACCGGTGAAGTAATTAAATTTGTATTATGTATTACCCATTTGCCAAGGATATTGTGTACAGTCATCAACAACATTACGTGCCGCTGAAGCAGTAATGACAGAAAACATTATACCATCATTACTGCCTTATTTGAATAGGTCAGCCATTCAGACACTCACAGATCAGATGCAATGCAGGATAGATACAGAGTAAGGCCCCTGTCTCAGTTTCCCAAACAATTCTAGAGAAGGATAAATTCATAATGGTTCCTACACGGCTGCATACACCATTCCAGAACAGGTACAGTAGAGGCAAAATGCTTTTCCACGGCATCTCCTCAAACACAGGCCAATAGTAAAATTCTCTCCAGGTCTGCAGCCTCTGATAATCCAGCGACATGAAATTCTGGAACCCAATAAATAATTGAACTTAATGTTTGTTGATTGGATTGAGTTGTACAGGCAGCGCCGTTGTATGCATGCCTGGTTACTCTCCCCATTGCAATGATGGATATCTCCAGCCTGTTACACATATTGCTCAACTGCTGCAACTTTTCTCTGTCCCACACAAAGCTGGTTACATGGAACAGTGATTTATTTTGTGTGATAAATATGGTGGAATGCAGAATGAGACAAGGGCCATATATATCTTTTTGTTAATGAGTGTGATTATTGAGTGTTCACTTAATGTGCTTCTGTTACTGAGAAAACAAAATTCACACTGCGATCCATCTCAAGTATCGTCACAGTACCTCAAGGGTTTTTGCATCTTAAAGGTCTTGACTGTATCTCAGGAGTCTTTAGTGTTTCATAAGGGTCATTACTGCAATGGAAAATATTTTCTGTCCCTGAGAGCTCTT
Organism: Ginglymostoma cirratum; assembly: GCA_024137785.1. NCBI lineage: Eukaryota > Metazoa > Chordata > Chondrichthyes > Orectolobiformes > Ginglymostomatidae > Ginglymostoma > Ginglymostoma cirratum. The sequence continues at coordinate 35,083,814 of JAHRHZ010000041.1, forward strand.
TGGCTGTATCTTAAGCATTTTTTATGTATCTCAAAGAATTTTAGTTATATTTAACATATTTTTAGGCTTATTATACTTCATTACATTGGAACAATAAAAAAAAGCTTTTTTTATTTAACTAGTTGATAAAAGTCTGGAATAACAGGTTGCCATTGACCATAAATTGAACTGGACCAGCCATATACATACAGTAGCTTAAAAAGCAGGTCAGAGGCTAGGAATCCTGCAGTGAGTAACTCACCTCCCGACTCCCCAAGCCTGTGCAACATCTGCAAGGCACAAGGCAGGAGTATGATGGAATAGTCTCCATTTGCCTAGATGAGTGCAGCTCGAGCAACACTTAAAAAGCTTGATACTATCTAGGACAAACAACCTGCGTCATTGGCATCACATTTACAAACATTCAGTCCCTCCAATACTGATGCTCAGTAGTAGCAGTGTTTGTCATTTACAAGATTCACTGCAGAAATTCTTCAAGGCTCCTTCGACAATACCTTCCGAACCCACATCCACAAACATTTAGAAGGACAAGGCAGCAGCTAAGTGGGATCACCACCACATGCAAGTTCCCCTCCAAGCCACTCACCATCCTGACTTGGAATATATCACTGTTTCTTCACTAGATCAAAATTTTGGAACTCCCTCCCTAAAAACATTTTTGAATGTGCCAAAACCAAATGAACTGTATTTCAGTAAGGCAGCCTCAAGGGAAACTGGAAACCAGCAATAAATGTTGGCCCAACTAGCAAAACCCACATTCCCTTATCAAATTTTACAAAGTGTTAATGCAGAATCTGTTTAGATTCATTCAAGACGTGGATTAGTAGGAAACCTAACAAGAGTTTAAGTAAGTATTATGCAGAAATAATCACACTGACTTGAACAGCGATCATATAAAACAGACAAACAGAGGAGCAGGAGTAAGCCAATTAGCATTTGCAACTGGTTTCTGCTGGAAATGCTGGAGAGGATGATTCATTTTTGCCTCCTCTTGAGATCCTACCATTGCATAGAAGGTAACAGCACAAAATGAGAGCTACAGTTGTTAATGGTAGTGTAGTAGTTTGAATTCAGGATTAGCAAACTGACAGAAACAGATTTAGGAATAAATAGATCGTTCTCGGTTTGAAAAACAGTAACCTGTTAAGTGCCACAAGGATCTGTGCTGGGACCTCAATTACTTACATTCGATATTGGATGAAGGAAATGAGTATATTGTAGCCAAATTTTCTTACCGCACAAAGATGGGTAGGAACACAAGTTGTGAGTTGGACACAGCGAGTTTGCAAAGGCATGTATATAGGTTATATTTTAATGCAAAAACTTCCAGACATCTGGAAGAAGGTGACACTGTCCATTTTGAGGGGGCAATTCAAAAAGGAAAATATTATTTAAAAGAAGAGATACTGTAGAAAGCTGCAATACAGAGGGATGTAAATGCTCTTGCAGCACGTGAATCACACAAGGTCAGCATGCAGGTAATTTGGAAGGCAAATGCAATGTTGGAGTATGAAAATAATGAGGTCCTGCCACTACAACTGTACAGGGCATTCAGAAAACAGCATCTACAGGAAAGACTGTGTGTGGTTCTGATCTCGTTAAGGTGGGATAAATTTGCATTGAGGCATCTTTGCTGGATTGATTCCTGCATTGAAAGAATTATCTTGTGAGGAAACCATGGGCCTCTAACTCTCCGGAATTCAGAAGAATGAGCAGTTATTTTAATTGAAACATAGACAGTTCTGAGGAGGTTTGACCGGGTAAATACTGGAAGGTTTTCCCATTGTGAAGTAATCTAGAAACAGAGGAAATAAGTCAGAATAAGAAATTCTGCAGTTAAGGCAGAATTAAGGAGGAAATTCCTACCAAACTAAAGAATATGGAGGAGCAAAGGGAGCAAGGAGTAAATGTGCATTAGTCAAAGAAGGTTGCAGGACAAATGAGAGATGCAGTTAACAAAACATGCATCATCTTAGTGTCATGATCCTTGCCGGAACAGTGCACTGGAAATCAAGACCCACTTTTCCATAATTCATCGCAAGTGTGAATTATGATCAATTTAATCACTAGGATGGTTAATGCCTGACTGTGACCACCATTTAAGCGGAAAGAAACTCACACCAGTTTTCATCAATGAACAAGAGAACTAAAACCTATTTATGATTACAATTTAACATGCAACAAAGCACATTACTGATTACTAATATGAAAACTTAAATTATATCCTCTTTAATTCCAACACATATTGGATAGACAAGACAAATGATTCATATCTTGGAGGAACAAGGGGAATGGAAAGGCATAAGGTTTGTCCAAATCACAAAGTAAAATAAAGTGACTTTCTGACGGTTTGTTTTTGTTTTTTGGCAATGATCTCATTTTGTTGCTAACAATGGTGACCCTTAATTCTGCAGCATGCCAACTGGACCTAGGTCTTGGAAAAACTTAGCAGTTCTTTCATTGTACAAAGTCTGTAAGTGTCATTTTGTTTCCACTTACTGAGTGAAAGCATGTGTATGCACACGCGTGTGTGTATGTGTGTGTGTGTGTGTGAGAGAGAGAAAGAGAGAAACACAGAGACAAAGACAGAGTGAGACAGAGTTTGTTGGCAGGATTTTGGGAGGCCTGGCTCCCAAATGTTCTTCCTCCTCTCAGTTCTGTGATAAACTGCCATTTACAATCAATCCGTTAGCTGTTACTGGGCAGTTTTATCCCCACCTGCAGAGACTCCTGATGCCAAGTGTTCGAGCAAGATGACAGTTTCATTTTTCGCTTGAATTGTAAAAAAGTCCAAAGAATCCAAATTTCCATTTTCTGATTATTTCCAAATGAAGTATGTTCAGTCCTTACTTTAGGCATTATTAATCATGGGAGAAAGTATAAGAACAAGGAGGTCATGCGGAATCTGGATAAGACACGAGTTCAGCATTAGCTTATGGAGTTTTGCATCCAGTTCTGGGACACACAGCTCAAGAACAAAAGGAAGACATGAAAGAGGGTCCATGAAAGATTCATGAGAATAGCTATGGTGATGACAGACTTTGGCCATGAAGATAGATTGGAGACTTTGGAACTGTTCTCTTTGAAGAGAATGGTCGAAAGAGATTTGACAGTGGTAAAAATCATTTGAACCAGGGAAAAATGAGAATGAGCCAACACAGATTTAGGGCAAGTGTGAGAGAAAGCAATGAAACAAAGCCTTCTCACATAGAAAATGGTTAAGAATGCAATGTACTGTCTGAGAGTGTGATGGATACCGAGCCAATTGAGGCTTTTAAGAGGAAATTAGTGTCTTGTCAATGAAGAAACAAAAAAGTACAGGGTTAGCAGGAGACTGGCACTCTGTGAATCGTTTATTGGGAAAGCAAGCTCAGACATGATGGTCTGATTGGCCTCCTTCTGCTCTGTGGAAATGCTGGAAATCTGTGATCCTGTCAGAGGTTCATGAGTCACTGAAATCTTAGCCCCTGAGACCAGCAGAGGCTTTCACTGTATACTTTCCGACTAAGGCAGAAAGATTTTTGAACTCCGAGATCAACGGTCATGATGTGGGAGCTGGTGGACCCTATTGTGGCTCATTGTGACTGTATCTGTAGCAAGTCCTGGTTGTTTGAGGAACACCAGCTCAGAGTTGATGAGCTGGAGTCTGAGCTTCAAACACTGCGACACATCTAGGAAAGGGAGAATTACCTGGAGGCTGTGTTTGAGGAGGCAAATACACCCCTTAGATTAACTACCTTGAATTCTGTCAGTGGTCAGGGACAGGAGGGTGTGACATTGAGCAAGGCAGGTCGAGGGAATCCAGGAGGTAGTGCTGAAAGACCCTCAGCCCTTGAGCTTGTCTCACAGGTTTAAGATCCTTGTTCCCTGTGTGCATGAGAGTGGGGGGCTATAGGGAGGATGAGCAAACTGACCATAGCACCACAGGTACAAGGAACCATTCAAGAGGGGAGAGAAAAGGGAAATGGAATTGTAATTGGGGATAGTATAGTCAGGAGAATAAACACTGTTCCCCGTGGCCAGGATTGAGAGTCCAGAAGGCTGTATTACCTACCTGGTGCCTAGGTTCAGTATATCTCATCCGGTCTGCACAGGAACTTGGAGAGGGAAGGGAAAGATCCAGTTGTCATGGTCTAGTGTCTGCTCAAGGAATATGAGAAGCTTGGGGTTAAATTAAAAAGCAGAACCAAATAGTTAATAATCTCTGATTACTTTCTGAGTCATGAACTAATTGGCACAACACCAACAAGATTAGTGAGGTAAATGCGCAGCTCAACGTTTGGTGTGGGAGAAACGGGTTTGAATTTGTGGGACATTGGCGTCAGTACTGGGGATGGAGGGAACTGTTCCAATGGGACAGGCTCCACCTGAATCATGCTGGGACCAGAGTCCTGGTGAATCATATAACTAGGCCTGTGGATTGGGCTTTACACTAAATAGACGTGGGGTGGTTTCAGCTGTACAGAACATGATGGAAAAGGTTAAACATGTGGGGGAAGGGCTAAGCAGAGTTTACTAAAGTTTCCAGAACAATTAATAGGACAGAACATTTAGAAAGGGTCAGGAACCTAACATCAGGAAATAAGGGGACAAGCATGAGAAGGGGGACAGTCAATGCAGGATTGAGGGTGTCGGACATAAAGGCACACAGCATGTGAAATAAGGTAAATGAGCTTGTAGCACAGATTGAAATTAACACGTATGATATTGTGGGTGGCTGCAAGGAGGTCAGGGCTGGGAGCGAAACATCCAAAGATACATGTGCTGTTGAGAGGAAATGGGCTGAGGGGGAACGGGGTTGCTTTGTTAGTGAGAAACTAGATAAAATTGGTGGAAAGAAGAGATATTGAGTTAGAAGGCATAGAATCCTGTGGGTAGTGTTGAGGAACCACAAAGGCAAAAAGACCTTGACGGGGATAAAAGGTACTGCAGATGCTGGAGAATCCGAGATAACAAGCATGGGGCTGGATGAACACAGCA
>JAHRHZ010000041.1:35089193-35116720 GCA_024137785.1 Ginglymostoma cirratum
TCCTCCCTACCCCCCCACCTACACTCACCTTTACTGGCTCCATCCCCGCCTCTTCGACTTGTCTGCCTCCTCTCCACCTATCCTCTCCTCTATCCATCTTCTATCCGCCTCCCCCTCTCTCCCTATTTATTTTAGAACCCTCTTCCCCTCCCCCATTTCTGATGAAGGGTCTAGGCCCGAAACGTCAAGCTTTCCTGCTCCTATGATGCTGCTTGGCCTGCTGTGTTCATCCAGCCCCACGCCTTTTTATCTTGGATATATGGCTCTCTGCTGCATATCTCATTCATGGGTCAATGTAGTGCCGAACTGAGGCCCCAGTGCACATAACTGTGAGACTGGTCACCTTCGTGCCTTTGGAGCATAAATCCATTTTCCTTAGTGAGCTAATTGCACAGCAGGTAACGGAGATCAGGGTCAAATGTGACTACTCATATTGGATAAGACTCCTATAAAGTGCTCAGTAGCTTTTTATTGTATTTCACTATTAGAAGTGCTAAATAAATGTAAGTTTTTGTTGAACTCCTGGTTTATATCCTGGAGAGGAGATTGAGGAAGGATTTCATTGGAATTCAGAAGGAAAACTTGCATTTGTAGCACTTATTACAATTTGCACATGCCACAAAGGTCTTTGAGGTCAATGCTACTGATGTTTGGTTGATGCTGTGATGCAGGGAAACTCACAATAACAATCAATGAGATAAATGTCTTGATAATCTGGCTTTAATTATGCTACTTTCTGCATAATTTTAGACAAGAACGCTGGATAAACTTCCCTGATCTTCTTCAAATGGTGCCAAGGGAACGTTTAACACTCACCCAAGAATTAGTTTACTATTGGATCTGGACACTTCCAACGCCCTGCAGGACTCCATTCATTGTGGACTGGAAATGTCACCGTGGATTTCTTGATCAATGGCAGATTTAACTCAGTTAAATCTGAGGAAGGGTCACCGGACCCGAAATGTTAACTGCGATCTCTCTTGACAGATGCTGCCAGACCTGCTGAGCTTTTCCAGCAATTTCTGTTTTTGTTTTTGATTTACAGCATCTGCAGTTCTTTGGGTTATTAATAGAGTTGATTGTCGGAGTGGAGGTTTTGAGGCAGGGGACAGTTAGTGTCTGAAGGAACCAAAAGCATGAAGCTAAATTTGCCGATAGCACTGAGATAAGCAGGAAATAGATTGTCAAGAGGACATAAAGGCCCTAATTTTCCTTTGGAAGTTTAAAGGTCAGAGTCAGGAAAATTCCTGGCTTAACATTTCCAACTGTGGATAAATTGGTCTGGAAAGTCGAATTGCTGTTTCTGTGTAGAGAAGCAGTCATTGCAAATGGGAGTTGTAGTGTGTGACTCTCAAAAACAGATTGAAGGCTAGCAGGTGTGGAAGTGGGTTGGTGGAATGCTGCAGCACTTTAATGAAGGTATAAAAAATGAATAAACAAAATAAAACCCTCCAACCCTCACCCACTCACACACTTTTGACACCCTATCTCCCACAGATGTCATCTAAAGCCATCTCAAGATCTGCAACTATCTTCCATAATCCCACAGATTGATGCCAACAAATATAACGAAACAGCAAGCACTGATTTGTTTAACATTACAGACCGATTTAAGGGCAGAATAGATATAAAAGGCAGCTTTAAGGGCAGAATATTTAAATATCATGGCAAATTGACAGTTCTTTTAACGGTTCTCTCAATATTTCGCTAGACAGCACCAATCAGTAAAAACCGAAGAACTACGGACGCCGTAAATCAGAAAAGAAAAAATCAGAAATTGCTGTAAAAGCTCAGCAGGTCTGGCAGCATCTGTGCCGGGAAATCAGAGTTAATGTTTCAGGTCCAGTAACCTTTCCTCAGAGCACCAATGTGTATGCCTACATTCAAAAGCACATTCATGTCTATTTTTAATAGCCTCAAAGGGCACCTGATCTCTCCCAAAGCTATCACTGTACCATATTCAAAGGTGTACCTTTTCACTCCAGTCGGGTATCTTATCTCATCAAAGGACCCCAGTAAATTTAGATCTTCTCCTATAGGACGAAAGGACATGCCATGTTTTGATATCCTATTGGTGAAAATCAAGTCTAACAGAGCCAGACCCATTTTAACGTGTGTAGTTTTCTCCTTGAACCACAGGTATACAAATTAAAGCACGCCCCCAATCTGGGGCAATGAGACATAGGAGGTATGGGTCTTCTGGATTCATGCCTTTGCTATCATTTTTGCAAAGATAGAGATCCTCTCCTCCTACATGAAAATTCAGGCCAAAGATTTTAGAGAGATTTAGATTGGTAAGTGAGTGGGGAGACAAAATTGCATAATGTATATGTTGTGTGACGAAGTGACATTGTTCATTTTAGCATCATCATTAGCAGGAAGAATAGAAAAGCAGACTACTACTTACCTTTACAGAAACTTTGGGACTCTGCAGTACAGAGCAATCCATGTCATTGTGAAGGCTTCATATTTAATATTTTTGACGATTTGAGCTTTGATGCACTGTGAAAAAATGATTTGCTTCAAATTTTATGGTGCTATCTGGATTGCTGTCATTTATAAGAGTGGTTGAAAATTCACTTTGGAAGTCAAGTTTAAGAAGGCAACTGTGGAAAATATCTGACTGCAGCTAATTGCTAGAAAAGCAGAACTGAGTTTTTGCCTGGGTTTTACTCTAATCTAGTTTAAAAAGTATTTTGTTCAAAGATTATTTGTTTTTCAGCTGGAGAAAAAAAATCTGTTGCGGAAATGCTGCCAGGCTGTTCTCTCGCTTTCTGAAACACATTTGTTGTTTGAATCCAAGTAAAATTTAGTTGTCCTCTAGAAGGTACAACTGAATGGCTTCTCAACGCGGTGTTTCCCGAGCAAGTTGCATCTTTCATGATCCCAGACACAGCTGCATGTGTCTAGTGATCCGTCTGTGTGTACCAGAATGCAATATCGACTGCCACCTGAATAATTCACACCTAACGCAATTTATTTTCCATCAAGAACTAGTGATTATTGATTCCCTTTAGAGGGGGAGAGAGAGAGAGTGTGTGTGTGTGTGTGTGTGTGTGTGTGTGTTCTGGAATATTTAAAAAAGTAAACATTACCCTTTCCACTGTGTTAACTCATTCTCCATTTTCATTGATTAAGATTAGTTTTATAACAGATCAGTACTTTGGTGGGGGAAACATCCAATTGTCCACAACAGGAGCTGGTTAAAACTATCAAATTTATGTTGTTACCATGGAACAGTGGGACTAGAGAGAGAAAGTATATTCCACTTATCCCATTCACAGCAACATGAATCACAAAAAAGCTAGTATGCAGGTACGAGAATGAGGTAAAAGAAAGGGGGAAGTGTTGACACTGATGCTTAGTTCACATTTGGGATAGCTTGTATAATTTTGGTCACTTTACTGAAAGAAGTTACAACTGCATTCCAAGTAAGGTCACAGAAGGCTTAGTCAACTGATTCCAGTGATGAAGAACTTACGAGGAAAAGTTGAACAGCTTGGCCTTAAACCCATTGGAGTTTAGGAAAATGAGAAGTGATCTTATTGAAATATACAAGATCCTGCGAAGACAGGAAGCTACTCGAAGTATTGTGGGGGATACCAAAACTTAGAAGCACCGTTCAAAAATGAGTCATCGTCTGCTTAAGACAGAGATGAGGAGAACTTCTTGGAGTTCTATTTCCCAGAGAACAGTGGAGATGGGGGTTATTGAACACATTTAAGGCTGAGTAGGTAGATTTTGATTAACAAGGAAGACAAGGGTGATTGGAGGGCAGATGGGAAGGTGGAGTCAAGACTACAATGAGACCAGCCATAATCTTATCAAATGGCAGAGTTGACTCGTTAGACTGAATGATCTACTCCAGTTCTATGGTTTTGTGCTCTGGTGCTCAGTGGCTTGAATGAACGTCCCTGAAACCTCTCATTCTATTCCACTGAGAATAGAGCATGGCCGTATAAATATATATAGGGACAGATTTGGCCCCAAATTGGGATATTGCATCTAATTCAATTCATCTAATGTTAGGAAGGGTGCAAAGGATCTGAAAAGGGTGCAAAGAATATTTACTAGAATGGATCTTGGGGTAAAAAATGATGGTTATGACTCCTTGGAAGTCACATAAGGATTGACTTGTGTCAGAGTAAGATCAACAGAGTTTGACAGCAGTGATTAAAATAATCAAGGGCTTTGATTGAGTAAATAAATCAAAACTGTTTTCAGTGGCTGAAGGATCTCAGTGAGTACAGATTTAATGTGATCGTCAAGAACCAGAGGCAGAAATGTTTCCTGCAGTCAGTGCTTAGAAGTTGAAATGCACTGCCTGATAGAATGCTGCATATCAATTGAATAGTTGCTTTCTGAAGTGAATAACTTAAGAAGAAAAATAGTGCAGAAACTTGGGGGAAAATCAAGGAAATGTGGGGAAAAAAAGGAGTGTTCTTTGATGAGCCAGCAGAGGCTTTACAGGCTGCATAGTCTTCCAGTTCCCTCACTATTCAATGATTCAAGATTATGGTTTATAGGCATGAATTCTCCCCATTGGAAGTATCAAGAAAATAGTGAGATTGCACCCACATCTCGATCTTGCTAGGCAGTAGGTAATGTTCTAACTGATAGAATGATTTAAATTTTCACTGAAATCTTTTGTTTGATTGCTGCTATTTCCATCTGTTTCGCCCTTTATTAATTGGACCCCCCCCCACCCCACTGCAGTATGTAAGCTGCAGGCAGCTAATGGAGCCAGAATCTAAATAAACCCCTTTGATGTTAAAGAGGAAAAAGTGTGCGGATTTCCAATGGTCCAAACATCTGACAGAAGAAATATCAACTATGGTTGTGAAAATGATCAAATTTTATCTGTTTCTGATCTCATAGAGAGAAGGCTGCTGCCAGTAACAGCAGAATTGGTTTACTCAGTTTCAGTGAGAATTGCAACAATGCTGTGCAACTCAGTCGCTCGTCTCTGTACAGTACTTGAGGCAACGATGCCAAAGGTATTGATAAAGGTGGTGCTAAGTGGCTCTGTAAAGTTCTCCAGGTTAATATCCAGGGCATCACCAAACCTGCTATTAAACGCCTAGGGCTGATAAATGCTTTTCCACTTCATTTACGAGGACACCCTCGAGGTCCTGAGATTTATTAGGAAAATATTATAAGGGACTCAGCCGCAAAGAGAGTGCTAAAGATAAGGTGGTTCCTGACACGGTTGTGGCTTAGGTGCTCAAATGACAAGGATAAACTCTCGATGAATTCAGTGTTTAAAAACTGTTAGAACAAATCTCACTTTTGCAGTATTGCTGTTAACCCCAGAGTCACATTCAGCTCCAGAGTAGCAGTGTGGGTGTGTATTCTGGTGTGGCTGTCTTGTTCTCAGTTTCAGTGTTCAACAATTGCTGTCAATCTCAATGTCACAGTCTACTGCAGTACAGCAGTGTCACTGTCCATTCTAATGCAGCAGTGTTGTTATGTTCTGATAATCTTCCTGACCTAGGATTCACAATGAATTCTCTTAAAGCCACAGACACAGATCCTTTACTGACTCCAAATGCAAATGTCACAGAGTCATTCCCAATAACTTAAGCAAAGTGTATTTTTCTTTTACAAGAAAAGAGTTGACTTCTTCATTCACTCATGAAAATGTAGACAAAAGAAAATTCAACTGGTTTGGGGCCAAAAAGACTATAAGGAGACAGACAGTGTGGGTGAGTATTAAATGAGATTGTCAAATGTCCTCATGAAATAAGAAGCTGGTGCCAGTGTAGCATTAAATGAGGATTAATAAGGGTAGAAAAAGAGAAGGTACTTAAAAGATTGGCTGTGGTATAAGTGGGAATGCTGTCTGTTTCTGTTGGGATGCATCCTGGGTTGCTGAGGGGCATGAGGGTGAGGTTTGGAGATGATCTGGTGATTCTGGAGTGGAACAGTGGAGAGATGCAATTGGTAGATTCATGGCCAGAACAGGAGAGGGGTAACAAATGTGGCAACTATAGAGCAGTGAGCCTAAAATGGTAATGTTTGTTCAGGGGTGGTTCAGGGGAGTAAACATCAAGGGAGAAAATCAGGGACAAAATTACTTGTCACTTGGAAGATATTAGTTAGCAAACGAAAACTGGCTAAACCAGTTAAAGGAACATTGTGTTGTGCTGATTGGATTGAGATTTTTGATAGGGGAATGGGAAGTGCAATTAATGTCATCTGGACTTCGATTTGCAAAACACATGTTATAAGGAAGCTCTTGATAGACTTATTTAGCAAAACTGAAACCCATATGGATAAAGGGGTAGTGCCTGTGTATGATTACCGATGCAATGTTAAAAGGAGTGCAGGAGCAGAAAGGTTAGTGGGTGTATCTACACGGATCATTGAAAGTATTAGAGGTTGAGAAGTCTTAATGATTCTTGGCTTTATTAGGAAGAATGTAAAGTAATAAGCAAGAAAATTATGCTTTTTAAAATAATCTTATTGAAATATCGCAGTTGGATAATTAAAGCCAAATCTGGGCACCACACATTAGGATGGATGTCAATGTCTTGTAGAAAGTACAAATGAGACTTAATGAAATAGCGGATAGGAATGAAAGACTTTAATTATGTAGATAGCCTGGAGAACCCAGTATTGTTTTCCATAAAGCAGAGAAGGACAAGATTTGACAGCCGTGTTCAAAGTAAGGTGTGCCGCAGATGCCGCCAGACCTGCTGAGCTTTTCCAGCAATTACTAATTTAGTTCAAAAGAATGCTGGAGAAAATAATTATTCCAATCGCGGAAGTGTTGGGACCTGAAGGATGCAGGTGTAGGGTAATGGGAAAAGAACAACAAGATGTGAAGTCAAGTCTAAGCCTTTCCACAATGACTTGTGTGACTGGGACCCAAAGGGCAATGGAAATAAGTTCAAGAGGAACTTTCAAAGAAGAATTGAATAAATAATTGCAGAAGGAAAACATGCAAAATGATAGGAAAGGAGCAGAGGACTGGAATTAATTGAATAATTCCTTCCAAAAGGCCATGGTTAAAATTCCCAAGCATACCATTTTTGATTTTTATGGGAGTGGGTTTGGAAGCAGCCTGGACTTCACATATGCATAGTTCACAAAGACAGGAGTCCATTTAAATGTTCTACTGTCTCCAATTAAATTTCATTTTGCCATCTCCACTGTCTAAAACCCAGAGTATATGGAGCTGACTAGGTCTGAGCAGGTTTGAATCAGTGAAACTATGTTGAATAGGCAGGATATTGCTTTTTTTACCCCTCTGGGTATGTTCCAGAACTTTTTCATTTGGATCAGAGGGATGGGTGAGTTCAGTTTGTTGGAACGTGGGTGGAGATGAAATGCAGTCAGGTTCCGTTTGGAACTGTTTAAATTACTTTTTCTAAAAAAAATGCATAAACCCATTTGAACTATGAAAACTGTCAAAAGAACTATCAAATTGTCAAAGAATCATCATCGCAGCCAAAGAATTGTCAAATTGATAAAACTGACAAATTGTTAAATAACTGTTAAGAGTCAACGAGCTTTGAATTTAAATATTTGTTTACACAACAGATCAGCTGATCTTTAGCTAATTTCAATGTACTGGTTTATTTTATTTGAGAGTATTTCTTTAACAGTAAATAATGTTTACTGTTTGTTTTTATTTATATTTTTGATTCCAGACTTAAATGGAAAAAAAACTTCTGAAATCAGGAATTGTCGAAGGATTGCTCCATTTTTAAAAAAAGTAAGTTATCTGATACTCTCTATACGTGCTGTTTGCACAGCTGCCGTTCAAACAGTGGGGAAAGTCCAGTTACGACACACTCAAGCCAGGGGTCTGTGTATAAATAGAGATTTGGCTGGCAACAAATAGCTGATTGGTTTGTAAAATGGTGACAGCTATCAATGACAAAGACCTTTTGCCTGCCAAGAACTATGTGATTGGCTCTCAGATTGTTGAACAGCTTGAGGGTGTAAAATGTTCAGATAGAGATCTGATGGCTTCTGAGAGAAAAGGTGATGTCCTTCTTCTCTGTGATAAAAAACATCTCACGGCTGAACGAATCTAGTTTATCCTTCCTTCAGAACTTGCTGCAAGGTGTGACTCTTCACTGATAAGTCAGAAACATATTCTGAGCGTTAATCCATCACCTTCTTGCTCCAGCAAGCAAGTATCTGGAGAAGAAATGTCAAAGAGCAGCTAGTGCAAACAAGCCTAAAGGAGCATCTTAATGAACCCAGGGGACAGGGGCCATTGAACTGCCTTTCTTTCCCAGTCTTCCCCACTATAAATGGCACTCAGATTTTCCGGTTTGCATTTGGCTGTATGTGTGTGTGTGAGGAGTTTATTAGGGGGTTAGAGTTCTAACTGGTAGAGTTAAATGCAGTTGGTTTCTAATTGTTTACCTGTTAACTAGTCTCAATGTGTTTGTTACAAACAGTAATCCTTGTTCAGTACAGTAAATTTCTGCATACTTTCTGTCAATCTGGGTTCGAAAGACAGGTCCATCAGGGAATCATTGTCTACTTTTGTAGGATATTCTACTATTGTGACAACTCAGAGAATAATAGGGCTTTGATTTTAAGCATGCACCCCCAGTGAGATGTAACAGGTAATGATGTCAATAAATGCAGAAATGTGTTTTTCAACATGATGGATAAGAGGAGAGTTGGCATAGAGGGTGTGTGTGTGTGAAGAATGGTGAGTGAGGGAGAAGGGTTGGCATACATTGGCACTGAATTGACACAGGGATTCAAAAGGGCCAGGGTATTGGTACATGGGCCAATATTGGTAAAGAGGGAATGGGAGCGGGTAATGTAGCATGTATTGGCATGAGGAGACGTCTGGGGAGAGTGTAGAAGGAGGGAGGTGACAGAGACGTGAGCTGAAGGGGCATTTTTGGTTTCACATTTTTTCGATTAAATGGCAGTACAGTGTCAGTGCAAGGAAGCTGATCTCCTGCCCACCCACATCCACAGGCCCTGCTCTTATTCCAGTGTCACTTGGTCCAACTACAAATGAACTGCATCACCCCAGATTGAAAAGCAGATTATTCTGGACAAGAATCTCCGAGGTCAGATTTGCTGAGTGTGGAAATGTCCCACCGCTGTACTCCCTGACACAGGAACAGAAATTGGGTGCACAGAGTCAGACCCTCGTGGAATGAGAAAGAAACAAATTTTGGTATTTCCGCACTCAGCAGAATGTCTCCAGGTGAACTAAGTGATTCCACTTCATCTGATTGTTGTCCTGCTGACCTTTCAACTGCAAACTACTTTCGTCAGTTTGTGTTCAATGATTTGTAGGCTTTTGTGTGCCCTTTCAGGAACTGGCATTGTCTGAATAAAGTCCACCTTTGACTGTGATTGTCAGCAGGGGCTGAGAAAGAAGACCACATTTTTCCATTAGCCTGGGTCTTGATTGATCCTGCCCTTTACTAGAGAAAGGACAGTGTGCTAACCCAGAACATAAAGGTGATGCCATGAGTCAAATTCAGATCATCCATAACTGCAACAGAATAACAAATCAAAAGATGGATGGTTATGATAAGCCAAAAGTCTAGAATGGGAATTCAGGATTATCCAAATGCATGCAACTTGTCTTATGACTGTACCAATCGACTGGAGCACAAACAGACTGCAGTAGAATGCAAAATTACTGGCAAACATGTAACGATGGCTTTAAAATGGTCTCTCCCAGTTACTGAACATTTTTAGCATGTTTAGAACCCTGTTTTACCATTTTATTTTTATCAGACAGCTGTTTCATGCTTGAAGATGGAAAGTGTAATGGTGGCAAGTGAAAGAAGGACCATGTTGCTGTTACTGTGTGCACCAACCTGGATGGTATCAATCAGCTGCTGCCATGGCCTAAGGATGAGTTAATGGAGATCCTGGACTCCATAATTCTCAACTTGATGCCACCAGATTGTGTTGGGGTGAGTGGCTTCTGCTTCATCTTGCTATGACCTGTACCTTGACCATGACCTGACCCTACTGCAACCCAATCCTGGACTGCCAATCGACCTGTGTCATTGGGAAATGACAATAGCAACGGTATAAACCAAATCCGGCAAAACCCAACCCCACTGTGACCAGATGTCACCAAACAACCTCAACATGGCCTAACTCGACCATATCCTGACTCCGCAATGACCTCTCCACAGCACAACCTGACTCCACCACAGCACACAATCCAACCCCATCATGAAAAACTTAACTGTAACCCAACATCAGCCAACCTCGCCATGACTTAACCTTACCAACTGACCCCACCATGACCGAAACTTACCAATCAACCCCATCATGACCCAACCTCACCAAAAAACTTCACCATGACTTTGCCTCATCAACCAACCACACCACAACCTAACCTTACCAACCAACCCTAGCATGAGCCAACCTCAAGAGGCAACCTAATCATGACCTGATCTCAGCAACTGACCTTAACAGGCGCTGACCCCACAATGATCCAGTTTGACCATGAGGACAGTCTCCTGCTAGTAAAATGTCTCCAACATTGATCTAATGTTCACAGCCACCAGTTCAGAACTTGGTACAATACAAACCTTAGAGAACAAGTCAGGTTGTGATTGGCTGGTGCGTTAGTGATTCACTATGTGCCAATCCCGACCGGACACTATCCTCTAAGGTCTGTGTAGTGGCAAGATCTGAGCTGGTGGTTGTGGATTTTAGATCAATGATGGAGACGTTTTATTAGCATACCAGCAGGTGGCACAAGGAAGGAATGTATCATCATCTTCAATAGCCTCAGTGAAACCAGATAACATGAAAGTTGCCATAATTGTTCCTCATGATGTTGAGAACCATTTCTTTGATATTGACTGTTAATTGACTGAGCAAGGTCATTTCGGCAGTGCTATGGCACTGCTGCCAAACTTCAAGCCCAGACTCCAGGCTTTGATCTCTCAGGCCTGTGGTTACCATACCCTCATCAACATTGCATGTGGTGATCTCCTGGGATCAGTTGGAATCGTCTTGTTTCCTATGTGCACCCACACCCTTCACTACTAATGCCTCAGGTTTCACTTCCATCATCTTGAACCCTCTCTCTGCCCTGCTGTTCCGCTTTCAAATGTAAATTCCACCAATCTTATTCAGTGCAACTTCCCTCGAAGAAAGACAGCTGCTTTGAAGAAGAGCAAATTATGAGCATCTTCACGTGTTCTCAACGCAACGTTGTTCAGACCTCTGCTCTGGAATGCTGTAGATATTGTTTTAACAATGAAACGGAAGTTTATTTCAAACAGAATGTAAATAAAATAGAACAATCTGACCTATCTGCCTATAATACAAATGCAATAATTTTAATCAGCAAAGTTATAATCTTAAAACACTTTTCTATTAATTGAACAGAAACAAAACAATTTTTGTACAGTACCAAACCATCACTCATAAAGCACTGACATAGAATTGGTTTAAGTCCATTTTAAAACTGGAGCAGTTATAGCTTTTCCTGAACCCATCGTAGACTAAAGCTTCATTGCACTCAGCTTAAACAACCACTTCTGGCCTTTTATCTGACCTGGAATCAATGCCAACTCTTCATTCCATGGACCTAAATGACTATCTCCTTCTATTTTCAGGAGCCCTGCGCTGTACAGCCATCCTGTCCAAGGTCTTCACAGAACTAAAGCATCATTCAGAATTAAAAGTGAAACTAAAAGTTTCCCTCTATCTCAGCTAAGGATACTCCCCCAAGTGTAAAACAGAGGGGTAGGTGACCTGTTGACACAAACGTTGTAACATGTATGTGGCAACAGTGGCAAGGAGATGGCACAGAGGCTGTGGAGAGGCTAAGGTCTGTGACATGTCTTCTGCCAAGTTCGAACCAGGCACATCATGCTGTCTGATCTTATCAGCAGGTTGTCTCACAGACCAGTCACATTCAGCCTCTCAGAGATAAAAGGTACTGCAGATGCTGGAGAATCCGAGATAACAAGCATGGGGCTGGATGAACACAGCAGGTCAAGCAGCATCATAGGAGCAGGAAAACTTGACGTTTCGGGCCTAAACCCTTCATCAGAAATGGGGGAGGGGAAGAGGGTTCTGAAATAAATATTACATTCTCATCAGCATTCTCCTACATACTGCCCCATAAAGATACCCGTCTGCACTATTCCAACTGCACCTATTTTACCGCTTCACCCTCCAGTGAACTGGTAAATGAAGCAACTTTCTTCAACAGATATTTTCATCCTAATTGCAGTTTACTTAAGCCTAGTGACTTACTATGTCATAATCCCAACTCTACATTTGCCTCTAATGACCTGTGATGATGCACTCATTGACCTTGACCATCATGTGAGGTCTAAATACCTTCTAAGACATCACTCCCAGCTTCACTTGTCTAGACCCCTGCTCCCACTAGCTTCTGAGAGTGCTCCTTCAGGATTTTCTGATTGCAAACACGAAGTCTCTTTTCTTCCCCAACGTCATGATTAATAAAACAGGCTGTTACAACTATTCACTCTGCTGTTACCATTTTCAAAAATTTCCATTGTGGAAATGTTCATGTCCAGCCACCCTTTAACACAACGTCTGTCTTTATGTGAATCACCTGCAACAACACTGGTGGGTCATCTTGCTGAACACAAAGTGTGTCAACAGCAATGAGAAGGACAATGACACTGCAGGGGCAGCAATTAGTGGTGAATTCATTCAGAATAGGATGGGGAAACAAATGAGGTTTCCTCCATCTGGATAGTTACAAATGTTGCGATTCACATGCCCTCATGACCTGAGCTCAGGATGGATACATTTGTGCTGTGTATTTTTAGTCAAGATTTGTTGCACTGTTTCTAACATGGTGCTTCCCCGAACCACAAACAATGGCCCTACGGTACCATCCCTTCATCTTTTCAATTCATGCTTGATGCCTCCCCAGGAACTGCCACTCATCTCTTCTTGTCAATGTTCTGCATCGTGAACCTTAACCTGCAGATCTTAATTAAAAACTGAACAAAGCGAGGACTTTGTATATATTTCACAAAGATGTCCAAAATGCCAACGACATGCCATGTAAAAAAAATTACCCTGCAAATATCAAATACATCACTGTTTGCATTGTGACCTTGCAAGTGGCTTGAAACTTAGAAGACCTTCAGGGAGTAATCTCCATCAAAGCAAAATTCAATTTGACCACATTTCACTGTGAACAATAATTTACATATGTACAGTGTGTAATAGATAGCCTATAAACTGGAGTCTCAGCCCCACGGGCAGTAGTTGGTAGACAAGCACTTCAAAGATCTTTGAACGGAATGCAGCACTGAAGGAATTAAGACACAATGATTAATAGCAGTTCTTGCATGCAAGTGTTAGCTATTTGACTAACGGATGATAGATTCCAAAATGATTGCCGCAAACAACATACTGTTAAATTAAAAGGCTTTGTATTGTCCTGTCTAAATCAATGGCCTCTGGAGGTTTCAGTAACCTGTACCTTTATACATTGATTTTCCTCATTCATCTGAAGAATTAACTGAGCTCAAAATAGCTGCTATGACAAAGCATTCTTAGATGAAATGTGCGATGCATGGGTAGAACTAGAGGAGCTGTTATATAGTGTTGATGGACAGATTATGGATAAAATTAGCCTGTGCAAACAGAAGCCTTTCGAATATTGGTTACTTAAATGTGTTCACATGCTTGCAGGTTTAGAAGAATCAATATTACTTTCCTGTCCCAGGTTGTAACATTCCTTTTGAATTGTTATATATTAAAGATATTAATGGGTTGTGTTTTGCTTCATTCACAGGGTTTAGCTTTCCTATTTTCTTCAGCTATTTTCTGCATCTCTCTACACCATGTACCTCTATTAACTACACACAGCCAGTCGCCTTTTGCTTGACTGTTGTACTTTTTCACCCTCTGCGCAGTGCATCAATTTTATCTTTGGTTTTCATTCCATCCCTCTGCTGTCGTGATCCAGTCTCATTCCATTTATCACTCACATGTTTCCCTGGCTGCCAATATCTCCATTTTAAAATCATCCTCTTTCTGGTTGCACCCTTCCCTTCAAATCAGACCTCTTCATACACTCTCATGGGCTGGATAACAATTCAGTAATTGTTTAGAATAAATTGGACAGTGCTGCCATCTTAAACAGTGTCAAAATGTTGCCCCTTCCTGTCTCAGTGTGCTGACCAGTTGCCATCCCTGGTTGGGGAGATAGCCGGGCTGCAGTGGAGAATCCCATTCTGGCTATCTCTGAGTGATGTGATTTGATTTGATTTATTATTGTCACACGTACCAAGATACAGTGAAAAGTTTTGTACTGCTTTGTGAAAGTAGCCAACATAATCAAAGACCCTTCCCACCTGGTTATACTCTCTTCCACTCTTTTTCATTTAGCAGAAGGTACAAAAGTTTGAAATAACATACAAGTAGATTTAAGAGCAGCTTCTTCGCCTCTGTTATCAGACCTTTTATGTATTAGAGTCGGTCTTTCTCTGCCCTTTCTCTGTTGCTGTAACACTATATTCTGTATTCTGTTCTATTTCCCTGACATACATACGTACAGTATGATTTGTCTGGCTGGCGCACAATACAATACTTTTCACTGTACCTCAGTACATGCCACAACAATAAATGAAATCAGTGGATAATCCACAATGGTAAGATATCATATACTTCCTGCTCAGGAGAGCCAAGACTGCTCTTTGCACACTGCAGGCTATCCCATTCAAAATGAATAGTCTACCCCTTGTCAATTTCACCATAACCGATTAGCTGCTCAAATACCTCATTGCTGTTTGATTATCTTGCTTTGCATAGTTTTTTTTTGTTCATTCACAGGATGTGAGCATCACTGGCTGCACTAGCATTTATTACCCTCCCCTAATTGCCCGGAGGGCAGCTAAAAGCTGACCACATTGCTATGGGCCTGAAGTTAGATGTTGGCCAGACCCTGTGAGGACAGCAGGTTTCCTTCCCTAAAGGAGATTAGTGAACCAGATGGGCTTTTCCTTACAACAGCAACAGTTCACAGTCATCATTAAACTCTTATTCTCAGATATTTATTGAATTCCATCTGCCCTGGTGGGATTTGAATCCAAGTACTCAGGGCATTATCTGGGTCTCTGGATTAATAGCCTAGCTGTAATACCACTAGGCCAGGGCTTACTGGCACCTATATTTGAACACACAAACAAATATATGAACATATGAAGTAGGAGCAGGAGGGGTCCAAGTGTTCCCATGTCTGGCTGATCTGTATATGGCCTCCACTGTACTCTCCCGCATACCCTTGGTATCTTCTAATCAACCGTTTATCCACTTCTGTCTTAAAAAATCTTTTCAAAGTCTTTTCTGTGTTTTCAAAGTCATATAACCCTCTGAGAGAAAGCAAAATTCTCCTCATCTCTAGCTGAAATGGAAGACCCAATGTTTTTAAACTGTGTCCATTAGTTCTAACCTTTCTCACAAGTGGAGACCTCTTCTCTGGATCCACCCTATCAAGTTCTCTCAGGATCTTATACGTTTCCATAACGTAAACTCTCATGCTTCTTAACTCCAAAAGATGCATCCTCAAGGTAACCCCCCTCATCCCAGGAATTATTGGGTGAACATTCTCTGCTCTGCTTCTAATGGAATAAGGGACTTTCGTAACTAAGGAGGCCAAAACTACGTGCAGTACTCCAGGTGTGATTTTACCAATGTCTTGTACAACTGCACAAAATCCCCCTACTTTTAAAACAGTCGTAATTTCAAAATGTACCTCACTGCTTACAAAACATTTTGCCATGTCCTAAGGCCGTGAATTATGCTGTACAAGTTCTTTTCATTGGCACCTATGTTGGCTTTTATTTTTGATTAGTTAGAAAAACATCTGTTGAGCAATATCTGAGGCCTTTCTACTGAAAGTTGGCCTGGAATTTAGCTTGAATCATCTGCCATAAACTTTAATAAACAAAGGTTTATTAATAATTACAGTATGACTGGGATAATCTCTGAGCTGCGATCACAGAATCCCTGCAGTGTGGAAGCAGACCATTCAGCTAATTGAGTCCTCACCAATCCTTCAAAGACCGTCCCACCGAGACACACCCTACTCTAAACCTGTATTACCCATGGCTAACCCACCTAGCCTGCACACCCCTGGACAATTCAGCATGGTCAATCCACCTAACCTGCACATCTTTGGACTGTGGGAGGAAACTGGGCACCCAGAGGAAGCCCAAGTAGGCACAGCTAAAACATGCAAACTCCACACAGTCTTCTGAGGGTTGTATCAAACCTGAGATCCTAGAGCTGTAAGGTAGCAGTGCTAACTACTGAGTCACTGTGCTACTCACGGGCTACCATTGTACCTTTGTTGGATGCCTGCTAACTTTACATACTTCACATAAATTGGGTTTTCATTGCACTTTGATGAAGTTAAAACAGGAGTGGTGCAAGCAGTTTTGAGGTTATTTGGAATCAAATATTTACTCTAGCACAAACACAAATCTGTTCAAAAGCATCACTTTACTGCCACAGGTCCTTCCTGGAATGAAAATCAAAGCAAACGATTAGGAAACTGTACTCACGAATGACTTTTGAAATATAGTACAGATACAATAGAAACCTAAAGACACAATATTCATTCAGCATCTTTGCCTTAACTAATGAGTCTGTCGATTTTATTCCAACCAAACCAGGGACTGATGCAAAGCAGGAACTGGATCAAGGATGACCCATTCTTAGTTCATGAAGGGCAAAGAAAGGTAACTTTCAGTGGAAAACTAAAAGCTGAAATTTGAACCCGAAAGGTCACTGACAGAGATCACTTCTTCACTTAGGGGAGGCGATGGCCTAGTGGTATTATTGCTGGACCAGTAATCCAGAGACTCAGATAATGTTCTGGGGGCCTGGGTTTGAAATCCTGAGATGGCAGATGGTGGAATTTGAATTCAATAAATATCTGGAATTAACAGACTAATGATGGCCGTTGTTGATTGTTGGGAAAACTCATCTGGTTCACTAATATCCTTTAGGGAAGGAAACTGCTATCCTTACCTGGTCTGGCCTACATGTGACTCCAGACCCACAGCAATGTGGTTGTTTCTTAACAGCCCTCTGGGCAATTAGGGATGGGTAATAAATGCTGCCTAGCCAGCGACAGCCTTATCCCATGAATGAATAAAGAATAAACTTAACATCTACCATTCAACATCTCTTTGGGGCAAGAATCAGCAGAGAT
Source organism: Ginglymostoma cirratum (assembly GCA_024137785.1). NCBI lineage: Eukaryota > Metazoa > Chordata > Chondrichthyes > Orectolobiformes > Ginglymostomatidae > Ginglymostoma > Ginglymostoma cirratum. The sequence continues at coordinate 35,106,376 of JAHRHZ010000041.1, forward strand.
GTTTAGAGACCATGGCTCAACCACAACAGGAAAAATCAAATCATTGACCAAAGTTGGATTATGAAGCAGACACCTCTTGTCCTATGTACAATGCAGAGGAAGGAAAAACTAATTATTACCATTTTAATACTCCTGTTTAATTAACTCAAGAGTCTCTTCCCTTTGCCCTTTGTATCTCCATCATCAACCAGTTCTGATTTCTCATACTAAAGGACCCAGTCCACAATACATCATTTCCTATGCATTCCACAACCTGGAACTGTTCATTGAAAGCAGTTTTCATGAGCTAATTTCTGATATGGCCGCATTCTATTACTTCATACACTGGTTTCGACAAGGTAAATGACCCCTTGCTGCTTGCATTGACTTTAAAATGCTCAAATTAAAATCTGACGTCCGCACATTGTGATAAAACATTGAGAATCCCATCACACCAACATGTTCTGTTTGCTGCTTGTTTCTGAACTGAAACCTTCCCACCTGCTCCCATCCCTCAATTTCCACTGCTGCTCCTAATGCAGATAAACCTCTGTAAATGCCAACAGTGTGAAATATTTGCTTGGTACCACATGATGCGCTGGAGAATGACTTCTGATGGCATGAATCTCAAACATTTGTTAGAAAACGCTTTCAGAATGAGTCAAGGAGCAGTTCATTCAGAGTGGTCTTCAAACACAGCAAATTCACATTAGCTAATGGTTTATTTATTGCAATGAAGGGGAATAGCGGAACTTAAGTATTCCTTTCAGCTGAAAACTTGATATATACTAATCTCAATTTAAGACAAGTGTTCATGGGGCTTTGGAGACAACTGTCTTTAGGAACAAGGGGGAGTTATTCAGTAGAACAGAGAGTCCTAGAGGTTCAGGTACATAATTCTTTGAAGTTTACGTCACTTGTAGATAGGGTGGTTAAGAAGGAGTTTAGCATATAGCCTTCACTGCTCAGATCTTGGAGTATAGGAATTGGAACAGCATGTTGAGGTGGTACAGGACATTGGTGAGGCCTCTTCTGGAGTACTGCTTCCAGTTCTAGTAGCCCTGTTATAGGAAGGATATTATAAAGCTGCGGAGGGGTCGGAAGAGATTTACCAGGATGCTGCTTGGAATGGAGGGTTTGAATTATAAGGAGAGCTGGAAAGGCTGGGGTATTTTTCACTGGAGCAAGGAGTGGTATAGATAAGGTAAATGGCAGGTATCTTTTCCCTGTGGTGGCAGTTTTCAAGACCAGCGGGCATATATTTAAGGCAAGAGGAGGAAGACCTTAAAAGACACGAGGGGTCATGTTTTTTACACTGAGAGTTGTTCGTGCATGGAGTGAACTTCCAGAGGAAGTGATGGATACAGCTACAGTTACAACATTTAAGAGACATTTAGGTAAGCATATGAATAAAAAATGTTTGGAGGGATATAGGTCAAGCACAGCAGATGGGAGTGTTTAGTTTGGGATAATGATCAGTGTGGACCGAATGGACTGAAGGGTCATACTGCACAGAAACAGACCTTAAGTGGCAAAATTATGACTATAACACGTCAAGTCTGTTTCACCATTCACTTAGATCATAACTGTTCTGTTTCTTAAAAAATTTGAACTGTGGATCTGGAGATCTTAAATAAAAATAGAAAGTGCTGTAGAAACTCAACAGATCTGGCAGAATCTGTTGGGAGAGAAACAGAGTTAACGTTCTGATATGACAATTATTTGGAATTTTCTGACTTCACAGAAGCTGCCAGAGATTGACATTGTCCACTAATTTTTGTTAATATTTCTGTATCTTTCATTTGTTAACTTGTTTTGATTCCACGTCAATAACAAAAACAATTTGCATATATTTGGATCAATGATAAAATCAAATGTCCAAAGGTGCTTCAAAGCAAAATTGTCAGACAAAAGTTGACACTAAGGAGATATCGGGACAATTGTTCAGATGTTTGTTCAATGAAGTATACTCGTTGGAGTTCTTAAAGAAAGAAAGGTAAAGAGACAGAAAGGTTTAGCAAGGGATTTTCTGTGCATTGAACCTTATATTCCCAAATAAAAACTATCTATCTCAATTTTGAAATTTTTGGTTGAGCAATTTCAGCAGCATTTTCTGACAGATTGTTCCAGATTTTATACACCCTTTGTGTGAAAACGTGCCTCTTCATAACCCTAAGCTTTAATTTAAGATAAATGCCACCAATTCTGAATTCCCCTGTTAGAGAAAGTTATTTCTATCTAGCTACCTTATGAAGATCTTGAATTGTCTTAAACACCTTAGTCAGATCTCACCTTACCCAGAAGAATAATAGCCCATCTTATGCAACCTGTTTTCATGGTTTACCCAGTTTCACCCTGGGAGCAATCTGGAGGGTTATTAACCCAGAGCTTCTGGGGATTAGGACCTCGAGTGGGGTCACAAGCTGAAATTTTAGGATTGTGAGCTCAAAATCAGCAATGGCTGTCACAGAGCTCTGACTGGTCTAGAACAGCTGTGTTCCTGCTCATACAGACTCTAATTCATCGATGTGTTTGATCGAACTGAAGCATTTGGGACAACAGCTTTCTGATGCATTCCCCACGGTAACACCTCAACCAATAAGAGCTGTTTTGCCAAGCACTCAGCTCCCAGTTCTCTTGCAGTCTAAATTGTTGTTCCTTTTGAAATTTAGCATTCTTGCATCTGTCCTGATGAGTGAAAGTCAAAAAGTGTTGAGACAATGTCCTCTCAGGGCATTGTGGATCAACCCACAGCAGGTGGACTGCAGCAGTTCAAGAAGGCAGCTCACCACCACCTTCTCAAGGGCAACTAAGGATTGGCAATAAAATACTGGCCAATCAGCAATTTCCATGTACCACGAAGGCAAAAATATTTAATAGCTGTGAAGCTCTTTAGGACATTGGGAAACCGTGGAAGGTACTACAGCGATACAAGCTTTCCTTCAAGAAATGAAAGCAGTTGTCTCTATATCTTCCTATGTGTAATTGTTTTGAGATACGGAGATAGGTCACATGATGGGTTTGGGTGAAGAAAGCCATTCAATCCAAATAACATCAGCCTTCAAGGGCACCAGATCAATCAACGCACTGTGACAATATCTGGCTCTCCAGCAATACCTCAAACTGAAGCTTCTCCCTGGGAACGGAACCAGCATAGTCACTGGTTTATCTTTCAACAGGATGAAATATTGGAATTTTGAAGTGGCACTCTGGCCTGTCATTTTAACAGTGTTAGACCAAGCCGGAGCTTAATTAGCTTGATTTTATTTTTCGTTTTTGGTTAAACTTTCTCAACATAACACAGAGCTTTAACAAATAAAACGTATAAGGAATTGCAAAGTAGTCAAAACAAAGTGGAAGCTGCCTTTCAGTGTCAGTCAACTGTCAATCAACCATATGCGGTTGTCTGAACAGACACTGATTACTGTGAGCAGGACTCTGAATCAGCCCTTGTCCCTGCCTCTAAAAGAGTATCCCAGAGTAATCAGCAAATAAGCTGATGCACAGAAATATCATAAAAGCAGAAGTCATTGCAAACAAACTGTAAAAGTTGTGAATTTGGTGCAATCTACATTTCAGTGAAGAGAGGGAAGGAGAGACTGGTATTTGTCTCCAGTGATCATATTGCAGGTAAAGATTCAAATTAACTTACCTCAAACCAAAGCTAAAACAAATACCAGTAAAAAGACTGAAAAACCTATAAGCTAATCACAGATGGAGCAAATGAGATGTTTCAGGACTGAGCACAGACCTGAATGAAAGTGACAATATTTATTTAGCAAATCCAAAAAAAACACATCAAGGATAGACATCAGAGGGCAGCAGATAGCAGATTGGCTGCTAACTGTTGCTGTTAACTTCTATTTTATCTCCGAGAGGGACAAAGCCGCTTGGTAGTCTAACGAGTAGTAGGTCAGAGCAGGACATCTCTGTCCCATTGACGGTACGTAAGTGCCATGGGAGAACTCCAGCTCACGTCTCATTTTCAAGAAAACCCCATCTGTATGAAGTATTGCCAATTGGAACGAGGGGAGGCGATGACCAGTTGGTATTATTGCTGGCCTGTTAATCCAGAGACCCAAATAATGTCCTGGGGACCCAGGTTCGAATCTTGCCACAACAGATGGTGGAATTTGAACTCAATAAATATCTGGAATTAACAGTCTAATGCTGACCATGAATCCATTGTTAACTGTTGGAAAAACCCATCTGGTTCACTAATGTCCTTTAGGGAGGGAAACTGTTATCCCTACCTGGTCTTGCCTATATGTCACTCCAAACTCACAGCAATCTGGTTTACTCTTAACTGCCCTCTGGTCAATTAGGGATGGGCAATAAATGCGCCTGGCCAACATTTTTTTCTGCTCCAACCAAAGGATGACAAGCCTTCTAATGGATAATATATTGACAGGTGAGTTCATACTGCAGCTGAACGTTGTGCAGATAGAGACTGGATGAGTATTAATCAGTCAAACAGGAGGGTCGTGCAAGCCTACTGTCTAACTGGTGTTGGATACTGGAGAGGATAATGATTCCTTTGAGGTGTACAACCAGACCCAAGACCACAACAGTTTGGGTGCCTGAGCTTTCTTGATTCGGGAATAGGAAGAATACCAGGAAAGCAATAGTGGTAGAGTTTAAAGTAGGGCATGAATGGCAGCTCAACACTCCTGATAAAATGATTTTAAAACAGATAATGAGGGGTATAAAATGGGGCAGTGCCAATATTGTTTTAAAGCAAGAATTACAACTGTGAGAAGGGATAATGTTTGAGCAGCATCACATGAAACCATGTATATTATGCAGCGAAACTACAAGGTGACAACCACACAGCTGAGAGTAAACCATAAATATTCTGAAGAGAATGGAAGGGCAAATATAAGTTCAAATTGCTGAGAGATGCAAACACATTAGAGTAATAATGAGCTACTCTGACTACATTAATATTCAATTGGATAAAATCATTGCAAAATAGAAAAAAGAAATAAATTGCATTCAGGGGAGTTTTATTTTCCATATACAGTCCTGCAAAAGAAGGATTAATTTTGAATTTAGTTTTAGGGAATGAATATGACAGATGGAAGGGGTATCAGTAGGAGAACATTTTGGTAATAGTCATCATAATTTAGTTAGCTTTAACGTGGTTCTGGAAAAAGAAACAAAGATAGAATTAAAGTAAACAAAAAGAATTAGGAAACGGTCAATTACACCGAGCTGTTTGATTTTTAAAAGTAGGTTGGAAACACATACTTGAAGGTAAATGGGTGTTCGAGCAATGCGAGGTATTCAAGGAAGAGATAAAGAATGTTCAGAAGAAAAATACTCCTATAAAAAATAATGGGATTCCCAAATTTAGGACTCACTACAAATATTGGGGTAAAGAGGATAGGATAAGGGAAACAAATGGAAACATAGGTCACATGCTGAAATTTTGATTTATAGAAAGTCTAGAGAAGTTTAGAAAGTGCAGGGGTGAAATTTGAAAAGAAATGATAAAAGCAACAAAGGTCAAAAAAAATTGACCACAAAAACAAAAAAACACCCAAAGGCGTTTTGGAAATACACAAAAAAGCAAGAGGATAATCAAGGAAAAAATATAGATGCTGTGAAAAATTAAATGGAACCTGTGAGGCAGAAAACATTGGCAAGAGTTTCAATGAATGGTCATATCTGTCATCACAAAAGAGAGACATTGTAGTTAAGAAGCGGATGGAGGAGTGTGCAATATTTGGGATGGGATAACCATAATGACAGAGGAAATATTAAAAGGCTTATTAGATAAATCATCAAGTTTGGTTGAATGGATTAAACGACAGAGGCTCTTGTCTGTATTTCTCCAATTTTTCTTGCTGCAGGCATACAGCCTGAGGACGAGAAGACACCAACGTTGAGCCATTGTTTAAAAAGCAAAAGGATAGGCTGACTAGCTACATGCTGGCAGCAAAACCTCAATAATGGGCAGAAGTACTGGGATAAATTCTCAAGGACAAAATAAGTTGTTATTTAGAAAGGCAGGTTTTTTTTAGGGGTAGGTTACATCTGAGAAGTCTGACAGACATTTTCGAGGACTTAACCACAAGCTTGATGAAGGGAGTATGTTTGATGTTTACTTGGCAGGCTCAGGAGAAGGCCAATGAAAAACGAGGTAAATAGAAAACAGTAAGTTGATCGGGTAGGGGGAAGTGGTGAGCAGGAGGGGAGACAGGGTGTCAGGGGAGGGAAGCAGTGAGTGAATGGGAGAGTGATGCTGCAAGAAAAAAGGAACAAAGGGACCAGGTGAAGCAGCACTGTGTGCAAAGTTTCTTTACAGTTCTTGGCAGATGCATTGTACCCACACAAAACTGAAGATACGGGCAGTGTTGCAACTTATAATTCACCCTAAAATGAAAATGTGCTATTAGAATGTGCTTTAAACATAGGCGTTCCAGTCACATCATTACAGGAAGAATGCCACAATGCTAGAGAGGGTGCAGAGCACTTTTATAAGGACATGACCAGGAATGAAGAATTTTAGTTCTGGGGAAAGGTTGAATAGGCTGGGCTGAGGCACTTTTGGAATGGAGATGTCTGAGGAGAAATATAATTTAAATGGACTAAGCTCTGAGGGCCCTGGATGGGGTGTATAGGAAGGAGTCATAGCCATTAGCAGTGATCCATGTGCACAGAATTAGATTCAAAGTAATTGGTAAATGGAGGGAGTTGAGAAATAATTTTTTTCACCTGGAGAATAGTGTGCGTCTGGAACTCATTCTGTGGAAGAGTAATAGAGGCAGAAAGCTTCATCCTAAAGGTTTGGATATGCCCTTGAAATGCCATACTGTATGGGTCTATGGACTAAGAATGGGAAAGTGGGATTAGGTGCTTTACCTCCTTCTAAACCAGCACAGACATGATGGGCTGAACATTCTCCAATAGTGCCATAAAATTTCTACAATTTGATATTATGATGTTAGAAAGCTTAATTCAGCCATTATAAGCTGAAGCCCTCATCCAAGTGACTGTGCTGCTCTGTGACAACTCATTCTTCTGAACATCTTTAGTATCTCCATAAAGTCTGTGCTGAGACTTTCAGAAAACCCCAATTTCCCCACTCATCCATCTTAGTCCAGGTTGAGAATATTGTTGGACAGATGGCTGCATTAGGGGTTACCTCTTAGGTTTCCAGGTATCTAACATATTTGTTATTTAACCCGTGTTAAGAGCTTTACAAGACGCTAGAAATTGTTGAGAGAGATGGAGAGCCATGTCATAATAAGGAGTATTAAAGCATTTGTTATCTGTCAACAGGCAAACAAAATAAAACTAAATAAAAATCAATAGCTAGACAATTTGAGATCATTCATTCAGTGTAAGCTATGAGGGGTAGCAAAATGGGAAGTTTATGACTATAAGTCACTCAAAACTACATTGCATTTGAGTTAGCGATTCTGCCACAATCGATGAATGATCATTTTTCACTCCTCCTGGTGCTGAAACACAATTTATTACAGGATTTTTTTTTTGAAAAACCAGCCAACCATGCAGTAAAATTTTAAATTTAAAGCAAATATTGAGAAAGAAGTAAATTGATGCCCTTTTTAAAAAATCAATGGTACACTGTCAGAATAAGTTAAGAAATTTAGTGAGTTTCATTTTTCTTATTATGGATAGCGATACATTCTAAGTTCTCTGTCAACAATGATGCAGTTTAAATCAGTGATCAGAGCATCTCACTAAGCGACATTAATGGTTTAATGGTGTAACATCTGTAAGTCTTTAAAAATGCCAAATACATTGTTCACCTTCCTAAATTGGAGAGGTGTAGGATCATTGTAGATCACCTACGCGGATGTCCTAAACAGAATTTCTCACGTCAGCACATAGGAAGATCAAAACCTGGCACTTTTCATAGTTCAATTCTCCAGTCAATGCTTTGTTTCTTAATATGACCTGGATTCTGAGTAGGTGTGCTCTAGTTGAGCTCACTGACCAATGAGTTGAGGAGAAATCATTCAACATTCCCATCTTGATCCCTTCCAATTTCCAGGGCCCATACTAAAGAAAGAACCTATACCTTTCATCATCTCAGGACCTTCAAAAGTCTTTTTACAGCTAACAAAGGCCTTTTGAAGTACACACAGTCTTTTCAATTTAGAGAAATTCAGTGGTTAGTTTGCACAGAGCAGGATCCCATCAACAGCAATTGAAAGGATCCCCTTTCTCTGTGATGTTGGCTAAGGGATAAATTTTACCTGGGACATGAGAAGGAAATCCCCTGCTCTTCTTCAAAATTCTGAATTAGAATATTTTCAATCCAGCAGAGTGGGCTCAGTAATGATCTCTTACCAAAATGATGCCACCTCTGACACTGCTGCACTCCTTCAGTTTGACATCAAAGAACCAGATTAGATTTCAGGCTTGAGCACAAATTCTTTGAAATCAGAGGCAAAAGTGTTGCCTTGTGAGTCATGGCGGTCACCTGAGGGTGTAGATTTTGTTTTTCACCTTCCCTGGGAATGTAGGGATTGCTGACTCTGGGCTAGCATTTGCTGCCATTCCTAATTGTCCTTAAACTGTATGTTATCCCAGGCTATTGCAAAGGCAATGGATATTGATCAATTTTGCCGTGTGTCCAGATTCACATGTAGTCAGACAGAGTAAGGATGGCAGATGTCCTTCTCTAAAGAGTCACTAGAGGAAGAGATAGGTTTGTACAACAATTGACTGATGTTAGGCCCAATAACATTGAGGCTAGCTTTTCAATCCAAATTTAACTAACTAAATTGAAATTCAGTTAATTTGAACCCACATTCCCATAGCATTACCCAAGGCCCCTTCGACAGCATCTTCAAACCCACGACCTTCATTGCTTTGACTGGCAAGGGGATCAGATCCCCTGGAACACTACCACCTGCAAGTACTTTTCCAAGCCACACGCCATCCTGATTTGGAACGACGTTGAATGAATACTGACCTAATCAGTGACACTTACATATAAAGTCATGAGAGGATTGGATAAAGGAGATGAGGAGAAGCTATTCCTGCTGGTAAAAGATAGAATTGAAAGTAATACAAAAATGAAGCAAATCTAATGTAAGAGAAAAGCCTTTTAACACAATGGATCATACGGGCATTGTCTGGAAATGTGGTGGAGGCAGGTTCAATTGAGGCACTCAACAGGGTACTACATGATTTTTGGACTGAAATTAGAGCAGCATCGTGGCTCTGTGGTTAGCACTGCTGCCTCACAGCACCAGGGAACAAAGATTTCACCCTCAGGAAACTGTGTGGAGTTTGCACATTCTCCCCATATCTACGTGGTTTTCCTCCAGGCACTCTGGTTTCCTCCCACAATCCAAAGATTTTCAGGTTAGGTGAATTGGCCATGCTAAATTGCCCATAGGTGTGAAGGCTAGGTGGATTACAGGATAGGGCAGGGTGGTGTGGGGGTGTGTGGGCTGAATGCTCTTCGGAGGGTCAGTGTAGACTCAATGGGCTGAATGGCCTGCTTCCACACTGTACGGATTCTGTGAAATGGTGTGCAGGGTGAAGGCAGGGAATTGGTATTAGGTGATAGAATTGGTGTAGGCTGTATGGCCTCCCTCTGAACTATGATAATTTTGTGATTCTGTGATGAACTAATATAAAAATAGCTCAGGCTTCTGGTTTACGAGTTCAGTGACATTACCACGATGCTACCACATCTTAAACACTGATTATGAGATAAAAAGTAGAATTGGATTGGCGAGGGTGCTACTCACAACTCTACAGCAAAGTAATGTCGGGAGTCTCAGTGTGAAATCTCACCCACTGGCACCTTTTTAAAGAAATCACAGGTGCCCTCTGTGTGAGTATTATTGCTCTGACCTGTATTCAAAAATCATCTCCATTATCAGCACCAGTGGAACTGGGACAGAAAGCAACAATATTCATCATGATTTCAGCACGAGGGAGTGGGAGAAAATCAATTGGCAGGAAAAAGAGAGCCAAGCTGTGCTTTGAGATAAGATGATGTTTATAGAGTGGATCACTGTTAGAAAAAATTTCTGTAACCTCCTTGCCTCAGTGTATATTTGACATTCCACCAAGTTTCACAGCACTAAAGGAGCACCTCAGTGATTTTCTGTTACAGTTGAAGTGAAGCTTATTGTTCAGCCAAGGTCTCTCTGCAAACAGGTCACCCACCAGTACACTCTGTGTATATCACAAAACACGTTAGCAGCTGCTAGAGGTAATAGGTACTGCAGATGCTGGAGAATCTGAGATGACAAGGTGTGGAGCTGGATGAACACAGCAGGCCAAGCAGCATCAGAGGAGCAGGAAAGCTTAGACCCTTCTTAAGAAAATTTCTGAAGAAGGGTCTAGGCCCGAAACATCAGCTTTCCTG
>JAHRHZ010000041.1:35121720-35142170 GCA_024137785.1 Ginglymostoma cirratum
GCTGGAAAAGCTCAGCAGGTCTGGCAGCATCTGTGGAGGAGAAAACACAGTTAACGTTTCGGGTCCGGTGACCCTTCCTCAGAACCGGACCTGAAACATTAACTCTGTTTTCTCCTCCACAGATGCTGCCAGACCTGCTGAGCTTTTCCAGCAACTTTGTTTTTGTCCGTATTATTTTGCCTTTATTGGAAAACTGATGGAGATGGATCTGTTAAGTATTTTGGATATTTTTAATCAAACAGTTCAGAGATATTATGTATGCCACATACCTGGAACCTGAGACACCTTGTTTAGATGGACAGATATAACCACTGTGCGACAAAAGCCTTCTCCTAATTGGGCAACTAAGGTGCTTAAGGACCCCATTAAGAAAGCTGTTAGGGTTTTATATTTAATCAACCGCTTCGTAGATGTTATGACACGCCTCTGGGGCAGATGGGACATGAACCATGACATTCTAGCCCAGAGGATGGGACACTATTGCTGCACCACCAGACCCTTAGAAAATTTAACCATCTGTTATGATGTAATGGTAATATGAACAGACTTTGGACTTATCCCACTCAGGATTCTTTGATCAACAGTTGAATTGTCACTACCAATGAAAGGTATGTGAATTATCTTTAACTAAATATTTCCATAGTGAAGGTATCCTCATGATCACTCACCTGAAAATCATTCCACAGTTCCTACACAGCACCTCCTCGGAACACTATTCAAAATTTCTAGCCTTACAGAACAAAAGCAGACAGGAGGCTATTTGATTTATCATATCTGTACTGACGTGCGTTTTGTCTCCAGTGGGATAACTTTACCTTATTTGGCAGTACTAATGCTGCCTTCAATAACATAAGAATCCACACAGAGGGTAATGTTGTCTCAAAGAATGCAACAGAATATTAATTATAGCTCATAAAGACTGAAACAACGGTGAATGCTGTAAATCAGTGACAGAAATAGAAATTGCTGGAAAAGTTCAGCAGGTCTGACAGTATGTGCGGAGAGAAATCAGAGTTAATATTTCAGGTCGAGTGACCCATCCTCAGAACTACCACTGACCCTTCTGAGGATGGGTCACTTGACCCAAAAGGTTAACCCTAATTTCTCTCTACAGAAGCTGCCAGACCTGTTGAGTTTTTCCCGCAATTTCTATTAATTATAGCTCAGAGTTATATACAAATGTCAGATTCACAGACACATATGTCTTTAGGCTGACATTAAGCTATTCAGTCACAAAGAGCACCACACTTCCATCAGCTTGTCATGCTTCAAGTGGTCCACGTTAAGCTAGAGTCTGAGACCTGCATACTTTCAGGACACATGATATGAAGGAGTGCTGATGACATGAACATATCACTAAATGGTACACTGACATGCTGTGTCTTTTAGGTATTTTGATTTGCTGATTGTGTGACATAACACAACATAGATCAGATCTTTCAAAGAGCAATTCAATTAAATTCCATTTTCCTGTTTTTTCCCCTTTTAGTCTCAATATGTCTGTCCTTCAAACATTTACTCAATTTCCTTCTGAAAGTTACTATTAAGACTGCTTCCATCGGCCTTTCTTTCTCTGAAGAAATACTGAAACGAAAAGTATATGGCAATTGTATCTCTTACAACAATCATAGGGTAATAACCATTCATAGCTTAACAATGAATTTGGATGTTTGTTCCAATGCACTGAATGTAATCTGTGGTAACCGACAATTCACGCCTTGTTAAACCTGCTATTAAGAACAGTATCCAGCTGATTGACATCACTGATTCTCTATTCAATTGATATTTTCATATTAAACTCTCTTTTGTTGTGCAGGAAGCAAGTCTTCGGCATACATTAGTGCCTTTGGCTGGCTAGATTCTAATTTATATTCCTGCAGTTTGTAGAAGCAAGATAGGAGACGGCAACATTAGTGTGCTGTGGGCAGCAAAACAAAACTAAAACCTAATTGGCAGAGAAAGAAAAATATCTCATTTTGTTAGGTAGAGCCATGGAGAACAGCTAATGTCTTGTGATGAAGGAAGAAACTTGTATTTCAGATCTACCTTTCATGGAGCTGCACAGTGGTTAGCCCTGCTGCCTCACAGCATCAGAGTCCCAGATTCAGTTCCAGCCTTGGAAGACTGTCTGTTTTAGAGTTTGCACATTACCCTTGTGTCCGTATGGGTTTCCTTCTACAGTCCAGGTGAATTGGCCATGAGAAATTCAGGGATAGGATGGGGTATGGAGTTGGGTCTGAGTGGGATACTGTTTGGAGGGTCAATGTGGACACAATGGGCTGAATGGCGTGCTTCCACACGGTAGGGATTCTATGCCCTCAGAACAATGCTTTGTGCGTGATTAAGTATTGACCCCTGTATTATCAATCTTGCAATAACGACGTTACTTCAAAAGTATTTAATTATTTGGATAGAACTTTGGGCCATCCTAATGTCATGAAAGGCGCTGTATAAATGCACTTTCTTCTATTTAACTAGGACAGGGCGCAACAAGCTCAACTTTCCAGGTTCAAGAGGGAGATAATGAAGAAAAAATCTTTCTCCCTGTCTTTCCCATTCAAGCAGAGAAACTGATTATCACCTTTCTAAAGCACGCACCTTCTTTAGCACTGATCAACATTGACTGACATGCTTTGTAAGATTAACTGAGTAAGGAAACACAATACTGCCTGAATGCTTGGATAGATTTTAATGTGCATGGCATTATCTTCAAACAAGAAGGTTCAAAAGACAGAACTTTTCTCTCCTGTTTCACAAAGACAATCATTCTTGTGAATTATAATACTTTTGGAGGAGTTATATTTCCATGATTGTAGGTAATAATGGAATAAATTATTTAATCAGACCAAAGAGAAAGTGCTAGAAAAACTGAAATGTTTGAAGATGGACAAATTACCTGGACCAGATGGACTATGCCGCAAGAGTTCTGAAGGAGATAGTTGAAAGGAGAGTGGAGGCGTTGGTGGTGATCTTTCAGAAATCACTGGAGTCAAGGAGGGCCCCAGACGATTGGAAAATGACTAAAGCATCTCCCCTGTTCAAAAAGGGAGAAAAGTAAAAGACAGGAAATTACGGGCCACCTAGCCTGACCTCGTCATTGGTAAGATTTTGGAGTCCATTGCGAGAGATGAGATTTCTGAATACTTAGAAGAGCATGGTAAGTTAGGGCAAAACTATTCCATTGACAATATTGACCATATGGGACATGTCAAAGTGTTATATTAATGCTGTCGCTTTGTGGCAATACAGCCAGGTTTGCCCTGTGACATATTCCAATCAACAAACTATGACTGCAGATTTTGAAGTATTAACATAGTTACCCTGACAATCTGAGCTTACTATCTCATTAACATTCTTTGGGGATTTCTCCATCACTTTGTCATGGTAATTATAAGAAAATGACAGCAACTTGTGCTCTTCTCACATGTCAAAATATCGTTCTGTCTAAGATCATGATTGATTGACAGCCTCATTATAAAAGACAGGGAGTCTTTTCTCTTACCTGCTTTGCACCAAAAACGTACAGAGTGTTCCCCACACCCCACCACCTCTACCACTTTCCACGCCCCCACCCCCACCCCAACCCCCATAGGCTGCTCTGAGATAACGATACCTACACTGTGTTATAACAATACTCTCGTTGAACTCCCATCACTTGTCAAAGGGCACCCTGTTATCTCACAGCTTCCGGCAGTGGGAGGTTGGTGGGGGGTGGTGGTGCTATGTATGTTTTTGATGGAAATTGATTAATAAAAAAGAACTTTGCGTTTCATACTCAACAAGAAAAGAAATAAGGAGGGAGAAGGTTAAATCTGCGGGTAAGCTGGTCAGTAAGATAAGATTACAAGAGTTTCCTTGCATGTATAAAGGGCAAATGAGAGGCAAAAATAGACATTTGACAGTTGGAAAATGACGCTGGAGAAGTAGTAATGGAGAACGATTAATGGCTAAGGAACTGAATAAGTACTTTGCGTCAGTCTTCACAGTGGAAGTCATGAGTAATATCTCAAAAGTTCAAGAGAATGTGTGGCCATCACCAAAGAGAAGGTGTTAGAAAAACTGAAAGGTCTGAAGGTGGACAAATTACCTGGACCAGATGGACTATGCCGCAAGAGTTCTGAAGGAGATAGTTGAAAAGAGAGTGGAGGCGTTGGTGGTGATCTTTCAGAAATCACTGGAGTCAAGGAGGGCCCCAGACGATTGGAAAATGACTAAAGTAACTCCCTTGTTTAAAAAGGGAGAAAAATAAAAGACAGGCAATTACATGCCACCTAGCCTGACCTCGGTCATTGGTAAGATTTTGGAGTCCATTGTGAAAGCTGAGATTTCTGAATACTTAGAAGAGCATGGTAAAATAAGGCAAAACCAGCATGGTTTCAGCAAGGGGAGGTCATGCCTAACAGATCTGTTTGAATTCTTCGAGGAGTTAACAATCAGGTTAGACCAGGAGAGCCAATGGATGTTATCTATTTGGACTTCCAGAAGGCCTTTGACAAGGTACCACATAGGAGGCTGCTGAGTAAGATAAGGGGCCATGGTGCTAGAGGCATGGTGCTAGCATGGATGGAAGATTGGCTGTCTGGCAGAAAGCAGAAAGTGGGAATAAAGGAGTCCTCAGGATAGCAGCTGGTGACTAGTGGAGTTCTACAAGAGTCAGTGTTGGGACCACAACTTTTCACATTACACATCAATGATCTAGTTGAAAGAATTGAGGGCATTCTGCTAAGTTTGCAGATGATACAAAGATAGATGGAGGAACAGGTAATGTTGAGGAGGCAGGGAGGCTGCTGAAGGATTTAGATAGGTTAGGATAGTGGACAAAGGATTGGCAGATGGAATACAATGTGGGAAAGTATGAGGTCATGCACTTTAGTAGGAAGAAAAGGCATAGACTATTTTCTAAATGGGGAGCAAATTTAGGAATCTGAGTGCAAAATGATTTGGGAGTCCTAGTCAAGAATTCTCTTAAGGTACAAAAACAAAGTTACTGGAAAAGCTCAGCAGGTCTGGCAGCATCTGTGGAGGAGAAAATAGAGTTAACGTTTCAGGCCCGGTGATCCTTCTTCAGAACCGGACCCAAAACGTTAACTCTGTTTTCTCCTCCACAGATGCTGCCAGGCCTGCTGAGCTTTTCCAGCAACTTTGTTTTTGTTCCTGATTTACAGCATCTGCAGTTCTTTTGGTTTCTATTCTCTTAAGGTAAACTTGCAGGTTAAGTCTGTAGTTAGGAAGGCAAAAAAAAAGTTGGCTTTTATTTCAATAGGACTAGAATATAAAAGCAGGGATATACTTCTGAGGCTTTATAAAGCTCTGCTCAGACCACATGTAGAGTATTGTGAGCAATTTTGGGCCCCATACCTCAGGAAGGATATACTGGCCGTGGAGCAGGCTGAGAGGAGGTTCGCGAGAATGATGCCAGGAATGAAAGGCTTAACATATGAGGAAGGTTTGAGGACTCTGGGTCTATACTTGACGGAGTTTAGAAGGTTGAGAGGGATCTAATTGAAACTTATAGAATACTGAATGGCCTGGACAGAGTGGATGTTGGGAAGAAGTTTCCTGTGGCAGGAGAGACTAGGACTTCAGAGCACAGCCTTAGAGTAAAAGAATTAGAATTAGAATCCCTACAGTGTGGAAACAGGCCCTTTGGCCCAACAAGTCCACACTGACCCTTGGAGCATCCCACCCAGACCCATCCCCCTATAACCCACACACCCCTGAACACTATGGGCAATTTAGCCTGGCCAATCCACTTAGCCTGCACATCTTTGGAATGTGGGAGGAAACCAGAGCACCGGGAGGAAACCCACACAGACATAGGGAGAATGTGCAAACTCCACACAGACAGTTACCTGAGGCTGGAATTGAACCCAGGTCCCTGGTGCTGTGAGGCTGCAGTGTTAACCACCGTGCCACCCTGTACCTTAAAAGGAAGACCCTTTAGAACAGTAATGAGAAGAAACTTCTTCAGCCAGAGAGTAGCAAATCTGTGGAATTCATTACCTCAGACTGTGGAGGTCAGGTCATTGAGTCTATTTAAGAAAGACATAGATAGGTTCTTGATTGTCAAGCAGATCAAGGGTTACAGCGAGAAAGTGGGAGAATGGGGTTGAGAAATTTATCAGCCATGATTGAATGGCAGAGCAGACTTGATGGGCTGAATGGCCTAATTTCTGCTCCTATGTCTGATGGTCTTTTGGCCTAACCTGTATAACCTGAGCTAATATTTTTGTCTGAAAACAAAAATGCTGGAAATCACAGCGGGTCAGGCAGCATCCATGGAGAGAGAGAGCAAGCTATTGTTTCGAGTCCAAATGATTCTTCGTCAGAGGTAGCCTCATTTGAGCTCCGATGAAGAGTATTCTTGACTCGAAACATTAGCTTGCTCTGTCTATGGATGCTACCTGACCTGCTGTGATCTTCAGCATTTTTTTGTTTTCAGTACAGGTTCCAGCATCTACAGAAGGGTCTAGGCCTGAAACATCAGCCTTCCTGCTCCTAATTTGCTTCTTGGCCTGCTGTGTTCATCCAGTTCTACACCTTGTTATCTCAGATTCTCCAGCATCTGCAGGTTCTACTATCTCTGCTCTTAATACCACTCGGTGGGTGCTCCAAGTTTGGATACTCAGCTAAGAGAAGAGCATTTTGAGATCTTGTGGGCATAAACTCCTAATATCTTTCAACCCAGAGGGCCCAGCCTCTGCCAGGAGCCCAATGCTAATCTGATATCTTGAGTGTATTATGAATCTTTTGAGTGCAGTCATGGTGGGGAATAAACTTGCACTGTAAACCTTGTGAAGGCTGAAACAGTTGGATCTTAAGCGTTGTTTCAGTGACGTGAACCAAGGGAGTTTCTCTCTTGGGCACATACCCCAACCTATAGCTCTGCTTACTGTTATGAATGTTGAAGTGTTGCTGCAGCAAGTTAGACCTAGAAAGAAAGTTTTTTTTTAACCAGGTAGGAAAAAAAAAATACGAAGTAAAGTAGCTTGGTGAAAATCTAACCCTGATGGAATGCAGGATAGATAATTGTGTGGAAGGAAGGAATTTACCTAACAACTGCCATTGGAAAAGTGATGGAATGTATGATTAAATAGGTTATAGCAGGGTACTTAGAAAATTTCTTTGTAATCAGGCAGAGTCTACATGGTTTTCTGAAAAGGAAGTCATGTTTGACTAATTTATTATAATTCTTTGAGGAAGTAACAAATAATACAGATAAAGGGGAGCCTGTGCAATTATTGTACAAAGAATTCTGGAAGAATTCCATTCAACAAGGTGCAACATTGAGGGTTACAACTACACAATATGAGCTTATGTGGCAAGGGGTAACCTAATATTGTAGACATCCAGTCGGCTAGCTAGCAGAAAACAGGCAAAAAAAGGTCATTTTTGGGTCGGATGCGTACTGTGTGGAATGCCACAGGATTGGCACTGGGACGTCAACTGTTTACAGTTTATATTAGCGACATGAATGAAGGAACTGAATGCCTGGTTGCCAAATTTGCAGTCAATACAAAGATGGGAATGAAGGTACTTTTGGAGAGGATGTAAGGCATCGGCAGAGAGATACGGATAAGCTGAGTAAGTGTGCAAAATGTGGCAGATGGAGCATAATGTGGGAAGGTGTGAATTTGTCCACTTTGGCAAGACAAGTAGAAAACCGTGAAGAAAAAAATGGAGTGAGACAGAAGAATAGAATCAGGACAATGGGTAGAGCCAAAGTAACATGAACATTAAATCTGTAAGAACCATTATCTTATACCACAATGGAAATCAGCACACTCTGAAGAGTATGTGAACATCCCAGTTTACTTTCCTCCCTGCAACCTCCCATTTCCCATTACTCCTTATGAGTTGTTTATCTATCTCTGTGTCTGCCTTCACTCAAAACCAATTTCACGATCGAAGAGATTCAAATTCTAACATCCTGAACTACATCAGAAAAACGCTGGAAAGGTTCACTAATAAATGGGAAAGACAAAACTCCATCTCACAGACGTAAAAAACCAGCATTGAAGGCTCTGTGAGCATGACATTGAGGAGAATGTGAACATTAATTAACTGCAGCTCACCAGCAGTTGAAATATGGCTGTCTGTCAAGTGATTGATGGTGCTGTATCTGCCTGTGGACTTTTCCTGTCACTACCATTGCTGGTCTCCTTTATAGTTGAATTTTATTAGTGTGTGCTATTGAGTAGGGATTTCTAGTTTGAATCTAATTGTTTTGCATTACAGGCCATTCACTCTACTATGCGACACTGCCACACCAGGATCAGCCCGGAACGTCCAGGAAGGTTAATTTTCAGAAAGACGCAAGAAATTTAGCAAATGATCACCAGGATATTTAAAAAATATGGTGCTGTTTTTATTTAAATTCTCTTTGAATGTTTCCACTTCATCAGTTACAGATCTACTGAAGATGGGACAAAGACTGTTTGAATAATACTCAAAATTAATCATCCATTTAGGGAACAAAGCATACCAATTAATTTGAGAAAGCGAGACTCTGTAATTTGTGGCACAGAAAATGATCATTGGACATTGGGTTGGGTCACAGCGATAAAATCTCCAGGAGTATATTCTACCAGATTCAGCCACTTTATCTATCTGTATTCAATATGTAGCTCAGTGACTAAATCACTACACTTTCTTGCTGAGAGACATTAATTGTAATATCAAGTGAGATTGACAATCACAATAAAGATCTCTCACTATGCTTGTCTGAGCTAGGCTACAATGGTGAAGGAGGAATTACAGGCTTGAGTGGATAATATTTTTCGTGGTGATCATTGTTTATTGCCATGACAACGTCAACAACATGAAAAGGATAGGAATGGACATAACCTCCGCTCATGTCTCCTAGGGTGCTTCATAAATTGTTTTAAATTCATTTTGTCAAATTTACTGCGGCATGGTTCATCTTTTTCTACCTATTGGCACATTACCCATTAACAACTCACTCACTCCAATGTTTGAATTTTCAGCTATAATTTTATCATCACAGGCTTCAATTTCTCAAAAGCTCCATTTTCGAAGTTCCCTCTTGCTTTCTCAATCACTGGTGTCCGATGCCTCCAATCTGTAAAATCATGTGACATCCATGAGGTCTGGTTTCTCCCAGAATTGTTAGCTTCATACAGTCCTGTGAATCAAGGTCTGAGATTCCTGAAACTGTGCAAACAAAAAGAGGGATCTGGTGAGATTTGGTGCTTGGATTGAGAAAGTGATGGCTGATGTTTAACCTTGATAACACAAATTGTGAAAGTCCACATGAAGTGGAAATGTAAACAGTATTGTATCAGTTGAAAGGATAGAGCATGAAAGATTAAAGTTTGGAAAATATTTAAAGGAAACTCATATAAACATTCAGCACGATGTGAGCAAGTGGTTAACACTTTCAGGAATGAGAACCTGAGTTACAGTGTGCAAGTCGAAGGATCTCATTAAGATCTGGCACAAAGCACCAGAGTCACAACAAAAATTCTACAAAACATGTTTTTGAAAATCTTAGAGTCATAGATTTGAAACAGATCTTTCCGTCCAATTCGTCCACGCCAATCAGATATCCTAAATTAATCCAGTCCCATTTGCCAGCATTTGGCTCAAGTCCCTCTAAACCTTTCCTATTCATGTACACATCCAGATTTCTTAGAACAAGGATTTTGGAAAAGTCAGACAGCATCTGTGAAGAGAGAAACACTTCATAGAATGGGCTGGCTTTTCAATTGCTACCAGCCTCGGGAATAGCTGTGGGCACAATTGCAAAATCAGGGTCTTTAGTGCATCTCTAGATTTCAGTGCTGCTGGAGCTGGTTGATGGGCCTAAGGAGTAAGATACAACATCATTCCAGATAACCTGAACAGTCTGGTGTTTGCTCAATCATGGCCATAAGCTTACCTCAGGGTGACTGAATAATGTCAGGCCCTGAGGGATTATGCACCTTATGTTTGATTTGGCTGTTTGTACAAGTTTTTAGGCTTCACATCTACAGAGGTGCAGTCTTTCTCTTGGCAGAGCTGCATCAAGATCTGACTTTGCTGCTTGTAAACTAATAGGGGATCTCTGACCCTTTGGTCTTATTAACAAGATATTAAACTCACCTCCTGTCCAATTTGTATTCCAAGAAAGTATCACATGAGCAATGCTATTAAGGCTAGGTCACATTGATTAAACCTCCAAGAATATCATCCACCAGATTTGGCTATTCTATCTGTCTGTAAACAATATGTGGCTCAGTGAGCCATCACTAAACTTTCAGCTCTTTACTTGGTGAAATTTGCTACAATGCCAACTGAGATCAATAACCACAGTGAAGAAGACCTCGCTTCGGGCTGGAGTGGATATCTGGTGGAGTTGGGTGTCGGAAATCATTTGGGTGTCTGTTTATTGACCACATTTGGAAAACCAACCAACCATTTCGGGTCAATGGCTGATCACAGCCAAAATTTCTGAGAGAAGGCCATCGATGTGAAACGTTAACCTCATCCGTCTGAGCTTCACCATATTACTTTACAGCATTGAAAGGAAACCATTTAGCTTCCATTCCCTCTGTCAAGTCTTCGTAAGTGTTTCTACTTAACCTTATACCCCTGCTCTTTCCTTTCATTGTAAGTATCTATCCAATTTTTTTTGAAGGTTACTATTGAATCTGCTTCATCAACTTTTCTAGTGGTACATTCCAGATCATGACCCATTGCAAGAAATTCTCCTCGTTCTCCTCTGTTTCTTTTTCCAATTGCACTAAATCTTTGATCTCAGTTTCTTTCCAACAGAAACCAGACTGTTTTAGCTAAATCCCATAAAATTTTGAAAACCATTAAATCCAGTTATTTTCTGTTTCTACAAAATGCATCCCAGCTGCTCCTCAGAACATAATTCCTTCATTCCTGTTACTTCTATTTATGCCCTTCTATGGCTTTTCATTACCTTTAAATCTTTTCTGCAACATTTTCTATTTTTGTTTCAAATTTCCAACATCATAGTATTTTAGTTTCATTTTATTGTGATCTGCCATGCATATTCTGTGTACTTTCTATTCACTTTGCCACAGTGGGGAATCAAAAGAGAAAAGTTGCCTTCAGATGGAGTCTGTTTACATCTTTAAGATATATCCCAAAAATATTCAGACTTATGTGAAGCACAGCTACTGTTATTATTCCCAGAAAAATAGCAACTATTTTTTGCACAGCAATAGGATTGAATAGGGTACAGAGAAGGATAATCTAACTGTTAAGAGAGGCTATAGAACTGGGAAACTATATTGTACATATATATATATACACTATATATATGTATACACAATATATATATACACGCTGAACAAGAAAGCTTGGACTTGTCAGAACATATGGGAATATAGCTCGGAGAGATTGCCTTGACAATTAATTGGATTATAAATGATCTGCACCATATCACCTTAGCACTCATTTTGGTTCCATAATCATTTATATTTTTGCCAAAGATCGATTAGGTTCCACTTTGGAATATTGACACTCCAACCTCTACAATTTCATGAGAGTGCTTAAAATTTCAATGACACTTTGTGTGAACATCCTGATGTCATACCTGAATGCCTGAATCTAATTTTAAGGTTATGCCCCCACCCCACCCCCTCCCATTCCGGACCCACCATCACTTCCTCGCCTAAGCCCCACAGAGTTCCTCCATCAAATCCTTTAACTGTCTTAAACACATCAATTACCTCATCCTTTAGCCTTCCATACTCAAGGGAATATCTCAGGAAGATTGAAGATTCAAAGGGACATAAATAATTTAAATCCTAATAACCCAGTTTTATATATTCACAAGCTTTGCAGCTAAGGGCAATAAACTCAAGCCCAGAACAAGATAGGTGCACAGTCTTGTTCTGATTTAACTATTCTATGCAGAGCAGGGAAAATTTGCTGAGCACATGAATAGAACCTGAAGATTCAAAAGGATTAAGCAAAGGGTTAAGGGGTTAAAAAGGTGTAATGACATACTTTTGACATAAACCAGATAGACTCTAATAGTTTCTTTCACCTCTGTGCATTTCCAGGATCCTAACGTTTTCTTCTTTGTCTACCAATTCTTTGACCATCCGTAACCCATTTAGGAGGATAATGACAGCAGCTACATGGGACCACCACCACTCGCTACTTCCTCTTAAAGTCACTCACCATCCTAACATACAACTATATTGTAGTTCCTTCAGTGTTCCTAACAATACTATGGATGCATCTTCAACCCAAGGACTTCAGTGGATCAAGAAGTTGGCTTACTACCACCTTCTCAATGGCAATTGGGGATGGGAAATAAACACTGACCTAGTATCATTTGAGTAAATTAAAGGAAAGGTGACATCTTTGTTCTTAGTCATGTGTCCTACAGTATAACATTAGATGCCAACTTGTCATCAGCTGACTCTCTCTAGAACACGCTTATCCATCTGTTGAGGTGCTCATGATTATTAGTTTGAGCTGGAATTGGGCATTTGCCAGCAGGTAAATACCCTGGACACCTGCCCTGATGTTATCTGACAGGTACAGTTTCAAGCCCACCCTCACATTTTATCCAAATGGCTTGAACAGTGGTTGTGTGGTCAAAATAGGTGATTGCACATATGTGCCGGTTAGTGTTCACACCACAGCACCATACCATTTATCATTGATAAATGAAAGACATGCACATTATTATAGCTAACAGCAACCTGACAGGTTACACATGTTTTACCATCTCCCTGAAGGCTGACACTGGCAGATCCCAAGACTGCAGGTCAGATTGATGTCAATCTTTGAAAACATCCAATTCAATTTAACAAAAAGCAATAAAAAAATCCCTGGACTGAGTTATTATAAAAGGTTAGTGCCTAGATTTTATTTTTGAGTAGAATTAGTGTTGTCAGTAAACAGCATTGCTACGGGTAAGCAGGGAGCATAAGACAACAAAGGAAGATTTGAACTTGCATGATGTCTTCTTCAGTCTCTGGTGAAAATTATATCACAAAGAAAGACCAAGACTCATATGTGAGCTTTTACCTCTTCTTACTTTAGTATCAATTACTTGGAAGTATGGTTATGCAGATGAATAGCTTTATATAAAGCATAATTTCAATAACATCAATGAAATGAATGATTAGTTAAATTAATTTGGTGCTGTTTGTTGAAGCAGATGTTGACGATGATGTTGGGATGACCTCCTCATATTTCCTAAATGTCCTAGGCTCTGATTACAGCAAAGCCAAGAGTATGTTTACCCATGGCTCAACTGAGAACTGGTCAGGAAAGGTGAGAGTTTGCATTCTCGGATGTTCTGAGGCTGTACTACTCATGCTCATAACTTGCATGTTCACAATTGCTCAGTGCAAGGGAATAAGCATGGGGGTAATCGTTGTGCATGTACACAGAGGGCATGTTTAAAAAAGACCTGCTTTCGATGATGCTCTCCAGAAATAATGATGTCCAAAGTGCAGTGAAGTAAGACGGCTCTATTTTCAGTCATAGGTCACTTATGCAATTCCTATGGCCAAATGCTATCGAGGGTATGCCTGCACCACATCCAAACAATCCCTGCCTTTCTCCCCCAGCACTCCACCGCACCCCCCCCAACTATTGCATAAATACTGACCCTCTACAATTCATGTCACGTCTGGTGAAGAGTCATCTAGACTCAAAATATTATCTTGCTTTCTCTCCATGGGTGCTGCCTGACCAGCTGTGATCTCCAGCATTTTTCATTTTCAATCCAAGCAATGCATTGGCATCATGTTTGGCCTACCTTCAGGTGGGCAAAAGAGGACCTTTCTGCAATTCTTCAGGTCTTTGATGAATGGCTATGAAAATATCTCATATAAATATAAGCCAATAGGTGAGATTAATTCAAATTGACAGCATGACAGAATGAGAGGCTTTTCTTTATTTGCTTGTGGGACATCATTGCTGGATGAGTCAGCATGTATTTCCTGTCCCTAATTGTCCTTGAGAAGGTGGCAGTGAGTTGCTTTCTTGACCTGCTATAGTCTACGTGCTGTAGGTAGACCCACAATGCTATTAGCGAGGAGTTTTAGGATTTTACCCCAATGGCACTGAAAGAATGGTGATATATTTCCAAGCCAGGATAGTGAGTGTATTTCTAAGATCAACTGTAGGACGCTCAAAGCAATGAAGGTGTAACAGCAGAAATACATTTTCTCAAAAGTACTGAGGTTCCACTGAAAGCTCAGAAACTCACTACAGAGGGAATTCACTGTCATTTAATGAGACTGAGTGTGCAGATGTTAACCAGCAATTTGCTGGGTTAGCCAAAATGATGTGACATGAAATGAGAAAGAAAACTTGTGAAGCCTGGTGATGACCTAATGATTAGAAAGGCCTCTGGTTTAAAAATGTTTCTATGTATTCCTGAAGGAATTTATTCATTGCATTACATCAAGCATTGTAACTCAAAATAATAGATTGACTGCTCACAGTCACTATGGAAAAGCTGAGGTTTTGTTCAAACAGACACCAGAGTGAATCCAATGTGATAATGTGGATTATTTATCAGCTGAATTTGTGATTGTTGTGGATCTGTGCTGTACAATTATCATGCTGTCGATGAGATGACATGAAAGTGGTGAATAGGGAGCACAAGCTAAATTGAGGTCAGAGTTCATTATGAACAAATGAGAAGCCTCTTTGCAAAGAGACACAAACAAGTCTTAATGAGTTAATTGACCAAATGAACATGGAACCTGTTTGTGATTTTAGACAGCTATCAAACTGATCATTTGCTGGAGACTGGTTAGCATCAAGAGTATAAATGCATACTCTCTTTGTATGGAAATAGTAGAAAACAAGATTGCTTGATAGAAAAATTAGCTAGTTTAGGAGGGCAAGAGGTTGTTTGATCAATAGCTAGAAATTGAAATAGAGCAGTCAGATGAGCTTTTCCGGTCTGAGCATTGGGCAGGTCCATATAAAAGAACTTTGGATATATTCTACTGTTGGAACTGCCTTGGATTATGGATATTCAGACTAAACTTGACAGACCAGGAAAAGTG
This sequence comes from Ginglymostoma cirratum, assembly GCA_024137785.1. Taxonomy (NCBI): domain Eukaryota; kingdom Metazoa; phylum Chordata; class Chondrichthyes; order Orectolobiformes; family Ginglymostomatidae; genus Ginglymostoma; species Ginglymostoma cirratum. The sequence continues at coordinate 35,136,744 of JAHRHZ010000041.1, forward strand.
GAAATAAAAGCATATAGGTATTTGTAAGTAGTTTGCATCATTATCATAATTGATGGATGTAAGCAACCCCTTTATAATGTCTTCCAAAAGGAAGGTGATGAGTTGGAGTTCCATCTGAACACATTGAGCATTGTACTGGTGGAGTGGATAGCTGACCATATCAGTGCAGTTGTACAACTTCGTGCAGTTGGCCAGGCACTGAAAACCAATCTTTTCAAATCAGTGAAAATGTGGTCAATCTATTGCACTCTGAGCCAGGAGCTCTGCAGATTCAAGTTCCACTCCACCGATGTGAACGAATGATGCAGCCTGATACCCAAGTGGAGCACTTAGGGAGCGCTGCATTGTCGGAGGTGCTGTTTTTTGGATGAGACATCATACCAAGATCTCAACTGTGCAACAAAGGATCTTTATTCTTATTTGAAGAAGTGCAAGGAAAGTGTCCTGACTAACATTCGTACCCTTAACTAGCATTACCAGAATAGATTTTGTGGCCACGTGTAACTGCCTGTGGCATCTGGCTGTGTATGAATTGGCTCCTGTGTTTTCGGCTTTAAAGCAGTGATGGCACTTTGTTTTTAAGCTTTTCATCTTGCATTGATCAAGACCATTTGCAAAAAGGACCAATGCAAGGGGAAGGCAACACTGTATAGTATAAATGTTATTTTCCCTTTACATTGTTATTTCTTGCAAATTGTCCTGATGAGTTCAAGATTTGATCTATTCTGCATTTTTTCATCAAAACTGACCCAGAATTAAGAGAACAATGCTTTTGGTTCGCTGCATTTTGCTGCAGCAGGAAAAGCCTTAATAAAAGGAATGTGTATTTTAGCAGTTTCAATAAACAAAGAACCAGACTTAAGTTTTGCTTTAAGAGGCATTATGAAGGCCAGGGTTGTTTCCATGAACTGATAATATCCTTGTTGCACCAGGTCAAAAGCAAACTGGTCATTGAGATAACATATCTGATTTTCTTATCCACACCTGCCACTGATGATACTTTTCCATGGGGGTGGAATCTCAAATCAGGCCATTGCCGTTCCAAAGAGTCATCCCAGACTCAAGATGTTAGCTCTGCTTCTCTCTGCATAAATGCCGCCAGATCTGCTGAGTTTCTCAAGCACTCTCTGTGCTTAGTTCATCAGAACTAGTCAGCGGCACTTTGGTTTCACAGCTCACCCAAATCACACTTCTTCAATGTTGCACTGTTCAGAGCCAGAACCCTCAAACACTAAAATAAAACTCAACATCCTGTGCATTATTAATAACTTTGGGAGTCCAATAACACCATCTTTGGAGTCATACTGAAACAGCCACGAATGGCTTCCTCTCTAACACAAGCAAAGGCAGATTTCCCCTGTAGAAATTGTAACAAGGTCAGCCAGGTGGACCTCATAGAACATGAGTTCCCTGATTGGGGCTGTTAATCTGGTCCAATCAGGGAACCCTGGCCGACATATAAAAAAAGGTGAGTGTCAGACACTCTGAAGAGGCAGTACTAAAGTCAAGGGCTGTTTGTGTGTAAATATAGGGTGATATGGTGATGGGATACCAGTCTTTGTGGGGTTGTTTCATCCTCTCTCCATTCTTCTTGACCAGCCTGCAAGTTTTGATATAGCGGATGACATTAAGCTCCTTAAGTGCACTTCACTGTCATACTGAGTGGGACTGTTCTCATCTGTCCTCATTTTTATCCAATGATTCACAGCCAGGGAATTGTCATCAAGGGCCTATCTTCTCATCTCAGAGCCATTTTTGCTGGTGATCACAAATTATCCATCCTTGAATTCCTCTTATTTATCGTCAGTGATATTCGATTTCAGTTTGTTTCCATATGTACACTAACAGCCTGTTTAACCTCATCACCATCACCTCTCCTGACCCCTTTATGACCTACAGTAGTGGGTAGATGAAATGGGAAACATTTAATACATTTTTCAGTAGAGTACAGGAACAGTAATTTTAATAGTTCTTTTAAAAAGGCAAAACAAAATACTGATGACATCACATACATGAAGAAAGGCGTAAGAAAATATTTAACAGTAAAGATATACTCTGAATTCTGTGGACAGCAGTTTGATGTGGGGAAAAAGTAAAGAAACTGGAACAGAAGGCAAGAAAACAGTTAGAAGGTCAAAAAGGAGTCATAAAATTAAATTTTCAGGAACAGTAAAACTAAATAATATATCACAGGCACATAAATTTTAAAAAAGGACAATTGTAACAGGAGAAGGGCTTTTTAATGAAGGACAGGATAAGATCACAGGCAAATATAAAGAAATGGCAGAAATACAAACTATAAACCACTACTTTACTTCAGTATTTAGCACAAAACCAGATGTGTAGCAATAAGATTTGATGGTGTGTTTAGAAATGAGAGGCTGAATTTAACAGATAGAGTTGTGCCCCGTACATCTACTGAAACATTTGACGAGAAGTTTAATTGTTCCACATGACTGGTCCAGAGCCAGTTAGTGCTCTGAGGACAATGTATTGGCTGGAGATAGGCCCTCTACCACTGGGAGGAATATAATCTGATTGTTCAGCAGTTCTCTTGTTCCCCACGAGGACAGCAACCAGTGGCAGAAAATGAAGAGCCTGGAGATGAAAGGTAAGTTTGAGGTGGGGGTGTGGTGGGGTGGGTGAGGGAAGGAGACCATTGGAGTGACCAGTACAGGACAGTCAATGCAGGTTCATTGGGCTGAATGGCCTGTTTCTACACTGTAAATTCTAGGAGGTGAGGGGTGTGGCTGAGGCATGAGCAAGTTGTGAGAATGTATTGTGGAAGTCAGGGTGTGAGGGGGATACCGAAACTGGGGAATACTAGTTTGAAAGGGAGTCAGGCTCTGGATCGGCCTTCCAATGGAAAAGAGAATAGCACTCCACCCTTCTTTTCCTTCTGTAGACCTTAACAGGTTAGTGAGATGGGCATCTTCCCATTATTGACCTTCCCCCAATGGCTTCAAATTTGTGATGGGGTCATGGAGTGACCCTTGATTGTTCAGGCAGATAAGTGCCAGGAAATTCACCCACAAGATTTTAAAATTCCACTACCCCAACTGCAAACCCATCCTTGGGAGTCTGTAATACACTGGAGATCTTTCTATTCAAAATAAAAATAATTAAAGTAATCAAACTTAAATAGGATAAATTCTGCTATTTACCCCATAAGACTGAAGGGTAACCTTAAAGAGGGGCATAGATAGGGCGAATAGCAAAGATCTTTCCTCTATAATAGAGGAATTCAAAGCTTGGGGTCATATTTTTAAGGTGACAGGAGAAAGATTTAAAAAGGACACGGGGCAACTTTTTCACACAGAAGGTGGTTCATATGTGAAATGAACCGCCAGAGGAAGTGGCAGATGCAGGTACAGTTACAATATTTGAAAGACATTTGGATAGGTACATAAGATAGGAAAGGGTTAAAGGGAAATGGTCCAAACACGGGCAAGTGGGACTAGTTTAATTTGGGAAACTTGGTCAGTATGGATGATGTGGACCGAAGAGTTTGTTTCCATGTTGTATGAGTCTAAGCCTATATAACTCTACACTGCTAGCCAAACATTTAATCCCCATCCCTTAATTGCCCAGAGTCATCTTTGTTGTTATGGGTCACATGTAAGCCAAACTAGGGTAAGGATGACAAATTTCCTTCCGTAAAGGGTATTATTGGACCAGATATGTTTTTACCACTGACAGTGATTGTGTGGCCACCATTAGACTATCTTTCTTTAATTTCAAATTATTGTCGAATTCAAATTTCACCATCTGCATTAGTTGTGCCTGAACCTATGTTCCCAGACCATTAGCCTGGGGTTCTGGGTTAATAGTCCAGAGACATTATCATTATGCAATAGCTTATAAAAGGGTCAAGTATCCAAGGGCTCAGTTTTAAAGTGATTTGCAAAAGAGGGAAGTGTTTCGCTAATAAAAGGGAGAATTGAAGAATATTTAGAATCATCGAATAAAATCATCATGTGAAGGGCCTTTCACCTTCAGCCCATCACACCTGTTCTGTCTCATCCTATGTTTTCTGATAAGGTAATTATCCAGGTTTCTTTTGATCTGCTTCACCTTTCACTCAGGCAGTGCCTTCCAGATTCTAATGATTTGCTGTGTAAACAAACTCTTACATATTTCATTATTTGTCAATCGCTTTAAATCTGCATCCTTTAGTTTTTGACCCTTCCACCAATGGATTCAGTTTCTCCCTTTCTATTCCAAGAAGATCCTTCATTTTTTTGAACACTTCTATCCAATTCCTTTCAACCTTTCTCTCAGCTTCTCCATTCTATCTCTGTAACTTAAGTCTGTCGTCACTGGAGTCATTCTTACTAACACTTTTTGTATCCTTCACATTTTCCCCAAAGTTGGTGCCTAAACCAGAATATAAAAATAGCATGAGTCTGTGTCTTTTCTGACTTGATCCGTTCCAAGAATTAGAGTGTGGGTTTCTCTTTCTACCCACACTTATGGACAATGTGGTGTTTTTTACCGATGCCTTCGGCAGGACGGCTGGCAATGAAACACACTCACTTTTACCACCTGCCATCAGGCATCTTGATAGTATTAACAACCTGAAAATCAACCTGGTCACCACATTACAAAGGAATACATAAACAGGAATAGACCAACTTCCACAGTCATCAAGTTTTCAACTTGGATTCTGCCCAAAACTCTTACATAAATGACTTACATAAGTAAGCATTGTTTCAAAAGAGAACTTTTTTTTTGATCAACCTCATTGAATGTTTTTGAAGACGTCACAGAACCTAATTCATAGAATCCCTACAATGCAGAATGAGGCTGTTTGGCCCATCGAGTTTGATCCGACAGGTATCCTGCTCAAAACCAGCCCTATCCACAAAAGCTTACATTTACCAATCCACCACATACCTGGACACTGCAGAGCAATTTAGGATGGCCAGTTCACTTAAACTGCACATCTATGGGTTGTGGGAGGAAACCCACATGGACACGGAGAGAATGCACAAACTCCACACAGACAGTAACCCAAAGGTAGAGTCAGACCTTGGTCCTTGGTGAAGTGAGACTGCAGTGCTAACTACAGAGCCACTGTGTCACCCAATGCACAACAAGATTGATAACATCTTGGCTTTTACCCATGGTTCCTAAATAGAACCATAGAGCTATAGAGATATACAGCGTGGAAGCAGATCCTTCAGTCCAACTCGTTCATGTCAACCAGATAGCCTAAATTAATCTCGCATAAGGCCAGAGAATGCAAAATCTGAGGACAAGTAGCAGGAAAGAATTGCTAGATAACAAGGTGTGGAGCTGGATGAACACAGCAGGCCAAGCAGCATCAGAGGAGCAGGAAAGCTTGACGTTTCTGGCCTAGACCCTTCATCAGGGTCTAGGCCCCAAATGTCAAGCTTTCCTGTTCCTATGATGCTGCTTGGCCTG
>JAHRHZ010000041.1:35142570-35167000 GCA_024137785.1 Ginglymostoma cirratum
TTTCCTGCTCCTCTGATGCTGCTTGGCCTGCTGTGTTCATCCAGCTCCACACCTTGTTGTCTCGGATTCTCCAGAATCTGCAGTTCCTATTATCTCGGAAAGAATTGCTAGTTGGCTTCAGGGCAGAAAGCGGAGAGTGGCAATAAGGTGGTTATTTACTCAGAGTGATAAAAGTTAGGAAATAGTGTTTCACTAGGATCAATGGGACCACCGCTCCTGACAATTCACATTGAAAATCTACTATTTGAAATAAAAATCACAATTTTGCAATTTTTCGAAGACGCCAAATTGGGTACAAGAGTCAATACAAAGGACAGCCACAACTCATTACAGGAGGATGTTAATAAACTTGCAGAATGGGCATATCAGCAGTAAATTATTTTTAACAAGGGCAAATGTGTGGAATTGCATTACAATAAGAAGTAATAAATTACTTGGCAAATAAGAATATAAATCAGCTTGAGGAACAAAGGCATCTGGAAGTACCAATGCACAAATCATGATAAGTAGCAAAACAGGTTAATAAGGCTGTATAAAAAATAAAAGCAAAGCAAACGCCAAGATTTATTTCCCAACTGATAGGTTAGAAAAGTTAAGAAATTAACTTGTATCAAATCACAGAGTATACATTGCGCACCGTGTGCAATTCTAGTCGCCATATAATACAAAATAGTGGGGCAATGGAGAGGGTGGGGAAAAGATTGGCTGATCCTAGGAACATAGCTATCACTTCTCAGAAGAAGATTAAATTCTGGAGCTGTTTTTCCTTGATAAAGTAAACTGAAGGATGAGCTATCATAGAACTTTAGAAATATGAGAAGTTTTAATTGAGGGCATATAGAGAAAATAATTCCTCTTGTGGGGAAAAACATAATTGGTGGCCATCAAGGCTCACCAAGGAAAACAAATGAGGAATTCACAAGGACTGCAGTGATTCAAGAAGGCAACGCAAAGCCATCTCAAGGGCAACTAGGGACAGGCAATAAATGCTGGGTCCAGCCAGCAACACCCAGGTCCTGTGTGTGGATTAAAAAGAAAGACAGTTCTTTACCAAAAGAACAGTGAGAATGTGGAGGAGGGGTTAAAATTGTATCAGAGATAATAGGTACTGCAGATGCTGGAGAATCCGAGATAACAAGCATGGGGCTGGATGAACACAGCAGGTCAAGCAGCATCATAGGAGCAGGAAAACTTGACGTTTCAGGCCTAAACCCTTCATCAGAAATGGGGGAGGGGAAGAGGGTTCTGAAATAAATAGGGAGAGAGGGGGAGGCGGATAGAGGATGGATAGAGGAGAGGATAGGTGGAGAGGGGGCAGACAAGTCGAAGAGGCGGGGATGGAGCCAGTAAAGGTGAGTGTAGGTGGAGGGGGGTAGGGAGGAGATAAGTCAGTCCAGGGAGGACGGACAGGTCAAGGGGGCGGGATGATGTTAGTAGATAGGAGATGGGAGTGTGGCTTGAGGTGAGAGGAAAAACAGGTTAGGGAGGTGGAGATGAGCTGGGCTGGTTTTGGGATGCGGTTGGGGGAGGGGAGATTTTGAAGCTTATGAAATCCACATTGATGCCATTGGGCTGCAGGGTTCCCAGGCTGAATATGATTTGCTGTTCCTGCAGCCTTCGGGTGGCATCACTGTGGCATTGCAGGAGACCCAGGATGGACATGTCATCTGAGGAATGGGAGGGGGAGTTGAAATGGTTCGCGACTGGGAGGTGCGTCAAGTTTTCCTGCTCCTATGATGCTGCTTGACCTGCTGTGTTCATCCAGCCCCATGCTTGCTAAGTGAGAATGTGGAGCTCACTACCACAGTAAGTGTTTGAGGCGAGCAGGATGGATACATTTAAGAATATGAAGGAGAAGGGGATAAAGCACAGAGCTGAGAGATTAGATGAAGAGGAGCATTGAAACGATCCTAAGAAACAGTATAGAATGACTGTGCTGAATGGCCTGTTTCTGTGTTGTCATTACTACATAGTTTTATATGAAGTAGCTGCTTCATTTTTAATTTAAAACAATACTACTGTTAAGGAGTATTCCATTTGCTGTTAAAGCATTTAGTGACATCCTAAGATTGTGGAGGTGACCCTGTACATAACAATTCTCACCTTTCTTGTGTGGGAATCAGTCAGCTCTGTACAATGGGGACAAAAACAGAATTTTCTGGAAAAGCCCAGCAGATCTGCCAGCATCTGTGAAGAGAAATCAGAGTTAACGTTTCGTGATTGGTGATCCTTCCTCATAATTGTACAAAAGGGAGATGATTTATCATGAGGTGCTGGAAATGCGAAAGTGTTCCATTTGATTCAGTTAGGTTAAGAAGTTTAAATGTAACTCAACAAAATAAGAATTTTTGCAAACATAAATCACAAAACAAATTTTGTGATTCAGATTTGATGGGCTGAATGGCCTGCTTCCACACTGTAGGGTTTATTGATTCCAAAGAATTTATTAGATGACAGCTTCAATTGTAAAGGTATGAAGATAGGACGTGCATCATTATTGGGTCAAAATTGAGCCCAATAAAACTACCTTCTCCTCATTAACTCCATTGGTTCAAGAAGATTCAGAGGCACATTCTGAGGAGAAGGAATACATTTATTAAAAGGAGAATTCTATAGAATATTCTATAATTTTCATCCTTTGAGACATCGGGATTTTTAATATGCAGCAATTCCTAATTTCCCTCTTTGGAATGTCAAAATCTGGGCAAAAAATTGTGAAAGGAATAAAAACATAAGATGCTGAAGGCACTCAGCAGGTCAGACAGCAATTCAGAGAGACAAACAGAGTTAGCATTTCAGGGTCGATGGTCTGCTATCAAAACAGATCTGGCATTGACTCGAATTGTTAACTCTGGTTGTGCTGATCCTGCTGAGTACTTACTGCCATTTTGAGTTTCTTTTTCAGAATTGAGCATCCACAGCATTTTGTATTCGCAATGCAAAGGGAATATGGAGGATGGGTGCAGCCAGCTCGTGAATAGCACAGCTTCACGTCAGCAGAAGTTGCGATCACCATGCTCCGAGATGGACTCCCTAACTTCACTCACTTAGAGTCAAAAGAAGATCCCAGAACTTCGCCATGGTTCAGTGAATCATCATCAAAGATCAGAAAGAGGAAGATCACAAAGTCAATAACACTTCGCAAGAATTAATACCCATCCATGAATTTATTCCAGGGTTTGCTAACAGGTCTTCAAAGGAATATATCTGCTAAAGATTATGCTTTAAATATCAACAAAAAAAGCTTTAAATATCAACAGAAAAAAACAGAGAAAAGTTCAAATGGAGGATATCAAAGAGCATGTCCCTCAAGGTTGAGAGTCAAACTAGCAATGCAGGCTCCCATTTGTCAGAATCGCTGTTGCTGGTGTTATAACCAGAAAGTTGCTGGAAATGTTAACAGCAAAGGAGGAATGTCTTCTCCACACAGACAGCAGTGGTCCAAGAGGATGCTGACTGTCTCAATGGCAACGAGAGGTAGACAACAAATAGTGGCTTCGCAAGCACTGTTCGTATCTTGGTACTAAACTTCATAAAAAATGGAAATGCAACTGTATTTTTTTAAGAGCTTGGGAAAAATATCAGAATTTATGTGCAGTCAGTGAAGGTGTTAGAGGTTTTACAAGAATAGGCTTGCAGGTTTCTCGGCAGGTATCACAAAGACTATTGAATAATCTGGTGGGATCAGATATCGCAATCTAAAAAAATGCATTAACCAGAGAAGACTTGCAGTTGAGGCCAGACAGTATGGGGGATGTAAGATCCCATTGACCTGACCTGTCTTAGAGGCCAGGGTGACAACTTTGCCTGTGGGAAAAACGATGTTTGTGGCAAGCAGAGATTTTATGTAAGGGGTAGAAAGCTAAGAGGAAACTTGTTTGGAATTTCTTTTTTCTACTCAGAAGATAATGCAAGTCTGGAACTCACTGCTGAAAGGATATTTGAGTCAGAAACTCTCATAACCTTTCAGCAGTATTTGGATGTTCACTTGTTTTGCCACAGCCTCCAGGATTATGGCCAAAAAAGTGAAAAATAGGATTAGTGCAGTCAGATCTTTGTTGACCAGCATGGACATAATGGATCAGAAGGCCTCCTTCTGTGCTGGAAATGTCTATGAGCCATTGAGTCAATAGCAGTAATACGACAGAGTCTGAACCGGCAACAACCTTCACACGGCAAAAATCTCAGTCTTGAAACTGAGCCCAGCATCCACGACCTTCAGATGAAACTAGTAATAATTGTGGTTTAGGTCATATTAACCTTTTACCTCTCCTGTCAACTCTCCTGTTTCCTTTCTTGGAGGTCAACACAACAACTTTTAACTTTCTATCAAGTGAAACAGCAGTCTGAACCTCAGCTCCGCCGAAACTTGGCCTGAGTCACAGCTCTGCATTCTATTCTCAATGTTTCTGAAGACCTCCTGACAGGATAATAAGCACTCTCACAAGAAAATGGATTAGTTCTCTGCTCTTCGAGCTTGCATCATCACACCTTCTAATGTGGAATACCCCACACAGCTACCACATCCGTCTTATCTCTACTTAAAATATGTTGTTTTCTTCAATCAGCAACTGGGGAATTATGCTATTTATAGATTTATTTGCATAAACATGATAACGATGGTAATTAATGCAAATATATGCACATAATTACTTTTTCGTGTTAGCTATAATTTGACAATAGTTGGTCTCATTTGATTTTATTTCGCTTTTGTTGCGTCTTTTGTTGAAGTTTATGGAGGAAGACTTGTCTTCTCCCTTACCTTGGTGCAATGACACTCCAAAGAGGCAATTGGGCATTTAGCAGGGAGAAAAGACATCATTTATAGAAATGTTTGACTATAAAAGCCTCTTTACGGTGGAGATCATGGAATGTATTTGTCAATTGTTGCTCTGCTAATGATTTGATGAGGATACTGGTCAGTGAGATGGCAGTGAAAAGGAGAGATTTGTAGATGGAGTCATAGAACCATTGAGATGTACAGCATGGAAACAGACCTTTCAGTCCAACCCATCCATGTTGACTAGGTATCCTAAATAAACCTAGTCCTATTTGCCAGCATTAGGCCCATATCCCTGTAAATCCTTCCTGTTAATATACCCATCCAGATGACTTTTAAATATTGTAATTGTACCCACCTCCATCACCTCCTCTGGCAGCTCGTTCCATACATGCGCCACCTTTGCCTGAAAATGTTGCCCGTTTGGTCACTTTTAAATCTTTCCCCTCTCACCTTAAACTTATGCTTTCTAGTTTTGGACAGTCCCGCCCTGGTGAAAAGACCTTGGCTATTTGCCCTTTCCATGCTCCTCCAAATTTTATAAACCTCTCTTAGGTCACTCCTCAGCATCCGACGATCCAGTGAAAATAGCCCCAGCCTATTCAGCATCTCCCTATAGCTCAAACCCTCCAACCCTGGCAACATCCTCATAAATCTTTTCTGAATCCTTTCAAGCTTCACAACATCCATCCTACAGCAAAGAGAGCAGAATTGAATGCACTATTTCAAAGTGGCCTCACCAATGTCCCGTACAGCTGCAAAATGACCTCTTTACAACTGCAGACACACCAGGAGTCTTGTTAGTTGGATTCTGCCTAGTGGGAGGAAGATGGCACCAGGTCAGTTACACCCACCATGAGTTCCAAAAAGAGTAACATGGGCAACTGATTCCGACAATTATTGCTGATGGGTAAAGGTTGAAAATTACCCTGATTATTGACAAAAAGGCACCTTTATGTTAAACTTTTCTGCCAGCAGGTCTGGTAATTCCTGAACATAAGACTTTCAGTTAGGCGCTGAGATTTAAAGACCTGGTTTTCTTTTGAGAGAAGCACATTGAGAGGAAAATATATTTTGTGTGAGTGTGAGTTTGTGTCGTGGATGTCTGTGAGAAAGAGAATGATACTTCAGATATTTAAAATCATTGAGAGAGCATGCATGTAAGCAGAATATTTAACAAGCTCTGTAGGTGGTAAATTAAGAGGCATCAGTACAAATAGATTTGAGAATAAAACCAGGAAGATTGGCGCATCAGGTGGATAAACATCAAGAGTTATAGAAAATCTTAAATGTTCATTCAGAAATACATTGCAGCAATGTGAAATATGTCAGCATCTCAAACATTACAGAAGCCTGTTACAGAGTAAATGGGGGAAGGTACAAATGAGGAAGAAGGGGAAAAAGGAGAAAGTGGAGAGGGAGAACCAAGAAAAGGAACGGGAGGGAAGGATAAAAGGAGTGGAGGAGCAATGCAGAGATGTGGGAATGAAAGGCTTGCATTTAAATCACACCTGTCATGACTACCGAATGCCTCAAAGTGCTTTACAGCGAGTGATGTACTTTTGAAATTAATCACCGTTATAACATACGATAAACAGCAGTCAATTTGAATACGGTAAATCCCACAAATAGCAATATGATAATGACTAGATGGTCTGTTTATATAAGGTTGTTTTCATTTACTTGTTCATGGGATGTAGACATCGTTGATTAGGTCACATTCATTGCTTATTCCTAGTTGCCCTTGAATCGGGGGTGGTAGTGAGCTGCTTTCTTGAACCGTTGCAGTACTTGCAGAGTAGGGACACCCACAATGCTGTTTGTAAGGTAGGCCCAGGATTTTGACCTAGTGACAATGAGGGAACAATGATGTATTTCCAAGTCAAGATGGTGAGTGGTTTGGAGGGGAACTTGCAGGTGATGTTCTGTGCATCTGCTGCCCTTGTCCTTCTAGGTAGCAGAGGTAGCAGGTTTGGAAGGTGATGTTGAATAAGCCTTGGTGAATTGCTCCATTGCGTTTTATTGATAGTTCCCCCAAAGCTGACCATTGGTTATGGAAGGGGTGAATGTTGAAGATGATGAATTTGAGGAACAAATATTGACCAAGACATCAGGAATAACTAGAGATAGTAGGAACTGCAGATGCTGGAGAATCTGAGATAACAAGGTGTAGAGCTGAATGAACACAGCAGGCCAAGCAGCATCAGAGGAGCAGGAAGGCTGACATTTCAGGCTTTGTTATATCAGGAATAACTACCCTGCTCTCTTCAAAAAGAGTACCGAGGTATCTTTTACATCCACTCACACAAACAAATAGACCCTTAGTTTAGCACCTGATTTTAAAAAAAGTATTATTCTGACAGTGCAACAATGCAGCACTTGTTTGGTTCTGCAGTGGAGTATCAGCTTGGACTAGCGCATTCACACTCTGCTGTGGGACTTAAACTGTGAGGCAGAGTTGAGTGTGCAACCAAGTGAGCCAAAGTGAAGAAGGAAAGTTTGGTCTTAAAGGAAGATGGTGGGGGTGGGGGAAAGGAAGAGAGAGATTCAAGTGGTGTTTACAGCCAACAAGACCTTGGATTCATTTAGAATTTTTAATGTTATAAATGTACTTCACACAGCATTATAAATAATGTATGATGCGTGGAGTCACATCCGGTGATTTTAGGTCAGATGACAAAATGTTTAGTTAAAAAAGTGGGTTTGAAGAAATGTTTTAACAGAGTCAGGTAGAGATATGTTGAGTTTCTGCAGGAAATTTGAAGTCTATAGGGAACTGAAGACACAGTAATAAATGGGACAGTTTCCAATTCCAAACTACCTGCATACCCGCTCCTCCCTACTTCAACATCCTCAAACACATCATATACACATATACACAGGTGCTATCCACAAAATGCCCTTGAGAACTCACCAAGGTTCCTTCAACAGCACTTTCCAAGCCTGTTACCTCTCCCACCTAGGAGGATATCTCTACATATCTCCCATATACTCCTGATAAACACAAGATGAATAAGTAACACCTGTACATACACTGTTATGATCAGATGAGGAGGAGTGATCAGCTCCTCTCCTTTCAACCACTCACCCACTCTATCCTCGGTCAGTCACAGCAAACATTGTTCATTTCTCTTTTTATTTGCAGCTGCCACATTTCAAACTTTGGTAACTAGATTGAAATAAAACAGCTGATTCCAAGTGAAAGAAAGAGGATTTTTCTTACCTAGTACCCTAAAAATAATAGAGATATGACTTCAAACACACACATAATCACAGGAAATATGTTTAAAAAGAAGTGAAGATGCGGGGTTTCTATACAGGCAGAAACATAAGGCAATTGCAACTTAAAGTTTCCAGAGTCTTTGAGATGTTAAATTTTAAACTTTATTCCTAATCTGTTAACGTGTTTCTTCAACAGTTGCAAAGCTTAAAGATGTTGAGAGCTCAGTGAGCAGTTGTCCCGAGTTGCTTTTTCACCAGGTACTAGTTTTTGAGGTTGAGAGAGATGGAGGGGGAAGTAGAGAAAAGCCTTCAGTATCCTTGCAGTTATGAGTCCATGTTTCTTTCTCTCTGCTTTGTTCCTCAAAGCCAAGAAACTGATGTATGGTTAATTTGTATGTTGTAAGTTGAGCTCAATTGTCCACACCTTCTTCTAGTAATCGCCACCTGACCAATACGTAAAGTTATCCTAAAGTGTGAGTAAAGCAAGAAATATGGGTTTCTTGATACCTCACTAGGTTTCGGTGTCTCTTGATTAAAGTGGTAATTTCAATGCTTCCAGTTTCACATATTCCATGTGGGTTGCCTGGGCTTGCCAGGTGATCATAGCAGCCATTTAACTCCATAGTGTCCTTTTTGTGATGTCGTTTTGGTCCATGAAATTCTCAGGTATTAAAATCAGATGATGAAAGTTGAACATTAATATTCCAGTTTTGCTGTGATTACAATAACATTCGCATGTCTCTTCACACATACGCACACACACATACACATGAACACTCTCTCAGACACAGAGTCACACACTCTGAACCCACACTCGCAAACTCACATATGCACACAACCTGATACATTGCTCACATTCTCACAATGGCACATTCACGTATTACCCAGGCACCATGCACTTACACCATATGTTGTTTTAAAACCTACACATGCACCTTTCGAAATTGTTTACCACATTTCAACAATGTGCAGTACTACACTTCCAGAACAATCTTTGAAACCCCAAATCCCCATTCCAACTCTCTACTCTCAAACCCTGGTCATTGTACCTGGTAAGAAACCCTCACCATTGTTCCCCTAAGTCTGTGAGATACAGATTAGAATGTCTATAGTGGATCACAGGTTTAACCATCCATTGCCAACTCTTAGCTGCCAAAACTGCTCTCTATTTGAGGGTCATCCAGGAATGTAGAGATATTTCCTTGATCTTTTTCCCTGCTGTGGACCATTTTCTTAAATCTCTCTCCCTGCCCTCTTGTACTCGTATTACCAATAAAATATGTGAGAAGTTTTGTCACAAAGCCTGAGGTCATCTGATCAGCAGGCTCTGCCAGTTTGTGCTCATCCATTGGCCAACCAGGCTGTATTTCCCAGACGACTCCTCCCTGCCCTCAACCTGAACTTTCTCTAGAATCATCGAACCAATGAACCGTACAGTACAGAAGAGGCTTTTCGGCCCATCAAGTCCTTACCATCAAAGCTAGACGAAATCTAAACTGGTCCTACTTTACAACACTAGGCCATAGCTTTGAATGTCAGGACATCTCAAGCGTTCATTCAAATTTCTGTCCTATCTCTCCTCCTGGTCTCTCTCATCTTGCCCTATGCAAGAAACCCATCTCCCGCTTCCTATTTTTACCAAACCACTGCCCACTTAACTTCCTATCCAGGTTTAAAAGTTTTGGCAAAGATCTGTAGCTCGGGATGCGGATGAGGTTGTTGACATGCTCACTGAGCTGACTTGTTTTTGTTCAGACATTTCGTCACCATGTTAGGTGACATCATCAGGTGATCTGAACAAAAACAAGTCAGCTCGGTGAGCAAGTCAACAACTTCTTCCTGTCCTGGTCCCCATTTATGCCGATATTGTTAACAGTTGGGTCTCCACAAGTGTGGACAGTTAGGTGTGGTCGGGTCAGTGTGGACTCGATAGGCCAAATGGCCTGCTTCCACGGTCTAGGGATTCTATGATTCTATGAAGTGTTGTCACCCTCCTTCAGAAACAGTGGAGGAAAGAAGAGATAGTGAGTTATGTCATCAGGGTACAATTTGATAGATAAGAATAGAATTAGGTGAGTGCAGTCCCATCCTACTGGAAAATGGCAGGGACATTAGAAGGAAGATGGAGTAGTCACCTGTGTCAAAGGCTGAAGACAGGCCAGGAATAACAAGCAAAATGAACCTTAGTCAAAGTCACAAAGGATGTTATTTCTGACTTTGATAAAAGCTGGTTCAGCAGCTGTGGAAAACAATCAAAGGGATTGGAACATGGAACTTTTGGAAAATATTGGAGTCGACAACACAGTCATTGATTTTGAAGAGCAATTGGCTGTCATTACCCCTTGAAAAAACATTCCCACCTTGCCCTTGCGGACTAATGTCCCATCTTCAACACATCCTCTCCAACACATCCAGCAAAATAGGATTATATTCACCTGCCTCCAGATATCCATAAAATCATGAACAGAGAATCATGTAACATTAATTCATTTCCTACTTCCACATAATTACCTCTGATCTGCACAACATGGTTCATCAGTTTCCATGTGTACTCTGAGGACACCCAGCGCTATCTCTCTACCTTTCCACTCCTGCCATTTCTCTCTCAATTATCAGACTGCTTGCCTGACATTCAGAACTGGATGAGTAGAGATTTCTTTCAAATGAATATTAGAAAGATTAAAGTCATTGTCTTCAGACCGCATTGCAAACTCCATTCACTTGAGGTCGACTCCATTTCCCTTGCGACGAGCACTGATGTCTGGATCAAACTGTGGGTGACGAGATGAGCTTCTGTGCCGTCACAAAGACTGTCTCTTTCCACCTGTGTAACCTTGGGTCCCTTCATCTCTGCCTCAATTCATCTCGTGCTGGAAATCTCATCCATGCCTTTGTTGCTTGACTATTTTAATGAACTCCTGGTCAACCTCCCATCGAGGTGTGAGGTCAGTCTAAAAGCGATGTGCAAGGTAACATGCAAAGGTTGGTGATTGCCTTGAAATGCATTGCCAGAGGAGAGGTGGAAGCAGACATAGTAGCAGCATTCAAGAAGCACTTGGATGAGTGTTTAAATAAGAATGGAATAGAGCGATATGGATCCTTTGAGTGAAGACAGTTTTTGTATGGAAGAGCAAAATGTGTTGGTGAAGGTTTGGAGGGCCAAAGGGCCTGTCCCTATGCTGTATTGTTCTTTTTTCTTTATTCTACTCTCCGTATTCCTGAGGGCTTTCAAAGCTCTGCTACCTAATTTGAAGCAAGTCCCATTTGCTCAGTAATATTCTGCTTCATGACTCATATTGGCTCTTATTCAAATGACATCCAGAATTTAAAATTCTCGTCCTTGTTTTTAACCGGTCCATAGCTTCCATCTCCCCTTACTCTGTAATGTCCCCCAGTTCCACAGCCTTAAATTACCTACACTTGATGTAGATTCGATCTTTGATATTAATGGCCAGGCCCCCATTAAACTGTAGATACTTTCCCTAAACCCTTCCGTTTCTCTACCTCTTTAACCTCCCTTAAGATGGTCCTTGAAATCCAGCTCCGTGATCAAATTTTTGGTTATCTTTTGCAGTGGCTCAATGTCAAATTTCTTTTGATAATGTTCCAGTGAAGTGTCTTGGTATGTTCAATTACAATAAAGGCACTATATAAATAAAAGATGTTGCTGTCACACATATCCTAACTCACACACTCAATAACCCACCAAACCTCTCAGGCAAATCCAGCCTTTGTACAGACCCAAAAACAGTTACAAAGATGCACACATAAACTCACACACCCAGTAACATCACATGCATGCGCTCAAACGTGCACAGCACCCCCAAATATGTTGCTTTCATACTCAAACCCATCGTGTTCACTAGTGTCCTTTAGGGAAGCAAATCTGCCGTCCTTACCTGGTCTGGCCTATATGTGACTCCAGACCCACAGCAATGTAGTTGACTCTGTAGTGTTCTCAAAATTGGCTGAGAAAACCACACCACATGGGGCAAATAGGAATGGGTTATAAATGCTGGCCACATCTTAAGAACGAAGTAAACAATAATCTTACCTATACAGAGACACACACACACACACACACATGCACACCACCCCATTCCACACACACACACTGCCCACTTGACCCCCATATACCATGCCCAAGCAGACACGTATCGTACAGAACCGATCCAACCAGATATACACGAACCCAGTCTTATTAAGCAGCAATGGGGTTGTTACAATGAGTTTTTGTGCCCTTGTGATGGGAACAAAACTGTAGCCAGTCGATAGTCCCATTCGTGTCACTGTCTAAAGTCTCTGCTGGCAACTGTATGTAAAGTACCTTCTTACTTGGAAGGTCAGGATCAGGCGATGCCTCAGGCAGTAGAACAGTTGACTGCCGCTGGACAACTTGGAAGCAGTCAGATTGGGAAGCTGCTTCCATCTGCAGAGCTGTGACCCAGTCTAAGTCTGAGCGAGCATCAGAAATTACAAGGAAGAAAGAACTGAATCGAAACAAAGGAAATCAAATTCACATCATGAGGCTGGTTGAGTGGTCCAAATCCAGAGGTCAAGAAAACAGAGCAACAAACAAACCATCCAATCGCCAGGTGAAATGTGCCACTAGTGTGACATCATGTCCAAGACAGTATTATTTATACAGATACAGATATATTCCTATTATCGTTAAGGAAACAGCAGGTAATGATTTCTGAAAACTTTAAATACAGTCTTCGTAAGACTACAAAAAGGAAGGTGTCTCTGAAAAACCTTCCTTTTCAAAGAACTGAAGCTCATCACAAAGCTCCCATGCATCTAATATGTATTTATCCAAACACTCAAGTAAAGCATAATAGCAGGTTGTAGGGAAGTGAGGGAGAGCTAACCCACTGGGCTGTCAGTAATGCGCTGAAAATAGAGCCACAAATAAGCAGGGTGTTTGAAGCAGTGCCTTGGAGTTCCAGTCCTGGGCTGTCATTGTATCACAATCAAGATCAGTGTAGCACTTCACAAAGGAGAATCTGCAGAATAGATGCTTGTGAATTCTTCAACAGGTTTTCATTTCCTGCAGGCTTGTAGCTCACAATCGATTTTAGTTAATGTGATTCCCTTTTCCTTCAAGATTTCTTTAATTTCTCTCCTTTGTTTCCACCCTATTCCCTTATTGCCAGTAACTCACTCACGAGTCTATTGTTCATGCATGTGTCGCATCCGTGAACGGCTTTAAGCTATTTGACTGTGTCAGGCACCAGTGGCAAGTAATTACTTTCAGACCAACTTGGTAGTCAATTTGAGTTCTGTGGCCATGGGAAAGCTGGGATCAGAATATTTCTTTAAATTAATTATAAGGGACAGAGACAGTTAAATGGAGGCACAGACCAATCAAGGTTCGTTACTGAGCAGACCACTGGTGGATGCTGAGAGGATGTTTCTCCATGTGAGTGAATCTAGAAATAGGGGACACTGTTTTAATAATAGGAGTGTACGATTTAACAGAGAGCAGAAGACTTTTTCTTCCCTTGGAGGGCTGTTAGTGGAGGCTACATTATTGAGTATGTGCAAGGTCATGTTAGACAGATTCTTGACCAACAAGGAGTCAGTGGTTGTGGGATGCAGTCAGGAAATAGGAGCTGAGGCCACAATGAGATGAGCTTATAGAATGGCAGAACTGACTTGAGAAGCAAAACAATCTGTTTCTGTTCCCAATTCTTGTAAATAACTACTGAGGGACCTATTTTACAGTGATATCAGGTCACAAGGAACTCAAGCCTGGGTCTGTAAAGTAAGACATCCATGTAAGATCTCCTCTTTTACCATCCACTGCCTGTAGTTATGCTCAATAAAACTTAATGCTGATCATTCACAAGAGTACAGATCTTGTATTACTGCATGGTGGCAGTGGCGACCAGAGCCACAGAACCGGAGGTCAAAGGTTAGGTGATAACCAATGACAGCACACAACAAGGCAACAGTGACAATCCAAACCAGAGGTAGTGAAAAATACCTGAAGAGAAGATTGGTGGTGGTAGAGACTGGCTAGAGATGGACTGCAAGGCACTGAACCACAGACAGAAGCTGAAGATAAAGAAGAGGAGGCTGTAATTCGAGTTAGATTGACAAGGGAGTAAAATGTTATAGGGGTGGAACAGAAACCAAGATTAGCCAGGATCTTATCAAAAGTCACGGCAGACTGGAGGGGCTGAATAGCCTACTCGTGTTCCTATTTCTTTTGTTTTTGTGTTGTGAATGGCATACTAAATTCCACCATTGGAATTGCCATTTTTCAGATAAGATAGTAAGCTGAGGCCCGTCATTTCTTTGCAGGATGCCAAAATTCGTAAGGTATTATTGTCCTGGCAAATGTTGCTGACTCAAACGGAAATGCAATAATTCATTACTTCAATAATTGATTTTGACAATTTTTTTTAGGGCTTGCTGTCTTTAGTTGGATGTATTCCTGAAAATTTCATGCCATGGTCGCTCAGCTCCTAATCTCCATGCAGCAACCTGTCCCAGTATAGTTATCACTGTGTTATAAAACGTTTGAAAACAAACTCAATGCATTTAGCGCCCCTTTGTTTTTTCCTGGGGGTTTTTTGCACTTAGCTGTGTCGTGGAGACTCCTGGGAAAATGTAGCATGTTAGCGATCCTGGCTGCTCTTTTTCTCTGCGTTATAGCAGTGATTGTTGTGGTAACATTACCATTAGCAATGAAGGTAAATTTAAAGAGGGTGTATGTAGCAGAGCCACACATTTTAGAATCATGTTGACATACTTCAGCACAGCCTCAGGTTCTGAAAATCCCTTTATAAATGTAAGCTTTTTCTTTCTATTAGCAATATGAGCATCAGCACTGCTGAGATAGTTTCTCTTTGGTTCTTGCTAACATACAGTTTAGGTTCTGACATAGTCTTGCAGTGTAATTTAGCCTTTGCTCACTGCTGAAAGGCAATGCTTAGCAAATTAGCATCCAGTTTTATATTCCTCCTAAATTTTATTTCCATTAAAGTAACTTGAACCAAAAAGATGTAAACCAGGCTACTATTCATTGCATCTAAATTATCCCCATTGGGTTCAAGACTGCTTGAAACCTGAAGCACAAATAGAAATTGCTGGAAAAGTTGAGCAGGTCTGGCAGCATCTCAGGGAGGGTCACTCAACCTGAAACATTAACTCTGATTTCTCCCCACAGATGCTGTCATCTACTGAGCTTTTCTAGCAATTTCTGTTTTTGTTTCTGATTTACAGCACCTACAGTTCTTTCACCTTTTATTTACTGCTTGAGATCTGTCTCTTTTCCCCTGATCTCAGAACTCTTACCTTCTTGCGAGGACAACTACAGTATGCACGAGCATATACTTGCCATCATCTGACTACAGGTTCTTCATGTTTCCCTGCTTTTTTCAAGGCCTGTTAGTGTCCTGCACTGTGTTTCTTTGCTCAGAGATTTCTGAACAAACATTTCTGAAAACAAAAAATAACCTGGAAATCTATGTCTCTTGATTGACCCTTGACATATATGAAGGTTTATCCAGGATATGCTACCCTGAAGATAGGATGATATCAATTTCTTCAGTGGATCAACATTCTCACAAGCTACAGCAGCCTCGGAATCTCTAGCATCATCTGCATTATAACGCCGCTATAATTTATCTCTAGCTCCTTTTTATGAGACGCATGGAGCTGTTCTTCAGCAGTTACATCACCGTAATTTGTAGGAATAGTAAATCGACCGAATGTCAAAACTGTCAAATTAATAATTAAACTTAACACAGAAACACTGCTGCCTCCCAGTGAACATCAATATGACTGAATAATGGAGAGAGTGGCTGATGGCATTTCACATGTACCATCCACTTTGCACAGCGAGAAGAAAAAAGCAGCTGATGAAGCTCCCAGGTCAATTCAATCCCTGGCCAAACAGAAATCATCATTTTGCTACCATTCTTTGGAAGATTTTGAAGGAAAATTTGACAAGGGACTTGCATTTAAATAGCAACTTTTGTGCTTTGCTTGAGGTATGCTTGAAGCGTAGTCACTGTTGTCATGTAGGAAGTACAGCAACAAATCTGCACACTGCAAACTCTCATTTTTGGTTATGTGGTTTGAGAGATAAACATTGAGCAATGTCACATAGACAACTCCCCAGCTCCTCTTCCAAAAAACTGCTCTGGGTTCTTTTAGATTACATTCACTTCAAAAGCCAGTTTAGGCTTCAGTTTAATGTCTTCTTCTGAAAGACTACAGCTTTGCCAAGTGCTACATTCCTTCAGTACTGCACAAGAGTACAAGACCGCAGGAAATAGGAACAGGAGAAGGCCATTCAGCCCCTCAAACCTGATCCACTATTCAAAGGGTCATGGCTGATCCAACATTCCTTTACTGTGTTTCCCCTGTAACCCTACCGTGCAAGAATCTCTCTATCTCAGCCTTAAATGCACAAAGACTCAGCCTGCACAGCCCTGTGTAGCAAGAAGGCCAAAACTTTCTGCTGAAGATACTGGAGTAGGACTGCACAAGTAAATGTTCTGGAATTGGGGCCTACCCTGCGTCAATACACCATAAGATATTAAAATGCACAAATACCCTGCATCAATGTGACATCTGGTAGATGGTCTCATACAGCAGGAATAGAACACATGGGACTGATCCTGAGCTGCATAAAATTGTAAGAAGCAGCAGGAGTTGGTCATACAGCCCTCAAGCCTGCCCAATATTTCATAAGGTCATGGCTGAAATACAAGTTTAGTTCCACTTTCCCACATAATCTCCACATTCTTTCATTGTTCAGTTCTCAAGAACCAAGTATTCTCAGCCTTGAATATATTATTGACAGAATTTCCACAGCTCGTTTCGTAGACAATTCCAAAGATTTACAATCCTCTGAGTGAAGACAGTTATTTTAATCTCTGTCTGAAATGACTGACTCTTTCTCGTGAGATAGCAAGAACTGCAAGTGTTGGCATCAGAGTAAATACAGTGTGCAGCTGGAGGAACACAGCAGGTCAGGCAGTATGAGAGATACAGGAGAGTCGATGTTTCGGGTCGGGACCCTTCATTAGGTTCCAAAGCATTGATGCTCCTGCACGTCTGATGCTGCCTAACTCTTTCTCTTCAGACTGGGACCCCACAGCCCAAGTCTCTCCAGGTAGAGGAAATAACCTCCCAGCCTATATTCTATCAAGCTCTCTAAGAAATGTAAATGTTTAAATGAGGTCACCTCTTATTGTAATAATCTCTGTGTGGGTTTCCTCTGGGTGCTCCGGTTTCCTACTGTCCAAAGATGTGCAGGTTAGGTGGATTACCCATGGGAAATGCAGGGTTACAGGGATAAAGTTGGGTGTGGGTCTGAGTGGGGTAATCTTTAGAGGGTGGGTGTGGACTCGATGGGCCAAATGGGCTGCATTCACATTGTAGGGATTCTATGATTCTATGCTTCTTTGAGATCAGTCCAATCTAGTTCATGTCTCACGAGAGGACATCTCATCTCAGAAATCTCTGAAATGTGTCTAAATAGGTCCCTTCTAAATAACATTTCGTGCTTTGATGGTATTTTGCCTCCAAAAGAGTGTTTTGCCTGATATGGAGACGCTCATGTTATCTCTTGTAACATAAGAAACTGAGCGTGAATATTGTAGTGTTGAAGAATCTGACCATTGTTTATTAATGTTTACTATTATATGCATATGCTGCTGTCTTCAGCCATGTCAGTGCCTGGGCTAACATTGAGCTAGTAAGTTACACAGAGCGGCAATCTTCCAGTAGCATGTCATGCTTCAAGTGATTCTGAGGAAAGAAGTAAGATACATCCTCAAGTCATGTGCACTGAAAGAATCAGAGTGATGATTCCATGAGTGTATCTCTGAAAGACATACTGACCATGTGACATTGTATACAACACCTTTTTCCAAAGAAATAAAAGAAGTAATTACTGGGCTACAAGAACAGGTCAGGGAATAGGGAATTCTGTGATGAGTAACTTGCCTTCTGACTCTCCAAAGTTTCTCTACCAAATTCAAATCTACAAGGTACAAGTTAGGAATGTGATGGAATAGTCTTCACTTGCCTGGATGACTGCAGCTCCAACAACACCCAAGAAGCTTGACAACATTGAGACCAAAAGTGGCCAAGTTGATTGGCTCACCATCCATCACCTTAAACATTAATTGACGTACATGGCATCTATGCATATCAAGGTACACTGCAGTCATTCACCAAAGCTCCTTTGTTAGCATTTTCCATCTGCAGCTTCCTTGCAAAATCACAAATCATCCTCATTTAGAATTAAATCACAGTTGTGCCATCATCACTGGATCAAAATTATAGGAATATTACAGAATGGGGCCATTCCACCTGTATAATCTGCACCAGTACTGAGCATTTTGACTTAGTGTCGTTTTTTGCCTTTTCCCCATCTCCTTGTACATTGTTTCTATTTCAATAATCGAATGACCCCTTGACTGCTTCAATTAAACGCATCTCCACTACACTTCCAAGCAAATACATTTCACACATCCTAATTACTCACTGTGTGAAAAACCTCACATTTATTATTTTTGTAAACACTTGAAACCTATGTCCCTTGGCTCTTAATCCTTTTACTTGCAGAAACATATTTTCTCTATCTGCCGTGCCCACAATTTTGAAGAGTTTCATCCAACCTCCTCTTAGCCTTCTCTTCATCAAGTCCAAACTTTTCCAATCCACCTCATAATTGAAGTTTTTCATTCCTGGAACCAATCTTGTAAACTTCTGCTGCATTCTTTCTAATGATTTCCCATGCTTTCTGAAGACTGGCTTCCAGAACAATACACAATGTTCAATTTTCTGCTCAGCCAGTGCCTTATCTTAGTTCTCCATAACCTCTTTGGTCTGTACTCTATGGCCCTATTTATGAAGCCTAGAATACAATATGCTTTAATAACAGCCCTCTCTAGGGGTCCTGCCAGCTTTAATGACCTATGCACATACTTACCCAGGTCTCTTTGCTGCTTCTTTAGGATGCATCATCCTTTATTGTGTAATGTTTCTCTATGCTCTTCACACCGAACTGTATCTGTCTCACACTTCTCCACATGGAACTTCATCTGCTACCTTTGCCCATTCCAGCAACTTGTTTATCTTCTGTTAGAGTTCTATACTGTCCTCCTCATAAGTTACAATGCTCTGAAGCTTTGTGTTGTCTGCAATCTTTTGAAATTATCCTCTGCATACTAAGGTCCAGATCACTTATACAGATCAAACAAAGCAATTGAGAACACAATTACAAACCTTCTTCCAGCCTGAAACATGTCCATCACTCTCTATTTACTATTCTTCATTCAATTTTGTAACCATGTTGCTACAGAAATGTGAGGTATTGCATTTTGGTAAGGCAAATCAGGGCAGGACTTGTACTAGTACGGTCCTGTGGAGTGTTGCCAAGCAAAGAGAACTTGAGGTGCAGATTCATAGTTCGTTGAAAGTGGAGTCTCAGGTAGACAGGGTAGTGAAGGAGACGTTTGGTATGCTACCTTCATTGGTCAGTGCATTGAGTATAGGAGTTGGGATGTCATGTTATGGTTGTACAGGACATTGGTGAGACCATTTTTGGAATACTGCTTTCAATTCTGTTCTCCCTGTTATAGGAAAGATGTTGTGAAACTTGAAAGGGTTGAAATAAGGTTTACAAGAATGTTGCCAGCGTTGGAGGGTTTGAGCCATGGGGAAGGGATGAATAGACTGGGGCTATTTTTCCTGGAGCATCAAAAGATGAGGGATGACTTCATAGAAGTTTATAATATCATGAGGGGCATGGGTAGGGTAAAGCCAAGGTATTATTCCCACGGTAGGGGAGATCAAAAATAGAGGGCATAGGTTTAAGATGAGAGGAGAAAAATTTAAGAGGGACATAAGGGGAAACTCTTCATGCAGAGGGTGGTGCGTGTATGGAATAAGCTGCCAGAGGAGGTGGTGGAGACTAGTACCAATACAACATTTAAAAGGCATCTGGATGGGTACACGAATAGGAAGGGTTTAGAGGGATATGGGCCAAATGTTGGTAATTGGGACTAGATTAATTTAGGTTAGCTGGTTGACATGAACAAGTTGGACTGAAGGGTCTCTTTCTGTATTGTGCATCTCTATGACTCTATGACTTTACAATCTTTTGCTCTGTGAACTATAACTTTTCTCTCAAGAAACTTATATAACACCTTTCTAAACAGCATTATGGGTTTATCAATCCCGTATGGAATGTAATGGTTAAAGGATGCAGCTCACCAACACTCTCTCAAGAACAATTATGCATAGGTAATAAATGCTGGCCTTGCCAATGATTCTCACTTTGGCATGAACAAGCAGAAAAAGATCCTATAAGCGCCAAACTGTGTCATGTTGTTGGATCCTGCACTGCAAAAATACAATGAACAGAATGGTGTCCCCACACTGCACCAGTCTGAAATTGGGCTGGGTCTACATTGATCCAGTAAAACATGTGAGAGAGTCAGCATCACCAATGCAGCAGAGACATCAATATCTACGGTGTCCTATATTGCACAATGTTGCAATTGGGGCTGGGGATTAGAAATATAACCAATGACATTGGGTTCTAAACTGCACAAACTTAGCTGTGAGGCTAGGTCCTGCAATGTAACAATGAGACCACAGCATGTGGACTGTGAGAATGACATCATCCAGTGTTTTTAAATGAATATATCATTGCAACAAAACAGCATGTGGACCTAGGTCCTGCACTATGCTGATACAATGATGGAACTGGGTATCTAGGTGCATCAATGCAGTACAATGGACTGGGTCCTACAAAATAACAACTCAAAATGTGGGAATGCATCTTAGCCTGAATCAGTAGATCACAGGTGACTGGGCTATATATACTCTACACCAAGGACACACACCAATGTTCCTGGAGGAAGACCAAACTGCAACAGCATTATGATTTAGCCCTGGGTGGAGGTGCAATCTCTAAATAACACATCCCTGGTTATGTTCCAGTCTGTACATCACTCAATACAAAGCATGAAACCCCTACATTTTCTATACTCTGGGAATCTTCTCTTACACTTCTCTTTTATCCAAGAAAGTCTGCGGAGGCTGGTTTAGGCCAAACATGACCGCACTATTATTTGAATTGTACAATTACTAAAGAGGTCACTTCCATTTGCCAATTACCCAAAATAGGCCAAACTCTCAAAAACTCCACCATCTCAAACTCAGACTCATGAATTAACATAAATTACAAATTAATCAGAAATCAATCAGCTTGTTAACGTGTGATACCCAAGTGCCTTGTCTCAGAATCCAGTACTCTGCTGTTTATCTGGACCTCTGGAACTTTGAATAAACATTTTTTTTTCAGTTTTCTCACAGCCAGGCTATGTGTTTGTGCACTCAGCTCAATTTCTGCTGAAGTTTATCTTTTATACAATTTGGTTACATTCCAGACCTTCAGGGCCAAAAACATTTGGTCAATCGAAATGTAAACCACAATTTCCCATCAAGTCAACTCTCAGCTGCATTTAGATAAAGGGTATCACAAATCAAGTTTAAAATATAGATCAGTAAAAACGATCGTGTCACAATGAAAATAAAGGAGTACATACTCAGTCATAGTACTTAAATTAGTTTATGTTAATTAGCAAGAAAACCTAATGTGGCAATTTGCCAGGATTCTTAAATGACCAAGTGGTGGTGAGACCAATGCAAAATACAACAGAAAGAATTTAGGAAGACGACATTAAATGTGAAAAACAAATGTGCTGCCAAAGGTAAAATAAATGTTAAGGACAAGCCCATTAGTTGCCTAGTTATGTAGAAAGACAAATAACATGTAAATAGAAATAGTTCTATACATCAAAGACATCCAATTCTCAATTAACTAGAGTTGAATACAATAAGCAGTTACAGAAAATGAAGGCTGCTTTTGAACAGTTAAATGGCTAATGAAAATGTGAATCACAGAAAATTGTGGAAATAATAGGAAAAGCTTTTTCAGTTATCTGAAGAGTGAGAGACCTGTCAAAGACCACACAGAGCCATTAACAGATGCTCAAGGATAGGTTACAAAGGTGTTGGTGGGCATGGCAGAAAGATTAAATGAACACTCTTGAAGAGAGTGCTTGACAATTAATATTTAATAATTTTAATTAAAAAGACCAACAATGTTAAAATTGCCAAAAATATTCCATAGTTAAGGTCAAGAGCTAAGATCCCTGTGGGTGTTGGTACCATAGGCATAGGGGGATCTTCATGTGTTGAAGTTTGAGCTGATGATTGGTAAACAATGTTTAACTTGGATATGGCATTGTTAAGCAGAGTAAATGTTCGACTTTCTGACAAGCTTTGGGGAAAGCCATTCAAGAAGGTGGAGAAAGAAGGAGATTTGGGCATTTTGATGCACAGGTCTTTAAATGTACCTTAGCATTCCAGGGAAGGAATAAAGGAGAGAAACTCGAAGTGCAGTCAAAGAACAGTTATTTATGACAGAAGACAAAGTATTCTATACAAGACCTTGGTTTCGTTTCACTAGGAATAATTTTCCCCATTTTGATCTCCTCATTTGGAGACTTTGGACGTGGGTCAGAGAAACCTGTAAGCTAATGCCCATTAGAAAACACTGAGAGAGGGCTAAAACACTTGGGACTCTCATTTCGAAGAGGCTTGGAAATGGAAAGAGAATAGATTGTGACACTTTCTTCCAGTTAAAAAAGTTTGGAAGAACCAGATGGTCACAATTTAAATTCTCTGAGGCCAGATCTCAGTCAGATGTCAGACAATGGTTCATTAGCCAGAGAATAGTGAACCCCTGGAACATAATGGCATTTTGCACAGTGAATGCTGATCTGCTGAATTCATTCAAGCAGAGGCTGGATCTGTTCATAGTTGCCACGTCTTATCAAAGATTGGTGCTCAGGCTTAAACACTCAGGTTGGTTAAAGTGGCATTACCTAGATTCTTGCCCCCCAAGATTGATCTGTTCTTTAAAACCTGTTTCTTTGTTTTGTCCTAGAAATCACAATAAAAAGTACGAGGCAACAATGTTTAAAAATAAGGGTTTCCCATCTAAACAGAGATGAGGAGAATATTAAATAAAAAACAAAAGAACTGTGGATGCTGTAAATCAGAAATGAAAAAAAACAGAAATTGCTAGAAAAGCTCAGCAGGTCTGGCAGCATCTCTGGAGAGAAATCAGAGTTACTGTTTCAGGTCAAGTGACCCTCCTTCCTCAGAAGTTCTGATCTCTGATTAACTGTGATCTTCCTCCATAGATGCTGCCAAACCTGCTGAGCTTTTTCATCAATTTCTGTTTATGTTTGAGGGTAATGTTTTGCTTTCTCAAAGATTCATGAGCCTGTGGAACTGTCTTTCCTGGCAAGTGCTGGTGATTGATCTGATTGTTCATGAGATATTTTTAAGGCAGAGATACATTGATTTTTGTTGGACAAGGGAGTCAAAGATTAAAGGCAGTGGGTTGGAAAGTAGAGTTTGGTTCACAATCAGATCAGCTGTGGTCTCAGAACAGGCCGTGAAAATGGCCTACTCTTGCTCCTGATTCACTTGCTTGCTATGTTAATGGGAGGTAGTAGTGTAGTGATAATGTCATGGATTAGTTGTCCAGAACCCCAACCTAATGAGTTGAGGACATAGGCTTGAATCTCATCATGGCAGATGGTGAAATTTGAATTCAGTTAAAGTTCAGAATAAACTACTAGCCTGTGTAATCATTGTCAATTGTCACAAAAATCCATCTGGTTCATTCATGCCCTTCAGAGAAAGAAATTAGCCATCCTTCCTGGTCTAGCCTCCATGTTACTCCAGACTCACAACAATGTGGCTATGCCTTAGCTGCCCTCTGGGCAAATAAAAGAAGGCAAGAAATGTTGCCCTAGCCGCTCATGCCCACATCCCATAAATGAGAAAAACAAACAAATGTTTGTATTTTAAATGTTTAGGAGGTATTAATTTTGTGACAAATGATATCATAATGAGACAGAGAACCAGAGGATGATCACCTGCCCATCATGCTTGGATTGAATGCCATCAGTATAATTGACATATGCACTGATTGAAATTCTATTCACTGCACCATAAGCGTGTGGGAGTGTGTAATCTGCACAACACCTATATGAAATGGAGTTCCAGTACTATCTGAATGAAGCACATGAAACAGAGTCTGTTACTGCTGCAAAGCAACAATACATGAGGTTGGGTCTGGAAATTGCAACATTACAACACAAGATTGTCGTCTGACACTTCAACAAACACCGATTGATGGGATTGGTCCAACATATCAACACTTTAGAACAGAATCACTCTGGTTCCGGAATCTGGTTCTGGAACAAAAAATGCAGCACAAAGGCCCAAGTCCTACCTCACACCAACAGAGTCATGAGATTGATCCTGTACTGCACCACTACCGTCACAGGGCTGACTCTACACTGCACC